>JAKUAH010000001.1:0-372470 GCA_030562945.1 Wickerhamomyces jianshihensis
AGTTGTAAGAACAAGAACTTATCATCTTTATTATCTGTATCGAGTAGTTTTTTCACGATTGCTTTTTGATCTTCAATTTCTTGTTCAGCTGTTTCAACATCTGCGGAAGAAGATATGTTAGAAACATCCAAGTTCAGTTCGTGGAGTTTCTGATGTAATGCGTTATCTTTTTGTTTTAGTAGTGTATTGAGATTAGTTTCTATTGGTTCATCTTTGACAGAGGTTGGTAGTTTGTCATCTGATAAGTTTCCAGATGACTTCGAGTTCAGTATTTCAGGGGTAACTGAGCAAGAAGATGATTTCGCTTCAATATCATCGCCATTGATGTGAGCGGAACGAGGGGCTCGAACAGGGAAAAACTCATTCTCATTGGAGTATCTTTCATCATTCATATTAATCTTATGCACACCATCTTCATCCTCTTCATCAGATTCGAGGCCAGGTGTCGATTCCCTGCTACCACCCTCACTTTTTAAAACACGAGTCATGAATTCAGGAGTAGCAGATCCACTGTAGCCTCTACTTACAGCTGAAGCACTTGTAGCGTTCAAAGCACTGCCAGAAGCCAGCGGGCCGACCTGGACAACATGAGTATTTGCTAAAGCCCTACCACCTCTTCCACGAGAAGATCCACCTCTGCCGCGGTTACCACCTCTATTTGCATGTGGGTTTCTCTTTGTTTCTGGAGCATTAGTTGGAGCATCAGCATCTCTCTCTTCTTTAGTTCTTCGAGCAACGACTTTTGGCTTGAACTTAAGACTTGGCTTTGGAGCCGATGAAGCTGCTGTCCCTGATCTTTTAGTCAAAGAGTCTAAACGAGATGTTGTGGGTATTTTCTCAGACATATTTCTCGTCTCAGTGTCCTCTGCTTCCATCAGATTATTCTGTTTCTGTTATTTTTTATGGCCTAAAAACTTTTTGACCGGTTTTGCTAAAGAAGCTCAAGATTGAAAGTCCAGTTGGTTCTTGCAAAGGTAAAACAAAAAGCCACCGATCAACTCTCGACTCTGAAATCCCTAGAACCTTTGTCTACTCGATTCAACTGGAATAATCATCTAATTAGTTCACACCCAAACCCAAGGACACTTGCTTCCAAACACTGATCACGTGACTGATGGCTCTTAGCCCTCGGAGTTTAAACTCATCTCATCACTGTGAATTTTTTTCCCTTTAAAAGATTCTTAGACAGACAAAGAGGAAACAGATTGAAACCATTCAGGTACTTCAGGAAATGGCTAAAGGCAAGAGAATTAGAGCCGTTTCACAGCAAGACTTTGGCTTAGATGACGTTGATGCGTTCCATGCCGATCAAGAGAAGATTCTACTAGACCAAAGCCGTTCTGTCAAGATTGGCAATAGAAGATCTAGAGATGATGATGATGAAAGTGATGTGGGAGTTCTAGACGTTGATGACGATTCTGAATCTGAATATGAAGATAACCAAGTACAAGAACAAGAAGAAGATGATGATGATGCTGAATTCTTTGGAAAGAAAGATGACGATCTCGAGCTGGAAGAAGAAGAGGAAGGTGCTTGGGGGAATAGAAAAGGTGCTTATTATGGTGCTGATAATGCAGAAGATGATGAAACTGCTAAGCAGATAGAAGAAGAAGCATTACGTCAGCAGAAGAAACACTTACAAGAACTGAATATGGACGATTATATTGATGAAGATGTTGAAGAAGAATGGTCCAAGAATGCCAAAGCTCATGATTATGGTGATGTTCTAGAAGGCTCAATTAAGACTAACCAAAATATTTCTGATATTACAAAACTCGATTCTAAATCCAGAAAGAAGTATATCACTTCTGCTCACCCTGAATACATACCTCTAACCAAGGAGTTGATCAAGTTAAATCCAGTATTGGAAGAACTAAAAGAGGTTCAAGATAAGAGCGAAGTTTACAATGTTAAATTCACAGCTTTGTCTGCTTACTTAGGTGCTATTCTTTCATATCTATCGATCTTCTTAGCTTTAAGCAAAGAAGATGAGCCTTTCACAATGAAAGAACATCCTGTCATGGAAAGTATACTGAGTTCTAAAGAATTATGGAGACAGGCTAGTACATTAGAGTATTTACCAGATAGAATTGATGAAGAAGATGAAGAACAAGCAGAAAGTGATGAAGAAGCTTTGGAAGGATCTGTAAGTCAAGGTGAACAACAATTCAACTCAGAATTTTCAGAAAATGATTCCGATGAACTTGAATCTGAGTCTGAAAGTGACTTGGAGATTGATATTAATAAACCACGTGTTTTCAGAAAACCACAAGAGAAAGCTTATGATGATTTGTTAGAAGGTGAGATTGCTGAAGTTGATGCTGAAGAGAAGAAAGCACGTAAGAAAACTTTACGTTTTTACACTGCGAAGATTGACAAACAAGATAAGAAGAAAGAAGAGAAATACACTGGTGATTTAGATATTCCATACAAAGAGCGTCTATTTGAAAGACAACAGCGTTTGATTGAAGAAGCTCGTCAACGTGGTCTTCATGACGATAATGGTGCTGACTTGGATGATAATGCATCATTTGATGAACAAGACGAAAAAGATGCCCAGTTTGTCAACAATGACTTTGATGATTCTTACTACCAAACTATAAAATCAGCCAAAGAGCAAGATGTGGCATCACGTAAGCAGGCGCACAATGATGCTATAAAAGCTGCTAAAGAAGGTAGATTAGCTGAACTCAAAGAAACATTAGGTGAAAATGGTAAACGTGCAGTAACATATCAAATTATGAAGAATAAAGGTTTGACTGCTCACACAAAGAAAACCGATAGAAACTCAAGAGTCAAGAAGAGAAAGAAGTACGAAAAGGCTCAAAAGAAACTGAAATCTATTCGTTCTGTATATACTGCTCCATCTGGTGCATATGAAGGTGAAAAGACAGGTATCAAAAAGAACTTATCGAAATCTGTTAAGTTTGGGGGTTAAATGATTGCAGTTTTATTATTGATTTGTGTATAATTATATTCTGTCAAATTATTCATGTCAAAGAATAGATCTGTAAAATACTATGAGTTCTCTTCAAGGGCAGCTATTTGTATGTTTAAAATCTCTGAAAGCTTCAATTTTACCTGCTGATTAGTGAGTGATTTGTCTTCCTCTAAGTCCCAAAGTAAGAATTCTCGGGTGATCATCTTCAACCTCTCCACATTTATGTCATCGGTGAATTCATTTTTGAAATCATTTTCTGATTGCAAAATATCATAAGCTCGTTTTATGATGGAATCCTGGATACCACATGTTTCTGCACAGCGCAAACCAAAACTATTATTAGCCAAACCTTGTTTCAATTGATATAGATATACCATTTCATCACTGTCGTCTGCTTCTTTAGTGAAAATGATCTCCATATGATAATGCTTGATATTACTCATATCTTTCAAGACTTGAGGTTGAAAAAGTTCATGGAAGTGTGTGGTAAGAATAGTTCTTGAACATTTATTAGACATCGCAATGTTTTCAATTATTGATCCCAAAAGTGATGGACCACCTAAAGTATCTGTACCTTTCCCAAATTCATCAACGAGTAATAGACTGCTATTAGTCTTTAAATGGAGAGCTTTAGACATTTCCTGTAAGTCCTGGAAAAAAGTGCTTTCACATTTTTCAACTGATTCCCTATTTATCATTCGTGTCAAGATTTTATCAGTTAATCCAATTTCAGCCTCAGAAGCAGGGACAAAAGATCCAAGATGTGCAAGGAATACAATCATCCCTAGCTGAGCTAGATAACAAGATTTACCAGAAGCATTGGCTCCTGTAATTATAGAAGTTGTATTTGAAGTAATAAACGAATCATTGGAAATATATTGCTCGGTAGACTGCTCCAATATTGGATTTCTACCATTCTTGATAAGAAGAATAGGATCCTCCACAATGTCAGGCTTAGTAAAGTCATTCAGTAAGGCAACACTAGCAAAGCAACAAAAGCAATCTAACATAGACAAACTATCACCATCTCTTATTAGCATCTTCTCTTGTTCGAGTATTGAACTCTGTAATTCGTACAAGATCTCAATCTCATAATCAATGATCAACTGATATAGGTCCCCATAACTATCATCCATTGATTCCATACTTGCTTCTTTAAAATAGGCATTTGTGGAAGTTCTAAAAACTTCTTTCCACTCCAAAGGCATTGTAATATTCAAAGTCGAATCATTGAGTATTATTGATATTAAATAACCTAATTGCGGTATATAGACCACGTTGACAATATCACTAGTGAATTCTTCATAATTTCGAACTATTTCCATAGTGAATTCAGAAAGAATGATCTCCAAATCGTTGTATTTCTTTTTCAAATCATCTAGCTCTTCATTTAAACCATCAGAAATATATACTCTGTTCCAATATTTTGAAGATTCAAAATCAATAACATTTCTTATATTGCTGCTCAAATTTTTTAAAGCATTAAAGTCAAAAGAGGTTTTACAGTTTTCTAAAATCTCTGAATTTTCTGTGCCTCTAATACGGAATAAGGTATGGGCTACCTCCACACTAGTTTCTATGAACATCAAAAGTTTGTTCCAGTTTGTAATGGTCATCTTCCCTTGCTTAAGAAGGGTTATAATATGATTGATATTTCCTGCTTTCTTGATTACTTTTGAGATATCAGCAGTGTACCCTGCATTCTCTTGACGAACTAATACTTCCACCGTTTCCAGTCTCCTATTAATTAGTGACCTATTTGCTAATGGTTGTAAGAACCATTTCTCTAAAAGTTTAAATCCCAGGGAAGTTCCAATAAAAGAAGAGTAGATTTCAAATAGACAACTTTTAGAGCCACTGATGATACTGTTGGTCGCTGAGGGTCCATGGGAAATATTTAATGCATAATATGAATCACTATCAATGTACATGAAATCTTCTAGTACGAACAGCTCAACTTTCTGGACTATATATTTTAACTCTAAAACTTCATCATTTGGTGACTCCAAGTTTTCTATGATGAACTTCAAAGCAAGTAATGATAACCTCTGGAATATGTCAGCATATGGATAAAGCTTTACATAGGCAAATGATTATTGGTATCCTTCATACTGCTAGAATGAGATCAGATTGGCACTTTAGCTCCGTTAACAAAGAATAACTTTCAGTAGAGGAAGCACTTTGGATCATCTCATCTAGATATTCCTTTCCCTTGTTGTTCTTAGGGAAGAGCTTAGTGCCCAAAATATCCAAAGTATAGTTCTTTTCAGATGAGTTTTTTTCGAGGTAATCTAATATAACTTGGTCCATGGCTACAGAAGCAGCTATCCTGGTTGGCTTCAAGCTGTTTACAAGCGATTCTACCATGTGAAGTTCGCTCTTCAAGCTTTGTATTAATTGTAAAGAGCCGCCGTCTAAATGAATGCACACTCCGCCAAACATCTTCCCCTTGCTGTTCACAACAAGAATAATATCATCAGTAAATGTTTTAATTTCTTCTTCGGAAGTTTCTGCGATCATCTCGTGGCAACTTTTGAATTGGTTGTGTTCTAGATTACATTTAATTTTTGGATTAATTATTTGTGTACATTTTCCTATTCACTCTTCATCTGTAGCTCCTGCCACTCCTTTGCTAGCTCAACCATAGTAGAAGGATCAAGAGAAGCATCAACAACATCCTGTGGCACCTGGTTCTCTGTGTGCTCCTTTACAGCAAACCTTCCTTTATTGGTCTCAGTAATTAATCTTAGTTCATAGTCAACCTCCTCTTCTGGAATAATGACAGATAGTTCGTGCCATGTGTAAAGAAGTGGGTCTGTCTTTCTAGAGAATGGGTTGATATCGATGAGGTATACTTTTTCAAATGGACGTGGTAAATACACATCAAATACGAAATCAGGATCTGGGAAAGTATCAGCTAGGACTTCATCAAAGAATATGTCAATTAGATCCATAAAAGTGTTTCTTAGATTCTCCAAGTAATCATAATAATTTAGATCGCGCTGTGTTATACCAACAATTCTTCTATTTTTAACAAACACTCTAAATTCTAGAGCTGGATTGATGTTGAACCATTTCCTCAAGATTAACTCATATCCTTGTTCAGTAGTTTTCCCATCTTTCTCATTATCCTCATCAACACCTGCGAATGCCCTAGAAATATCATGCATAATATAATTCGAGGCATTCAGTATTAGGTACACATCACTTGCATTCTCACATTTCATTGTGTTAGTCGCCATTATCCAAGTGGCATCTTGTGGAGCCGACCAGTTCAGTTTTGGTGTCACTGGTCCAAGTTCTTTTATGGTCGCCTTGATCAGCTGGTGGATGTCTTGAAACTCTGCAAAGATCTCAGAAACTGGTCTCTTGGTAGGCTTATCCTCATCTTCGCTATCGTCAGAACCTTCAGAATCTTCAGCATCAGACCAATCGCTATATTCATTGTCCCCATTTCCCATGCTAACTTCATAGTGACCATCTTCTGGAAGGTCAATACCATCGCTGCTCAGATAGTCGATAAAAGCTTGTGGTAATGGCTTAATAATCCGAGCTTTAGGAACATGCTTTTTATATTGCGGATACCATGAGGAGAAGGCACAATTTATAACTTGAGTCCTTGAAACTATGATCTCATTAAACACATGTGCTTCTGACATTTTGACTCCAATATATTTCTACCCATCAAACATTCTCATCTTATGACTATTCAAAATTGGTATAAATATTATAAATATTTATTTTAGCATGTGTTACCCTGAATCCTACTCAATAATCCGCGAATACGTTTTTCATTTTGCTTTGCAAATAGCGCGTCGAAGAAATTTTATTTGCAAAACGGCAAAACATCAACAGACAGTTGGGACAAGTGAACAGTTCTTAAACAGAAATGTCTGCCAAAGTTGCTGCCACCCCTTCGAATGCTACTTTCAAGAACAAAGAAAAGCCTCAGGAAGTGAGAAAATCCAATATTCTTGCTGCTAGAGCAGTGGCAGATGCGATCAGAACCTCTCTAGGACCAAAAGGTATGGATAAGATGATCAAGACTGGAAGAGGTGAAGTCATCATCTCCAATGATGGTCACACAATCTTGAAGCAAATGGCTATTCTACACCCGGCTGCTAAAATGCTTGTTGATGTCTCAGGTGCTCAAGATGTTGAAGCGGGTGATGGTACAACTTCAGTTGTTATATTAACTGGTGCTCTATTGGGTGCTGCTGAAAAACTATTACAAAAAGGAATCCACCCAACTTTAATTGCTGAGTCTTTTCAAAAAGCTGCTGCTAGATCAGTTGAAATTCTACTAGATATGTCTATCAAGATCTCTCTGGATGACCGTGATACTTTAATTCGTGCTGCTGCAACATCTCTAAGTTCTAAAATTGTCGGTCAACATAGTCATCTATTAGCTCCATTAGCTGTTGACTCAGTTCTAAAGATAGTGGATCAAAATTCTACTAACGTTGATTTAAATGATATAAGATTAATTAAGAAAGTTGGTGGCACTATAGATGATACTGAGCTTGTTGATGGTGTTGTATTGACTCAAAACGTTGTGAAATCAGCTGGTGGCCCAATTAGAATTGAAAAGGCTAAGATTGCGTTAGTTCAATTTCAAATATCTCCTCCTAAACCTGATATGGAAAACAATGTTGTTGTTAACGATTATAGACAAATGGATAAAATTTTGAAAGAAGAAAGAGCTTATCTATTAAACATTTGCAAAAAAATCAAAAAAGCCAAATGTAACGTTTTATTAATCCAGAAATCCATTTTAAGAGATGCTGTCAATGAATTAGCTTTACATTTTTTGTCAAAATTAGGAATCTTGGTTATCAAAGATGTTGAACGTGATGAAATTGAATTTTTGAGTAGATCATTGGGCTGTAAACCTATATCAGATATTGACTTGTTCACAGAAGATAGATTGGGTTCAGCTGATTTGATTGAAGAAATTGAATCCTCAGGTTCTAAAATTGTTAAAATCACAGGAGTTAAATCATCAGCTTCATTACCAACAGTTTCTGTTGTTTGTCGTGGTGCTAACCATCAAGTTTTAGATGAAACTGAACGTTCTTTACATGATGCATTATGTGTTATCCGTTGTCTAGTGAAACAGAAGGCTTTGATTGCAGGTGGTGGTGCTCCGGAAATTGAAGTTTCAAGAACTTTAATGAAAGAATCAAGAGCTCTATCAGGTACTGAAGCCTTTATCTGGAAAGAATTCGCAGAATCTTTGGAAGTTATTCCTACTACATTGGCTGAAAATGCTGGTTTGAATAGTATAAATGTTGTGACTGAACTTCGTAATAAGCATGAGAATGGTGAACGTTTTGCTGGTATCTCAGCTAGACGTTCAGGTGCTACGAATACTTATGATGAGCATGTCTTGCAACCTGTTCTTGTCAGTACTAGTGCCATCTCGTTGGCTGCTGAGACTGTTAAATCTATTTTACGTATAGATGATATCACTATCAGTCGATAAATTAGGTTAAATTTTAATTGATGTCTAATTATATACCAAAAGTTTTGATACTTTGTTGATCAGCATTAGCTTTATATACATTTAGGTAAATTAGTCTGTTTTGGTGAGGATCTTAACTGCATTTTTGGAGAATACATAAGATAACCCACTAAGTATAGTTGTGGAAGCAACAAAATAACCATAATAATCAAAAGATGTTTCAAGTTGTGGGACCAAACTTGGGTCAATAACTGTCAGTAGAACTGGTTTTATCACAGCCCCAGCAATGTAAAACATTTGGAACCCAGTATTATATTTGGAAATTGTGGTTGGATGAACCTCAGCTGAAGGTATACTGAAATCAAAGAATCTTAGTAAAGTCTTTGGTTTAGGCAATGAGATGTATCTGTAATAAATAGCAGATAATCCTAACAATATATCTCTTCCTAGGATAAAGGTGCACAAGTACAAAGGCATTTGACCTGCAGAGGTGAGACATGCAGTACAGATAACCATTAGAAACTTGTCAGCCATCGGATCAATTATTGAACCAATAACGGAGCCCATTTTGAATTTTCTTGCAATGAACCCATCAACGAAATCTGTCACACAAGAGTATGTGAATAGAGCAAGAGAATACCATATCTGCTGCTTGACTATAAGAAATCCAATTACCGGTGCACTAATTAAACGTGTGAATGTGAGAATATTTGGAATGGTGTATATGTTTTCATGTTCCGGTATAAGCTTCTTGATGGGTTCGGTCAATTTCTCTAGGTTTTCTTTGGACTTGGTCACAATCTGTCTCTGTTTCAAATCATTTATCTTATTTTTGATATATTTCTCGTATTTGTAGGTGGAAATGCTAAATGCTCTTCTTGGTGCCAGTTGATTGGCTCTATTAACAATATACAGTTCTCGTGCCAATGGCCTTATTTGTGCTCTTTTCAATACCCAAAGTCGATTAATAGTGAGCCCAACAGAATTTACAATCATATCCACTAACAGGCGCCCTTCTCCTGTCCAAAAAATGTGCCAATATCCAGCTCTTCAAAGGCCCAGATGACTCTCTTCAAATCCAAATTTTGTGCGATTTTCCAACAAAAAATCATCTTCGCGAAAGGGATTTAATTAGACTCATATTAATTACCCAAAATGGGAAGCACCGTATAGACTCTCGACAAATTTCCAAGTTCTCGATTGTACTTAAATTGGGGGAATTCTTGTGATTTTATGTTAAGGCTTTTCACACGAAACCTATCTCAATATTCTCAGAACATGAACGTCTTAGTGTACTCAGGTCCAGGAACAACTCCAGATTCGGTGAAGAACTGTCTGGAATCACTTAGAAGATATCTATCACCCTACTACGCTGTGGTGGCAGTTGATCCAAAGCTTCTGATTCAGGAGCCTTGGGCAGCCAAAACATCACTTCTGGTCCTTCCTGGTGGTGCTGATGTCCCAATGTGCAAACAATTGAATGGACTGGGAAATAAGGCTATCAAAGATTTTATTAGAAGAGGTGGTAAGTTCTTATCCTTTTGTGCTGGTGCTTATTTCAGTTCTTCAAGGGTCGAATTCGAAGTTGGAGATCTGAACATGGAAGTGAGTGGCTCAAGAGAGCTTAAGTTCTTTCCTGGTATTGCAAGAGGGTGTGCTTTCCGGGGTTTCAACTATGGTTCTCACGTTGGGGCCAAACTAGCAAAACTTAAGATAAATAGAGCTGCTCTTAATACTCCATCAGATTACTCATTCAACTATTATAATGGAGGCCCAGTGTTTGTCGATGCAGACCAATATGACTCTGTAACAGTGCTTGCCGAATATGAAGACGAACTATCTGTTGATTCTGGATCTTCCAAAGCTGCTGCTATTCATTGTATTGTTGGTGAGGGAGCTGCCATATTATGTGGTACACACCCCGAGTTCGTCCCTGATTTACTGATTGATGATCCCGAAGACCCAAACTTTGATGCGATCAAGGAAGGTTTAATTAAACATAATGAATCTCGTCAAGAGTTTTTAAAGGCATTCTTACAGAAACTTGATTTGAAAGTCAATGAGCATGAACTAGTCAGACCAAGGTTAACTCCTTTGCTTCTATCATCACCTGTTAATGGTCAAGTTAGAAACATTGTTGAAAACTTGATAACGAATGTGGGTCTTACTGGTGATTCAAATGATCTGGTTAAGGGCCATAATGATACTTTTCGCTTGCACCAAGGTGAAGAACCAAATGTTACACATCAATTAGATAAACAGCAAGAATCTGAAGATCCTGACAAGATCATAAAGGAATTTTATGCGTTCACTGAGGGTCTACCGGAAAGAAAAATAACACCCTACTTTGATATCAAACAATATTTTAGACATTTACAAGATAGTTATGGCTCATTAACAGGTAGTGAGTTTGGATCCACTTTATTATATGGTGAAGTTGTTACATCCACTTCCACATTATTGGACAAGAACTTGAATATTCTAAACTCTCTTCCAGCTGGTATTGTTGCCACTGCAAATGTTCAAGTTTCTGGTAAAGGTAGAGGTGGTAATGTATGGGTCAGTCCTCCTGGTATCGTTGCAAGTTCTCTTGTTTTAGACTTACCAATTGCATTGAGACATGCACCAGTTGTTTTTCTTCAATACCTCACCAGTTTGGCTGTCTTGGAAGCTATAAAGGGTCTTGGTGATGGTTATGAAGAGCTACCAATCAGAATTAAATGGCCAAATGATATATTTGCCATCAAACCAGAGTATTTTGGTAAAGAGATACACCCTAATGATATTGAACCATCTTATGCTAAGATTTGTGGTATTTTGGTTAATACTAATGTTGTGAGAGATAACTATAAGTGCGTTATTGGTGTTGGATTAAATCTATCTAATGCTTCACCAACCACTTCAGTAAACTCTACTATCAAGCTTTTAAACCAATTGAGAGTTGAAAGAGGTCAAGAAAGATTAGATCTTATAACCCCAGAATTATTTTTGGCTAAATACATTCATAACATGAATAAACTGTTCAGTGAATTCAAGACTTATGGTTTCAGACCATTGTTACCAGTTTATTACAAACACTGGTTGCATACTGACCAGATTGTTCATCTACAGGACCATGGGTTTATTAGAGCTAAGCTCGCAGGTATCACCGATGATTACGGCTTACTTGTTGCCGAGGAAGTTGATAGAAATGATAGACCCACTGGTCAGAAATATCATTTACAACCTGATGGAAACTCGTTTGACATGTTTAAGGGTTTGATTTCTAAGAAGACAAACGTTTAGACAATTATTGCCCCGATTTTTCTTTTCAATTCGCCTCATGTATATTAATTAATTGATGTGCGTCAAAGAATGTTTACAAGTAGCTTTAATCGAAGAGCATTAAAATAAAATTCAAGATATATAACACATAATTTTTTTCTGAGTATTCAGTTGAACGGGCATCAATCACTCCCAAAATATCATTTCTTCTCATCATCCTTTTTTGGTGAGTAGGTAGGAGATGTTGGTGAATAAGAAGGGGATGTTGGTGAGTATTGTGGGGATGTTGGTGAGTATTGAGGCGATGTAGGACTATAAGATGGCGATGTTGGTGAGTAAGATGGTGAAGTTGGACTATAAGATGGTGAGGTTGGACTATATGACGGCGATGTTGGAGAATAGGATGGCGATGTTGGAGAATAGGATGGTGATGTTGGAGAATAGGAAGGCGAGGTTGGTGAGTAGGATGGTGATGTTGGACTGTATGACGGGGAGGTTGGTGAGTAGGATGGTGATGTTGGACTGTATGACGGGGAGGTTGGTGAGTAACTTGGTGAAGTAGGAGAATAGGAAGGTGAGGTTGGTGAGTAAGATGGAGACGTTGGACTGTATGATGGGGAGGTTGGTGAGTAACTTGGTGAAGTAGGAGAATAAGAAGGCGAGGTTGGTGAGTAAGATGGGGAGGTTGGACTATATGCAGGTGAAGTGGCTGAATAAGCAGGTGAAGTTGGAGCATAACCGGGAGAAGTCGCTGAAGCACCACCAAAAGCTGGAGAGGCAGCACCATAGCCATAGCCGGCACCGTATGGTGATGTTGCACTTAGACCAGCACCTGGTGATGTAGCAAAACCATAGCTTGTACCACTATCATATTCAGTGAACCCACCGGCAGTGGCAGTTTGACCAGAGTCACCAATTGGAGAGAAGGCGGCATTATCACCATAGTTGAAACCATTATAACCAGGAGTCGTGGCAGCTCCACCGTCATATTGAGTTGCGCCACCATCATTGTATTCAGTCTGAGGTGCGGCAAATTCTTCGCTAACAGCATTAGCATCTGGGAACTCCTTAAGAACATTATCGTCAACCAAGACATCGAAGGCACCTGTACCAACTGGTGCCAACTGGCCTAGCATAACATTTTGCGAAACACCGCGACAATCATCAAGTTCAGCAGCTGCACCAGCTTCAAACAAGATCTCAACTGTTTCCTCGAAGGAGCAACGCATCAATGCACCGGTGTCGTTTCTGTTGATACCGTGACGCGTAACAGCCATCAAGTGACCACGAGAAGTCATAACATCAACCAGTAAAGCCATGTGGCGGTAGTTCACATAAGAACCATCGGATGCGATAACATTGTAGACCTCCTTGTATAAAGCAGCACGACCAGCTTCAATACCCAAAACTTGTAAGATATCAATGAAGGAATTGGTATAAATACGAGAAGAGTCAACACCTGGCACAGCCATCACTTCAGCAAGGTTGACACCATCTGTTTCAAGAACCCATTCAGGAACTTTAACAAATTTACCTGAATGATCAACAACTTTACGGTCATATTTCATCATAACGACACGGGTAATGTCTTGAACACCACGCAACGTGATAGCTTCCAGCATGTTACTCTCAATTCTCTTCAGCATTTGATCTTCTTCAGCTTCAGAATCTTCGTCCAATGATTTTGGATCCCTGATGACACGACAACGAATGATTAATCTCTCAGCGTTATCTTCAGACCAAATGACGAACAAATCATCTTTGAACGTTTCTTTGATCTTCTCACCAACTTCAGCCATTGTTAAATCTTTATCGTTCATTGCAGCACGATCAAGTTCGATACGCAATAACCAAGGAGATTGCTTATCAATAGTGGCTTCTGTCTCTTCATCAGGAATTTCGAAATGTAAGTCAACCATTTCTGCATCTTCCTCAATGATGGTAGAGCGAGGATTTGGATCATAGTAGATTTCAGTGGCAATAGTTACATTCTTCAAGGTGGTGTGTTCAATAGTAGATCTCACTTCCTTTGCTTTCTCTTGATCGGCAGCATACTCTGGTTGCAGGTAAACAGTCAAAGATGGGGTCTTCATGGTCTTAGCAACATTTAAAATTTCCTTTAAACGAGGAACACCTGACGTAACTTTCTTGGAGGCAACACCCGCGAAATGGAAAGTATTCAATGTCATCTGTGTAGCAGGCTCACCAATAGATTGAGCAGCTAAAACACCGACCATTTCACCTGGATGGACAACCGATCTTTGGAATTGAGCTTCAATTTCACCCAAAACCCACTTAAAAGATGTTGAATTTAAGCGGTACTCTTCATAGACACGACGAGTAGCAAGACGAGAACGAATCAAGCACTGGAAAAGGGCAGTTGCATTTTCTTGAGCTTCTTTAATGAGCGGATTATCACCACGTAAGACCATTAACTTGGTACATAGCTCTCTAACACCGTCAACAATTTGTGGAATTGCTAAATCACTAGCTTTTGACCTATCGACGTTAAAAATCTGTTGAGCATTCTGGACAATACGACGAATATTGACAGGTAACGGCCAATTATGTTCACCATCGGAAAAGACCTTTCTCAAAAATTGACGATCTTGGAGTAATTGATCAAATTCAGTGTCTAAAATAGTCTGTATTTCAGTATTTCCGATGATTTCAGTTCCACTTTCCAATAAGCCTGGATTAATTGAAGTCTTCTCATTAACCAAATCAACTCTATAACGTTTTTCAAAAGCAGCATCTTCACCTGGAAGGGTATCAATGGTCTGTTTCTCAACATGACCAGCATCAAGACCATCTTCACCATATACAAATTGAATGATGTGACCCATAGAGTTCCTAGTGGTACCATCGTAATGAACCATGATATCCTCAAGTGCTTTCACCAAACGACGTTGAATATAACCAGTTTCAGCGGTCTTAACGGCAGTATCAATCAAACCTTCACGACCACCCATAGCATGGAAATAGAACTCTTGCGGAGTCAAACCCCTTAAGTAGGAGTTTTCAACAAAACCTTTAGATTCAGGAGAGTAATCATCTTTTGCAAAATGTGGCAGAGTACGGTCAGCAAACCCAAATGCAATACGTTTACCTTCGACAGACTGTTGGCCAACACAGGCAGACATTTGGGCAATGTTAATGAAAGAACCTTTAGAACCCGCACTGACCATCTGTTTGACATTGTTTAAACCTTTCAAGTTAACTTCCGCAGAACGACCAGCTTTATCACGAGCTTCGTTCAAATAACGAATTACATTATCTTCAAAAGATTCTCTCAAGGTCATACCATGCTTGGCTGTCAATTTGTTTTGTTGGGCCTCTAAAGTGACTTCATCAACCTTCTCTTTGGCAACTGCAATTGCTTCAGTGATTTCTTTCATGGTTGAAGTGTCCGCAATAGTATCACCGATACCAATTGAAAAACCGTTATGCAACAACCAGAAATTGACGACTTTCTGAATTTTACCAAATAAATCAGCACAGGCTCTAGAACCTTTCTCTCTCATCACAGTGTGGATCAAACCACCATTGGTGGCACCCACAGTCTTCTTGTCTACAACCCCAAACAGTATTTCACCATTTACAACTAACATACCATTATCTTTTGGATTAGATAAGGTAGTACCCTCATCGAACCTTTGTAGATGAATACCATTTGGAATAGCCATAGATAACATCTGTTTACCAGTCCATAGAGGTTTTGGTTTGACTATAGCTGGCTGAGGGATGACTCCATTCCAATCTGGAATCCAATATAGAATGTTCATCATCTGGTCATATTCAATGAAAGAATCACGAAGAGTCATCTTTCTAACACCACAAAGTGTGTCCTGCACAATACCCATACACGGTTTGTTCGATTGAGGGGAAACGATTTGTAATGGGACAGCACAAATATTCATCAATTCAGCTCTTGTTTCTTCAGATTGAGGAACATGCAAGTTCATTTCATCACCATCGAAATCAGCATTATATGGAGAAGTAACAGACAAGTTCAACCTGAAGGTAGAGTAAGGCATAACTTTAACACGATGCGCCATCATAGACATTTTATGTAAAGAAGGCTGACGGTTGAAAAGCACAGGATCGTTATCCATCAAATGACGTTCAACTTTCCAACCATATTGTAACACTATGTCACCCGCACGCTTGTTGTATCTTAAATCAACACGGTCACCATTATCACGAATGACATACTTAGCACCTGGATGTTCATTTGGACCGTTACGAACCAACTCAGTCAACTTTTGGATATTATAAGGAGTCACAGTCTCTGGATAAGTTAAGGTACGAGCAATACTCTTTGGAACACCAACTTGATCCAGTTCCAGATTAGGATCACCAGAAATAACTGTACGGGCTGAGAAATCAACACGCTTACCCATCAAATTACCTCTAATACGGCCTTCTTTACCTTTCAAACGAGCACGAATAGACTTAATCGGACGACCAGATTTTTGAAGGGCTTGAGGTTGACCAGCAATGTCATTATCCATGTAGGTGGCAACGTGGAATTGTAGTAAAGATTCGAATTCATTAATAACATGCTGAGGAGAACCATCCATCTCCAATTTCTGAACATTGATATTAGCCTTCATTATATCTGAAAGTTTGTATGTTAAATCATCTTCACCTCTTTGTGTATCATTGAAAGAGATAGAAGGTCTGACAGGTGGTGGTGGAACTGGTAAAACAGAAATAATTAACCATTCTGGACGGGCATAGTCTTCATTGAAACCTAATTTATGACAATCTTCTGGAGTTATATGTTTAAAAACATTCTGGATCTCAGATGGTGTCAATATACGCTTTTCTGGTTGTTCATTCTCCTCTAAGTCTTTGCCTTTTCTCCAAGTACCCCAAAGTTTTAAACCATCACGACGAACAGTAGGCTGTGAGTTACCACATCCACCTCTGGAAAGGATTGATCCATCCTCTTCAGGCGGAAAGTTTGGCTCACAGATCATTTTAGTCTTGGAAAGGTTCCAGACAGCGTTGAATCTTTTCTTTGGGTCTCTAATCCTGATAGCTTGCTTGAATTGTTCATTTGTTTCATCAAGAAGTAATTTACCACAGTGCATACACACACATTCACAGACTTTTTTGATTTTATTTATGAAACCAATGTGAAACACAGGCTTGGCTAACTCGATATGACCAAAATGGCCAGGACATTCGTTCATACCTTCACCACATGTTTGACATTTGAAGTTACGGTCAATAGAACCCAGTCTTGGATCATTCAACCCACCAACTCTAGGTTTGGTTTGAGTTTCATCCATAGTCTCTGGGAATTCAATTTTGGCAACAGATATGGCACGCTAGATATAAGGTTAGTATTTTTCATATAAAAGATATTCAGGTTGTCATGAAATCATCACTCACAATTTCATCTGGTGAAAGAAGACCAAATTGGACTTCTTTAACTGTACGCAAAGGCGCACTGGAATAAGGGAATTGAACCATTATAAGGGAAAATTAATGAATTAGATTCTTTAAGTTTCGGTGATTGAGTTGAATGCAAATTAAATGAGCTAATTTCTAATTTAATGGGAAGTTTTTTCTGTATCTATAGCTTTTTTAGGTTTTTTTTTGATATTAAATAGAAATGATAGAAATCTTGACCAAGTGAGGCTTTTCTTCAACAAAGTGACAGAAGACCAGAACAGGGGAAATATGAAAATAAAAAATCAACAACAACAAGCACAGTAGTTAAACTGATTAGAGCAAGTGGTTGCGGCAGTTATCAAAATCAAGTAATCTCTTTGGGCAGCAACAACAGCAATCAAATGAGTTGTTTTTGTCTATTTGTTATTGTCTTGTTTTGTTTTGATAATGTCACCTTTATCCTGTAAACACTTAAAATTCGTAATCAAATTTGACGTAATTCCCACTAAAATTGGTATCAATATATAGCTGCCGGTCAGGAGAATCAAAATCGACTGAAATCAAAGATGTTTTTGATTAAACTTGGTGAAAGTTTGGTTGTTGAACTATTCGCCCCCAACCGGCTTCCTTCTCGAATTTTTCACTTTTCAAAAAACCGACGCATTTGAAAAAATCGTGATTTTGAAATTTACGCTGTTTAGTCTGAAAATTACTCAAAAATTTTATTTCTATCTAGCCGAACATCTTACTGAAGGCCTTCTTTTCTTTAGCTTTGAAATGTTGCTCTGTCTTTTTAACATCATCAATACCTTTTTTGATGGCAGCATCACCTGGAGAAAGTTCCAAAGCTGCTTTGAAGTCGCTAAGGGAGTCAGTGGTGTTCTTGAGCTTCAGGTAAGCACTACCACGACGGTATAAAGCTTTGGCTTTGGATTTGTCATCGATTTCATCAACATCTAAGGCATTAGTAGCAGCTTTTAGGACTTCTGCGTGTTTATCTAATTTCAAACCAACTAGTGCAATGTTTAAATTGATGGAAACTTTCAATTTATTAATTTCGTTAGACTGTTCATCTGAACGTTGGGCTGGAGAGAAATCTCCCAAGTACTCTGAAGCTTTCGTATATTTAGCAAAAGCTTTTCCAAGATCACCAGCTTTGAATAGCTTTGTACCGATTTCCTTCAAGTTATTAACGACTTGAATGGCGGCTGCTGGATTTTCTAGATCCAAATTGTCATTATCGGCTAAGTAGTCCGCATACACGTCACCAGTGCCATCATCTTGACCAGTAACAGCATCAATGACATAGTCAGCTGGTAGTTCACCAGAGTCAGCAATTACAACGTCTTTTAACGGTTTATCAGATGAGTCAGTTGGGCTGCGTTCAATGGCTCTAACAATAGGTTTACCAGATAATAAACGACCAAAAACGACATGTTTACCATTCAAATGAGGAGTTGGAACGGTTGTTATGAAGAATTGAGAACCATTCGTATTTGCCCCAGCGTTAGCCATGGATAAAAGGAAAGGTTTGTCGTGATTTAGTTCAAAGTTTTCGTCTTCGAACTTCTCACCATAGATAGATTCACCACCAGTACCGTTTCCTCTAGTGAAATCACCACCTTGTAACATGAAATCCTTAATTACACGGTGGAAAGATGATCCTTTGTAAGTTAATGGAATACCGTCGGC
This sequence comes from Wickerhamomyces jianshihensis, assembly GCA_030562945.1. Lineage (NCBI taxonomy): Eukaryota > Fungi > Ascomycota > Saccharomycetes > Phaffomycetales > Wickerhamomycetaceae > Wickerhamomyces > Wickerhamomyces jianshihensis. The sequence continues at coordinate 18,768 of JAKUAH010000001.1, forward strand.
ATTGTTACCTTTCTCTCCTGTAGCTAAGGCTCTGAAGTTTTCTGCTGTCTTTGGAACAATGTCATTAAATAATTCAAACACAAGTCTTCCCTTTGGTTCATCACCAATGGTGATGTCAAAAAAGACTCTTGGACGCTTTAGTTCACTCATTATATGTTATTCCGTGTGGTATTAATTCTTGAAAGCAGAGTCTGAAATAGATCAGTTTAAAGGGCAATTTATTCAAAATACTTTCATATTTATGGGAATTTTCTAGATTTTTCTATGCTTCGAAATTGTCGGGTTCATTATATCAAACTAATGTAGAGAGCTCAAGAGATCGTTCTTACGTCGGAAAGGAAGCCATTGACAAAGACCTAGTTATTATCAATCAAACATACTATTTTATTTATATTGAACTGAAGACTGTTTGATCTAACTATGTACAGGCCGGTGTTTTACAATACTTAACACTTATAATCTCTGATCTTCAGGAGTAATTTAAATCTCTGTTTCTGTATTATCTATTGTTTGTGTCCTTTCATTATTCTTATTATTCTCCCAGCACTTCTTGAAGGCTAGCATCTGGATATTTGTTAGTTATGTGATCAAAGATTAGTCTAGAGTTGAAGTATACGAACTTCTTCTGTGCATTGACGCCAGTCCCCGGTATCAGCATGACAAAGCTGTAGTTTTAGATTCTCTTCTGATGAATTTCGGTTAGCTTTTAGTCTTTTGATGTTAAAATCAATGATATTGACACTTACCAGCACACCCAGTGTTGTTTATTCGTTGGTCCCTTTCCTTAATATTAGTAAAGTAATGCCTCCATGATTTGGTACTTCATACACATACCATTCATCTGGTTCGTCATCATCCACTTCTTCGACTCTTTTCTCCTCTGTCATGATCACTATTAATATTTACTGTTTGAATTGGTGAGCAGGATGTGTTTTCTTTTGACTTCTTTGCCCATTTGCACAATTTCTGATTCCAATTCCCAATTCGGTAAATTTTGACTTCGCCAGTTTGCGAAGCCGACGCGAGCAAGTCAGAAAATTTGCCATTGGCAAAACAAAAACATTGCGCCATTTTCTTTACCCGGTCGAATTTCCCATTTCTGAACGTCCTCTGAAAATTGAGATCTGAAATCATAACAGTTGTCAACAACACGAACAAGCAAACGCTAAAACTTTCTACTTGATCGACCTTTTTTGAGTATCCTGGGCATCCTCTCTTTCCAAAAATGGTCAAACTCAATGAAATTCACAGCACCGCAACGTTTGCGTTTTCTAATGATCCAATTCCAAAATTGGCCACAGGAACTGCAGCCGGTGTGATTGATGATAGCTTTTCATCTTCTTCAGCTTTGGACTTTTATGACTTGTATGAAAACAAGCCACTTCTTTCAATTGAGGCCGAATCTAAGTTTTATGAATTAGATTGGTCTAAGAATGGTCAATTGTTAGCTGGTGCTTTAGAGAATGGTAAAATCCAATTTTGGAATACCGAAAAACTATCAACAAAGAAAGTTGAAACCGCTGCTACTGGTGAAAAGCATTCAGGTATAATCAAAAGCCTCCAATTTAACCCAATTCAGCATAACATACTTGTGTCTGGTGGTTCAAACAGTGAAATTTTTATTTGGGATACCAACAAACTTTCGAATCTGGCCCCATTCCCTCCAGGTACTGCTATGACTCCATTAGATACAATCACCTCTGTCTCATGGAATAATTCTGTTTCACATATCTTTGCATCTGCTGGTACTTCTGGTTATACCTCAATTTGGGATCTAAAGGCTAAAAAAGAAGTCTTGCATTTATCCTACTCATCTCCAACTGGTTCAAGAGCCACATTATCTACTGTTGCATGGCATCCATCTCAAAGCACCAAGCTTCTGACTGCCTCTGAGTCTGATGGTGTTCCTGTTATCTTATCTTGGGATTTGAGAAACTCTAATGCACCAGAAAGTATTTTGACTGGTCATAAGAAAGGTATTCTGTCATTAGATTGGAACTCTAGAGACCCAACTCTGCTATTATCAAGTGGTAAGGATAATACGACAATTCTATGGAACCCTATCACCTCGGAAAAGGTTGCTCAATATCCAACCACCGCCAATTGGGCTTTTAAGACCAGGTTTGCACCAGCTACCCCAGATATTTTTGCTACTGCAAGTTTTGATAAGAAAATTATTGTTCAGACATTACAAGATACTTCTCCACCAATATCTAATAGAATTAACTCGACTACTGAAACTGAATTCTGGAGCCAGATTTCAGAGAACGAAACACAACAACCTGAATATTTTGTTTCTCAAGCTCCAAATTGGTATGGTAGAAAAAGCTCTGTTTCATTTGGTTTTGGTGGTAAAATCGTTACTGTTGGTAAGACCTCCGATAACTCATCTGAGATCAAAGTTGAGAAGTCAAATCTTCCAGGATCTTCTGCTAATGAGTCTTTAAATAAAGCTCTAGATTCATCGGACTACAAGGAAATCATAGAATCTCGTTTGCATTCATCGTTCGAAGATTTAAATAAATCTGACTGGGAATTATTAGATAAGTTATCAAATGAAACTGATATATTCAAAAAGTTTATTGGTTTAACTCTTAGTGATGAGACCAACATTGATAAAACGGAAACCAGTGATGATTTCTTCAGTAACTTAACTGAGAAGCCTGCTGAGTATGCCCCAGCTGGCGAATTTAAATTTTCTGAAGATTCTAAAGATTTGACCAATGCCTTGTTGTCTAAAAACTTCTCAAAGGCTGTTGATCTTTCTTTGAAAAGTGGTAAATTGGTTGAGGCTTTAATCATTGCTTTAAATGGTACGGATGAATTGAAGGATAAGGTTAAAAACTTTTACTTCAACAAATATGCAGCAGATGACTCTGTTGCTCGTCTATTATATAGTACTTCTTCTAACAATGTTGCTGATCTTGTTGAGAATGGTGATATTAACAACTGGAGGGAGATTGGAACTGCTATCGATACTTATTCTGCTGATAACAAAGATGGCTACAATACTTTCTTCAACAAGTTGGGTGATAGAATATTAAAAGCTGATCCTGTTAAGAACCGTGATGATGCCATTATAAACTATATCAATGCATCATCTATTAATAAAGTCGCTAACATTTGGACAAACGAATTAAAAGCACTTGAAGCAAAACTTTTGGAGCAAAACAAAACATCTGCTTATGATGCTCACTTTGAGTCTTTGACTGAATTTGTTGAGAAGTTCAGTGCCTATAGATCAACTTTGAATTTGGATGCACCAATCGCCAATTCGGATGCTTTCCTCTCTACAATTTTGGAATACACAACCATCATCTCAAATAATGGTCAATTTGAACTGGCAAAGAAGTTCTTAAATTTGCTGTCTGATTTTATTCCAGCTGTTAAGCTTGAGAAAGAACGCATAGCCAAAGCATCAGGTATTGCCCAAATAACGGCTTCCGCGGTTAAAACAGGAGCTTCCCGTTATGGTGGTGCTGTTAATAACCAGCTCTCAAGCACTGCTTCTCCAGGAAGAGGTCGCCCATCAGCGCCATCCAATCCGTACTTGGCTCAAGCAACTACTGTTCCATCATCTATTGGTAATCCATACACTCAACCACCTACACTAGCTGGAGGTAACCCATATGGTACTGTGCCTGTTGCTGCCCCTATTAACCCATATTCTGCTACACCTGCTGCTCCGGTTAATCCGTACACTGCTGCTCCAGCCGCTCCTTCAAATCCTTATAAACATGTTGTGCCAGCTAATCCATACAGACCAGCAGAATCTGCTATTCCTAACCAGCAATCAGGTTCTGTCGGCTCAGCCCCAGCCCCTCCACCTCCAAAGAATGGACGAAAGGTTTCAACTGATGGCTGGAATGATCTTCCAACTCATTTCCATAAACCACATACTGCAACACCTGCTGCCGTAGTTAATGTTGCCAGCCCACATATTGGCTCTCAACAAATACCAAGTCCTGGTCCTGGATCACTTTCTCGTGGTTCTTCATTTGTGAACCAAGCCTCAGTACCACCACCTCCAAGATCTGTCTCCAAAACTAGAAAAACCCCAACCGTTCCAGAACCTAAACTTGCTGCTCCTCCTGTTACCAACAATCGTTATGCACCAGTGGTTTCGTCACCAAGTTTAAACAACAACGCACAACCGAGCAATGGAGCTCCACCTTTCAATTCAACCCCATCATTTGGCACTAGTTCTACCCAACCACCAAAGAATCCATATGCCACTACATCTCAACCACCAGTGAATCCATCGTTGCCTCAGACTTCTAATCCATACGCCCAATCTCCATCAGCAAACCAAACTCCTATAAGCGCTCCACTAAACCCATATGCTCCTCCAACTAACCAATTTGGTGCTCCACCGGCTCAAAACCCATATGCTCCTCCAGCCCAAGGTTTACAACCGCCAGTTAATGCATATGCACTACCTCCTCAATCAGTTGGACCTCCTCCTATCGGTCCACCAAAGGCTACCCCATTAACTGCAGCTGCCTCACTCCAGCAAAATCAACAAGAAGTATTGGCTGCTCCTGCTTCTACTCCTGCTCCCGCTCCTCCAAAACCAAAATATCCAAGCGGTGATCGTTCACACATCCCAGAATCTCAATTAAACATCTTCAAAGTTCTAGATGGTGAGTTTGCGAATGCTAAACCTTCCATCCCTGAGAAATTCTCTAAACAAGTCATTGATACCGAAAAGAGACTTGACATACTATATGACCACTTGAATAACCAGGATTTGTTAAGTGAAGCTGTCATTGGTAAGTTGAATAATTTGGCTGAATTACTAAGCCAGAAGAAGACCGATGAAGCACAGAATTTATATTTAGACATCGCTACTACCCATTCTTCTGAAGGTGGCCATTGGTTAGTTGGTGTCAAGAGACTAATTCAGTTTGTTGATGCTGTTCGTTGATCTATAACTCTCAAGAGAGGAAAAGTGATTCTTGTTTTAAAAAAAAGACTGTATTTTATTTTAATCCGTTTTTTATATTGTGAATTAGATAGTTGTTTGTTCGGATGTACTTGTAGTGAGTATTTTAAAAAAAAATATGTCATTAATATATGTTCGTTTGTTATAAATAGAGAATAGCTAATCTCTTCATCACCAAGAACTCCGAAGAAAGAAATTAATTTTAAAAAGAGGAATCTTCGTGACGTTCAAAAAGTGAGGTAAATATTGCACTGAAAGGCATGTGTTTCCTTTCGATTGCTAATCTTTTGCTATATATTAAGCAGATACTTTAAAAGGCTAAATCTATTTTAATTTCTTAACCTTTTGTTCAGCTTTAAGTCTCATTCTTTCTTCTCTTTCAGCTTTAGCTTCAGGACCTGCTTCGGTATCTAATGAGAAATCCCACCATCTAAAAGAAGAAGCATAATTACCAATGAAATAATGATGATGCAAATCATGGTGTTCTGCACCAGCCCAGAATGGTAAAAAGTGATGTAATGACCATGGGAACTCATAACCAGAGTGAGCATCCACAGCTTGGAATAATCTCAATGTGATCCATACACAAAGGGTGAATAAATGTAAATCACCAGTCAAATAAACGTAAATTATTGGCATACCAACAGTACCGAAACCTAAAGTAATGGTTTCAACTGGGTGAGCGTATTCAGCGGCTAAACCAAAAGGAGCAGCATAACGATGATGTTGTTTATGAATATATTTGTAAAAGGCACCGAAATGGAATAAACGATGAGCCCAATAATGCCAGTTATCTTCAAGGACGAAGAACAAAGAAATTTGCAAAACCATTTTTTGTATAGAAGGGAATGGTACCTGGAATGAGATACCTAATCTCTGACACATTGGGTGAAAGGTCCAGATTGGAATGGCTTCAACTAAGAAATGTGAGATTAAAACAGATTTAAAACATTCCCACTGTTCTTTATCCGAAGGGATCTTTGTTGGTTGAATCTTATACTTTCTGAAGTATGGAATCTTATCAATAATATACCATGGTAAACAACGACCAAAATACATAACTTCGTGTAATACAAAGAAAAGTAAACCGGTTGCTAAAATATCATTTTGCATATAGTGATACCACGCAGCCCACAATTTTTCAACCAATTGTAACTGAGGTTGAGTAGCAGCAATAACGCGGACGGCTTCAGTATAGCTGACCGCCTTTGGAAGAGATTCCACTAATGTTGAATTAGAGAATACCTGAGACATGTTTGGACTTTTTCGTAAAGTGTGTGGTTTGTCAAAAGAAAGAAATTTTGTTTGTTTTGACCTTTTTTTTTTAACGAAATCGTTCAATATTTTTGCGAGCCTCGTTTAACTGAATCTGATGAAAGAGGTAATTTTCGCGTAAAGGGTGAATGGCGTATGAGGTCAATTGGTTAGACGCTCAAGGATAAGTGACTTTAAGCGGAAGAGAGATTAAAAAGGAAAGACGAGAAATTTATAGGAAAAGCCTAATTTCCATAAGGTGATTTTTCATAGCCCACTTTTCTGCAACAAAGACCATTTTTTTGCGTTTCGTTTAGCTTCCAAATACAATAAAACCACGCGTTACTTTATGGTTTTTTCTCGTTTAGAAAAGAACACCCGGACGTGCCCCTGATCATTATTTGGCTTAAAAGGGAAAGTGCTCCAAAATGGAAACATTACGTAATACTTTGTACACGTGACCTTTAGTAACACTCATTTTGGAAGTTCCAGCGGCGCGAGTCCGGTAAAATTACCGATTTTAGACCATTTGGCAACTTGTTTACACAGGCGAAACTTGGGCTTAAGATTTATAAAAAAAATTCAATGATATAAACCACAAGTTTGGATCTTTATTGTTAAAAAGATTCACAAAGATCAAACATGTCATACGGGAAATCAGCTTTACAAAGACTAGCTGGTAAAACTATCTTTATCACTGGTGCTTCTGCTGGTATCGGAAGAGCCACTGCTTTAGAATATGCTGAAGCTTCTGAAGGTCAAGTTAAATTGATTTTAGCTGCTAGAAGAGTTGAAAAATTACATGAATTGCAAAAAGAATTAACTGAAAGATTCCCATCAATCAAATCTTATGCTGCTGAATTGGATGTATCTAAAAAACATGTAATTGAACCATTCTTAGCTAATTTGCCAGCTGAATTCAAAGATATTGATATTTTGATTAACAATGCAGGTAAAGCTTTAGGTAATGCTGAAGTTGGTACTATTACTGAACAAGATATTGATGAAATCTTCAACACTAATGTCATTGGTTTGATCAACATTACACAAGCTGTTTTACCAATCTTCAAAGCTAAAAACTCTGGTGATATTGTTCAATTGGGTTCCATTGCCGGTAGAGATGCTTATCCAAAAGGATCTTTATACAATGCCTCTAAATTTGCCATCAGAGGTTTTGGTGATGCTTTGAGAAAAGAATTGATTAATACCAAGATTAGAGTTATTGAAATCCAGCCAGGTGCTGTTGAAACTGAGTTCTCTGTTATTAGAAACTATGGTGATAAATCCAAAGCTGATGAAGTTTACAAAGGACGTGATCCATTGACTGCTGAAGATATTGCTGAATTGATTATCTTTGCTACATCAAGAAAGCAAAACACTGTTATTGCTGAACTTTTAGTTTTCCCAACAGATCAAGCTTCCGCTTCTCATGTCTACAAAAGACCAGAATAGATATATAAACAATTTATATTTGTGACCCCTAGCCAATAGAATCCGAGATTCTCTAAAGTTCCGTAATGTTTGCCACACTGGTCAAAAACTCGTCTTCCAACCTGACACAAAATACCTAAACTAGCGCGATCCGAAAATACACAAAAGTTCAAACAACACGTAAAAAGTGAGAAAATCGGTAGACGGTCCGGTAAAGCACAGTTGAATATTGATAATGTTGGATAGATTGTGCTTTCCGTTCATCTCAACCGAAGATTAGTAGTTAATCTCTCTTCCACCTCTTCCCGTAATTCTTTGACCTCCTTCGCTTCCACTTATTCCAGTACTAGAAAATCACCTCCTACCCCCCTAAAGTGCTCTTACCGATTTACCCCATTTCTACAACTAATAAACTAATTGTGTCATTTCCGCTAAAACATTTCCACGGATAGAGCTAATTAAGTGATACTGACTCTAATCAATTACTATATAAACAAAGCTGATTTCTCTCAATTCTTCTTCAAATGTTTTAAATCCAGCAACAATTGCAACAACAATTATTACAATCTCAACAACACTGTACACAATATGTCAAAAGTTTTAGCCGTTTTATTCAAAGGTGGTCAATACAACACCCCAAAATTATTAGGTTCAGCTGAAAATGCCCTTGGTTTAAGAAATTTCATTGAACAAAATGGTCGTACTTTAATCTCTACTGCTGAGAAAGAAAGTGAAATTGATAAAGATATCGAAGAGGCTGAAATAATTATCACCACTCCATTCAATCCAGCTTATATTTCAAAAGAACGTCTTGATAAAGCCAAAAACTTGAAATTGTTAGTTACAGCTGGTGTTGGTTCTGATCATATCGATTTAGATCATATTAACAAATCTGGTAAGAAGATTTCAGTCTTGGAAGTTACTGGTTCCAATACCTCCTCTGTTGCTGAACATGTTTTATTAACCATTTTGGCTCTTGTTAAGAATTTCATTCCAGCTCATAAGAATGCTGTTGAAGAAAAAGGTTGGGATATCGCTAAAATTTCAAGGGATGCTTATGATTTGGAAGGTAAAGTCGTTGCAACCATCGGTGCTGGTCGTATTGGTTACAAAGTCTTGGAAAGATTGGCTCCTTTCAAACCATCTCAGTTGTTATATTACGATTATCAACCCTTATCTAAAGAATTGGAAAGCAAAGTTGGTGCTCAAAGAGTTGACACTATTGAAGAATTGGTTTCAAAAGCTGATATTGTTACCATCAATGCCCCATTACACGCTGGTACTCAAGGCTTAGTCAATAAAGAGTTGTTATCTAAGTTCAAACCAGGTGCTTTGTTAGTTAACACTGCTAGAGGTGCTATTACTGTTGCTGAAGATGTTGCTGAGGCTGTTAAATCTGGTCAATTAAGAGGTTACGGTGGTGATGTCTGGTACCCACAACCAGCTCCAAAAGACCATCCATGGAGATCTTTCACCAACCAATATGGTGGTGGTAATGCTTTAACTCCTCACATTTCTGGTGCCAACTTGGATGCTCAAGCTCGTTACTCTGAAGGTGTTAAGAATATCCTAACCTCATACTTCACTGGTAAGAAGGATTACCGTCCACAAGATATTATCTTATTAGATGGTGAATATGCTACCAGATCTTACGGTTCTGACAAAAAAGTCAAAGCTTAAGTTTAATTTCAAGACTGTCTAGTTTTAGTTTCTCCACAAATGAAATACAAATCGCAATTTATATGACGAATTTTCCGCTTTTGTAGAGAGCCTTCCCGATATTTTCCATCGAAATCATAACTAATTGGTGAGAAAAAAAAAGAAAAAAAAAGACCTGTCGTCAGACAACCAAAGGCACCTTTTTGCTAATTTTAAATTGTGACTGTGTGGTTTTTCCCTTCCTTGATATGGTTGTTGGAAAAATCAAATAGTAGCTAATTCTGGCTCTCTTCAGTATCTCTTCACTAACAATTTTAGTAGTTAGACTTGTAAATTAGGTAGTTTGAGATTTCTTCCCGAGTCAGATGGAGTTCTTTCTTTTTTTTGCCTTTCCGGGATCAACCGCACATAAGAGTCAAAAGAAAGGTTTAAATAAAACCATTCCATTTGCACTACTTGTTTCTGAGCTTTTCTCAACTTGAAAGACAACAACATATTTATTATTACATTCACTACGCTCAGCAACGTTTCCCTATTAATATTTCATTTTTGAACTCTCCATTTCCAAGATAATATACCTTCATTTCAGAATTAACAATGTTCACTCAACTTCCTACAGAAATCAAACTTTCGGTTCTTTCACAAGCTGATTCTTCTTCATTAGCGCGCGTTTGTGATGAATGGTCCTTTCTATCGCATTATATCTCAAACAGAAAGCTAAACCACTATTTATCAAACCATTCATTATCAATCAGTCTATTTTGTGTCAACTCCCAAATTCAGAACAAGAGACTTTTCTATAAACTAATACCACAGATAAGTGATGATTCAAAAAAATCTGTCTCATTCCAACTGTCTGAGCTTATAAAGACTGAAGATTTGTTGGAATTAACAAACAAACCGAAATCCTTTCAATCCTATCAAGTCCCAATGAGTCATCTAGATTTAGATATCAGTGAAGAACAATCAAGTGTGAAGATTTACATAAAAGTACAACTTGATGATAATCTAATAGATGAAACTTCCATTAGATTGCCGAAATCTCAATTAAATCAAACTATCACAAAATCTACAAAGAATATGATATTTGATATTCAAAGTGAGAAAAATTCATCCGTACAAAAAGATGAAGCTTATCAATTTGAAGAGGTTTGGGGATACAACATTAATTTAGATTCTATTTCTTTTGAGAAAGCTTTTTTAGTTGATTTAATTGAGAAACAAAAAGGATTCTCATACTTTGTCAGATGTTAAAATTGGGCGTTACACTATTAAATTTTTTTGGTTTACTCTTGGAGGTTAGATATTACACCTCAAGATAATAAAAGTCTGCATATATTTGGTTTATTTTGGGTTTAAAATCATCAATTGGTTATTTGATGTGGAAAAGTTTAAAGTTTATTTTTGTTTTAAGTTTGGTTATAGTGATACAATTATTATATCGAAGAAAATTAATGTAGCATATTCAAAAACATCTCTTGCTTCTCTTAATATTAGAGTTTAATCCAATATTCAGCAATTATAGACTAATATCTTGTGTTTTATTGGTTCACACCCTTTATTGCATATGTGATCATCTTACACTGACTACCACAAGACAATAAAGTGGTTTCAACTTCCTTTGATCCTTATCCATTATGTAATCTAGGATGTTATTTTTCCTCGGCTGGTGTCTCTCGGTGTGACACTTGGCGGCAGGATTTTACTGGAACAGGCGTGATTCCCTGGTTTTACACTGGGATTTTCCTCCTAAACGCCTTTTTCATTGGCCTTTCCCTTGTAGCGGGTGAAATGATAAAGGGAGTGACTTGAATTGAACTATATAAAACACATTGGAAACCACTTTTGAGCTTCAGCAACCTCTCAGAAACTCTCAAAATCAATACATTGAAATGAGTGAAGAAGTTGATTCCCTTTTAGTGGATAATGTCAAGTCAGTAGTTGCTGGTGGGGTTGGTGGTATCGCCGCTGTCATCACAGGCCATCCTTTCGATTTAGTTAAGGTGCGTCTCCAGAGCGGTCAGTATCCAGGGATGGGTAGTGCTGTCAGGTCTATCCTACAGGCAAATGGTCCTTTGGGATTTTACAGAGGTGTTGTTCCTCCATTATTGGGTGTTACACCAATGTTTGCAGTTAGTTTCTGGGGTTATGATGTTGGTAAGAACCTCGTATCCTCCTATTACAACACGCCTACAAGTCAGTTCACAGTGGGTCAAATAAGTACTGCTGGGTTCCTGAGCGCTATTCCAACCACCCTGGTTGCTGCCCCTTTTGAGAGAATAAAGATTGTTTTACAAACACAAGATAGCAGTGCAAATAAATCCATGCTTAATGCTGTCAAGAGAATCTTAAAGACTGGTGGTCTTCCTTCATTATTCAGAGGTTCAGTTGCTACTTTGGCCCGTGATGGACCTGGTTCTGCCTTATATTTTGCCACATATGAGGTTGCAAAGAAGAAATTGACTGCACTTACTGGTGCCAAAGATGGCGAGCTTTCATTACTATCAATCTCAACTGCTGGTGGTTTGGCTGGTATGTCTATGTGGCTCGTTGTGTTCCCGGTGGACACTATCAAAACTAGATTGACAAATAGCATCGATGGAAAGATAACTGCCAAAGAGGCCATCACTTCCATCTATCGTAAAGGTGGTATAAAAGGTTTCTTTCCTGGTTTAGGACCTGCTTTGTTAAGATCTTTCCCTGCCAATGCCGCCACTTTTGTTGGTGTAGAGCTTACTCATAACTTCTTCAAGAAGTATTTATAAACTTATTTATATAACCTTATTTAACGTATCAATTCATGACTTTTACAATTTTAATAACTCGATTTATTTTCAATATATAATTAATTTTAAAAGCATCTAAAAAAAAACATTATCTGAAAATTCAGATTTCTCTATCAAATGGGCAACGATGGCTTGCTCTATCGTGCGAAGGGAAAACTGAAGGTAGGTCAGATTGAGCGTTTCACTGTCACTTTTGAACCAAAAGATTCCCAAATCACAAACCTCAAAGCAATCTCTTCGCTTTGGCTTAAAGTGCGAAATAAAGAAAACATTGCTTTAAGGGCAGCAGTTCTGAGCGCACCATATATCCTCTATGTGGATGTGCGGCCAGAAGATTACCACCATAGTAAAAGTACCTTCATTACTGCTGATCAGCCGGTCTTTGAACCAAATCTAAGTCCCGCACAAAGCTTCACTGCGGAACTATCTTTGCACACTATAAAAAAGAAGTACGTTTGGATCGTTGATGTTGTGAGTCAAATTATATTTAGTTCAACCACGGATATCTCTTTTGAGATTTCCATATCCAACTCTAAAGATTCTTTGGATCTGAAAAATGGGAGTTTAGGGACCTTTGACGAACAGTTAGTTGTTAATAGAAGAGATACCCTGGATTTATGGAACTTACCACAACAAATCCCTGGTAGGAAGAGTCATTTGGTAATTTTAACACATGGTTTGCATAGTAATTCTGGTGCTGATATGTTTTATTTGAAAGAGCAATTAGATGTGATGGCTTCTAAGACAGGTAAAAGTTTGATAGTTCGAAGTTATCATGATAATGTCTGTAAGACTGAGAAAGGAATTCAATTTTTAGGGACGAGACTTGCGAAATATATTATTGAAGAGCTTTACAATGAAGACATTTCAGAAATTTCATTCATTGGGCACTCATTAGGTGGCTTAACCCAAACATTTGCTATAGCATATATCGAAATCAATTACCCGTGGTTTTTTGAAAAGGTTAAACCATCAAATTTTATAACTTTAGCTACTCCGTTCCTGGGAATTGTTACTGATAATCCTACATATGTGAAAGCTGCTTTAACTTTTGGTATTGTTGGTAAAACTGGACAAGATTTAGGCCTACAAGGTACTTCATATTCTAAAGAGCCACTGTTGAAACTCCTACCAAGCGGACCAACTCATAAAATATTAAAAAGATTTGAAAACAGAACACTGTACTCTAATGCATTTAATGATGGGATAGTCCCACTATACACCTCCTCGCTACTTTTCTTAGATTGGAAAAGTTTAAAAACTATATCAAACGTTAAGCAAGAGGAACCCTCACTCAAAACAGATTCAAAGAACCCAATCCAAAAAGTTATAAACTTATGGGGCCCAATGATTGGTTCTGAAAAGGAAGATTCTAGCAGCTTCCCGAAAACTTCAATGATTGAATCTGTAACCTCTATTTTGATCCCTCCATTGCCACCTAAGAAATATATCGTTGATCCTTCATCAAGAGAGGACATTATTTTACATGAGAGGATCTATACCGAAGATGATATTCCTCCTAAAGTTGTTACAGAGAAAAGCTTTATGGAATCACTAGATCCAATGGGCAGATTCCGTGATTTGGAAGATGAAATCGCTAGAGAATGGCATAAAGATATGACTTGGAGAAAAGTTCTTGTGAAATTAGAACCTGATGCACATAATAATATTATAGTAAGAAGAAGATTTGCTAATGCTTATGGATGGGGTGTTATTGATCATTTAGTTGACAATCACTTTGGGCTAACCAATGAAGATACTGTACAGGAAACTGAAAGTCCAAAGGTTGAAGCTGATGGAGAAGAGGAAGATTATGAAGGAAAGGAATTAGAAAGATTGGTGAGTCATCCAGATGATGAAATTGATCTTGGTTCATTGAGAACTCACTGGGTTAATCACAGAAATGAAGAAAGCTTATTTGACGTTGGTGCTACTGGAATGATTTCGAATTTTAATGATATTTTAAGTAACTTTAAGAATTGGAATACCATAGGAGCAATAGATGGAGAGGAACTCATATCAGAAGATGATCAAATACAACATCTTGCTGAAGGTTTCTACTAAGTAACTGAAAGAGTTCATGAATGTAATGAGTATTTTATTTATTCAAAAATTGTAAATTCAAGATATGATCAGTGCATCCTTAATAACACATCTAAAATATCACTATCATTCAAATGTCTTAATGATAGAAATTCTTTGATATCAGCATAATTACCAATCTTCGCATATTGACTCAAAGTAATGTTTGTAAATTGAGATATTTGAGTACTGTCCAAACTCAAAACTTTCAAAGCTTCAATAATCTTAAAGTATAGAGGAAACTGTGTGTTCAAGTGAAGTTTTTCCCAAACTGTGTTATAATCAAACGAAAGTTGATGAATGCTTGAAGAGTTGAATTGATTTGATTTAATGATGGAATTAAAGAATAGCTCAGCAATTTTTAGGGAGATGAAGTTTTTTAAAGTTGAAGTTTGTCTTTTTGTAATTATCTTAGATATGAATAAATCATACTCATTCAAGACATCAATTAGAGTTAATAGTTCATTAGAAATAACTATATTCCCTTGGTCTGGATTAATTTCATTCCAATGGCTTAATGAAGTGTATCCCTTGCTTAATGTGTTTATAGTTCTAGAAATGAAATTCTCTAATAATGACCAAGTTTTTGATTCCAATCTATTAAAATCCTTAAGAATAGATGAAAATAAAGATTCTGTCAAGATATTTGATGATGAAAATTGTCTAAATAATGAATTTATGTCAATGATGATGAATTCTTGATTCCAAAGATTCAATGAGTTTGAAATGAATTTGATAGAACTGTATATACGGAAGATTCTTTCTAAACCATTTGTCCCAGAAATATCAATACCAGCAGTTGTTCCTTTTGAACTTGAAATTACAGATTTATTGGATCTGAAAAGTTCATTCAAAGCATCATAACCTTCATCTAATCTCACCAAATAAAGGTCCAAAAAGTATATGTATATCTTTGAGAAGAATTTCAATTTGAATTTGTTTAATTGTGATAATGAATCATATTGAGGCCTGAAAACTTTTGAAAAGTTCTTTGTAATGTTCTCGAAAAGAATTTTCAGTTTCATTGCTGAAACCGTTGGTTTTAAATCATCTGAGTTGACTGAAGTATAATCAATGTGGAAACAGTTTTCAGAACTCACAATATGCTCGAAATTGTTTAAATTAACTTGGACTTCTCTTTTCAACCATTTCTCTAGTAATTCATAAGAGAATTCTTGAAATAGGCCACCCCATTTGCCATTATATAAAGGATCATAATAGAATTGATTGATTAGTTGGTCATCATACTGCAAAGTTTCATTAACTAAATGGATCAAGATATCAGTCGTTGCTGAATCATCTTGATTTTCATCTATAACTTTAAGGAATTGTTGAAACTTTTCTAAAACGGGTATTAGTGAGGCTTTAATATATTCAGAATGAGCAGAAAGTTGTGATAGAGATGTGTCATGTAGGGACCAAACCTTATTGATTTTGTTCAAATGCTGTTCAATATAACTGATATGATATTTGAAGAATAATTCTGGCTTATCAATTCTATTAGTTTCCTGTGAGGAATTAAAGTGATAATCAAAACTAATTTTGAAATTGGACGCAACTATTTCGAATGCCCATAGTGTGGAATTATCATCTCTCCCTAAAGACTGAAGGTTCAGCAGATTGTTAAAGCTTTGTTGTAAATCATCTGCAATAACACCAGTGTTGATCCATTTGGAAGCCTTGATTAGCTCTCTGAAAGATTCAACCAGTTCTGTCTTAAAAGACTCAACTATCACGGTTAATTGTTGAAACAATCTCTCTCTCAGTTGTTCAGATGCCAATTTCTCAATCTCAGATTTAATTTCAGATAGCTGAGCAAAATTGAACTCCAAGACGCTCTGATTTAAGCGTTTTAAAATCTCCTGGTATTGAATTTGATCAAATCGCTCTTTCTCTAAAGACACTTTCAACTTAGTCAAATCCAGTGCTTTCAGTAAAGAAGGTAATTCACCATAACTTAGTATTAAAGCTTCAATTGAGTTGACATCATTATTCAATATTGCAACATGAAGGCCTTTCGATACCTCAGTAGCTCTATTCAGATCATCATTATTTGTAGCATCACTGCCAATTGGGGCATTCTGTAGCACTTCTCTCTGTTTTTCGAGCTCCTGAATCTTCTTATTGATCTCAGAAGGACTATCCAGCAGTAGTGCTAGTGATGACATCTTCTGTACTTCCTTCCGCCCTTTAGAGAGTACTTTTACGGCTTCCTCGTTGCTGTTTGTTTTTTGTAGTTTGGCAAATTTGGTAATTGTCGGTTTAAACCGCGACTTGACTGTTTTTGAAAGCAAACACCAAAGCTCATTTTATAAGAAGCCACTTCAATAAATTTCCCACTTGCAAAGTATCAGCTTTTGGTATTGGAACTTTTAAAAAGAGCAAAGAATAATGTCAGCAATTCAAAGACCGGTGCAGATTGAAGAATTCACGATTGCCTTACGTGACACCACCGATGAGCAGTTGCAGGTGATCAAGCAGGAGTTGCTACGGTCAATAGCAAAACTGACAAGAACAAACAACAGATTGAAGAAGCTCGCAGGAGAAGAACTGACGAAAGAAGAAAAGGAGAACATAACAGATAACGAAGAGGATGAAGAGTACTATCAGATCTCTAAAGAGGACACCTCCCTTTTCAAAGATATCATCAATGAGAATGGGATAGTTGCGAGAAATCAAGCTAGCAGAATAACCGCCATTGAGGATGAGTTAACCTTCAGAGGTATTAAGTTTGAGAAATATGATTATGCTAATTAATGAAAATTATTCATTTAATAAATAATTTATGTAGTGCTCTATATAGAATTTAGTGATTTCACAACATCCAATCCAACTTCTTTGACTAGCTCAACACTTTTCACTATTAGCTCTGGTCTAATACTTTTAAGGTCTGTTTCACCATTTAATTTTATTATTGTTATTGGAGTTATAGGTTTATCTTGGAACCAACTGATTATCAATGAATTATCAGCAACGGCAATTTCTTCAGAAGTAGGATCAATCAGGACATTTTCTTCAATTAAAGCTAGTGTGAAAATGATTGGAACTTGTATTTCTAGTTTAATTAGCTCATAGTCATGGAATTGTGGTTGCTCTTCAATCTCTTTATCATCAACAGATGAGATAAGTTTTGGTAAATAAGTATGATTCAGAGCTAGGAATGAAGTGAATGAAATTAGTGTAAGAGGGTATGAGAAGCTTGCAATCACTAAAACATCAATATAAAGCTTGAAGCTGAATCTTTCAGTCAATTTCAATGATTCTGGGTCAATATTTTGTTTGTACAAATCTACCAAACTTGATTTTATGGTTAACACCAAGGAATCGTCATCTCTTTCGCCAGCAATATCAACAGATACTTCAATCAGATCAGGGTTCTTAGATGTTTCGATTACTTTGGATTTTATACTGACCAGACACTGACTACCATCTGCTAGTGTAATCTGAGCACTCCCATTACTGGTCTCGACAAGGTCCAACTGGGACTCCATCGGACTGAACTGTGAAGGTTGTCTGCCATCTGGTCTGATTGGTGGATTCTGTTTAAGAGACTCATGCAAATATGAACGTTCTGTAGCTGAAAGCACCATTTTTTAGTGTATTTCTTGGGTTGAAGTGCTACAAAGCTTAAAATTTAAAATTTTTTTCTGTAATATTCAAGAAATTTCGCATTTACACTAAAAGCAAAAACATAAACAAATAGAAGAAACAATGAATCTTGAGCTATTTGCTGTATTTGTTCATTTTGCAGCGGTCATTGCATCTTATGCACCAACCGCCGTACACTGTCCAAGTTTCCCACTTTTGAGGAAGGGAGCAGTACTTTGAAACCGTGTCTTGTGAACCATCGTAACGAAAATAAGACTAACTCGCAGCCTGTAAAAAGGTTGTCAATAAGCAAGAGCAGCTTTATACTGATAGGCACCAGCATTTATCACAGCAATCTTTAAAGACATTTTTAAGTAGAGCTGAAGTCCCTGGTTTGAACGTGTCAAGTTTCTTCCTCTCTTCCAAAAAGCCAATCGGATTGGGTATAGCCATTTCTGGCGGTGGTTATCGTGCTTTGTTGAACGCGGCTGGGTTTTTAACAGCATTAGATCTCAGAACTTCGAATTCTACAATGCAGGGACATTTGGGTGGTTTGCTACAATCTACGAGTCATATTGCTGGTATTTCTGGTGGCTCATGGATATTGATGAGTTTAATATTGAATGATTTCAAACCTGTTGTCGAATTGAGAAATGAGTGGGACATTTCGACGCCGCTTTTAGAAGGTATTCCTAATTTGAGGAACTTAGAAGTATCAAGAGATGATGTACAGATCTTTCCTTCTACTATCAATGAGGATGATAATGATTTTTATGATAAACTAAATACTCTTGAGAAAAGAAAATATCATAACGAAGAAGATCCAATACCTGAAGACCTGTGGAGTTTTTTTGAAATGTATATGGAATCTTCTGACTCCCATGAAATTATCAAAAGGGGTCTCCTGGTTGAAAAGAAGGAGGACTATTGGTTTGAAGGTTTTAGATCATTCTTCAAAGATTTGTTCAAGAAAAAGGAAGAACCAAGAATATCCACCCAAAATCTCTTGCCAAGTGTTAAGTTCTCGTCACAAATATCTTTGAATTCCATGAAAAAGATCTTCAAGTTTTATAAAAACTTGCATCTTGAAGTTCGTGCAAAAAAGTCCCAAGGCTTTCCTGTTTCTTTCACTGATTATTGGGGTCGAGCTCTATCGAGACGTATTTTCCCAAAGCACTCCAGATCTCCAAATATTACCTTATCAAATGTTATCAAATTGAAATCTTTCAATAACTTTGAAATGCCGTTTCCAATCATCATATCAAATTTAAGAGAACCTGGTATCCATGCAACAAGTGTAAACTCGACCATCTTTGAGTTCACTCCGTTTGAGTTTGGCTCGTGGGATTTAAAACTTTTTGTCAACTTGAAATATATTGGTTCCCTTTTTTTCAACGGTGAACCTTCGTTTCATTTATCAGGCCATGCAATTTGTTTCACAAATTTTGATAATGCTGGTTTTATAACCGGTACTTCATCTTCACTATTCAATAACATATTTATATATATCTGGCAGTTAGCTTCCAGTTCATCAAAGAGTAACTATAGGGCAATCAAAACGGTGTTGAATACATTTGGTTTAACTTCCTTGCAAGACCCAGAAAATCCAAGGAAACATCCAGATTATGCATTATATACTCCAAACCCATTTTTCAGATATGGTAATGAGAAGAGCAAAATTTTTAATTCAAAAAACCTATATATGGTTGATGGAGGCGAAGATGGCCAAAATATTCCCTTTGCTCCTCTTCTACAGAAAGGTCGGGGTGTTGATGTCATTTTTGCATTGGACTCGACAGTTGATTCAAAAGGTTGGCCAAATGGAACAATCTTACAAAATACTGCAATGAGATTCAATCATTCATCCCATGAAGGGGTTTGGATTACTAATAACAATAAGGTCCAATGTATTAATAAGTTTCCGGATATCCCAGGATCTAAAGAATTCATAGAGAAGAAATTAAACCAAAGGCCAACATTCTTTGGGTGCTATCTAGAAAATTTTGGCAAAAGAAATAAGACAATCACAAAAAACCAGACAATTATCAGTAAGAATTCAATTAATGGATTTCTACCTCCTATAATTGGATATTTTCCTAATTCTGAGTATTCATATCAGTCAAATACTTCAACTTTTCAGTTAAACTATGACTATAATGAAGTTTCTAAAATGTTGGAAAATGGTTATAATATTGCGACTTATGCAAATTCAACTATTGACAAAAACTATTCAAAATGTGTTGCTTGTATATTGATTAAAAGAGAATTTGATAGAAAAGCAAGGGAAATCAGTCTTGTAAATGATATGAAGATCCCAAAATTTTGTGAAAAGTGCTTCGAAACGTATTGTTATAACTGAACTAGGGTCTCATGATGTTCAACTAATCTATTCATTATTATTGTAAAAAACTGATGTAGTGTAATTACCTTAAAGCCAGAAGCCATAATTTAACGAACGTATCATTTTTGTACAACAGCGGCTCATTTAGGTGGTCTAAATATCCATCAAATTTCTATTAAACTAAAAAAGCGATAATAATTTGATCATTTTTTTATAACGTTGATTTTCATTATTTAATAAATCGTTCGTTGTCTTTAAAAGAGAAATATATAAAAAACATTCAACAATTTTTGATTGTAACAATCAATATAATAACAATCAACATAATTCACACATAGATAAAATGATTTTAGCAAAGTAAATATTCAGCTATGTTTAGTATTTGTCTTTAGGTTTGCAAAATTATTTAATATAGTTTTGTGGGGGAATTTACTTGTGTCAAAGCCGGCTTTATCGTAAAGTCTCAAGTAAATCCGATCTTGTGCCTTGACAATAAAAACGATCAGACTCAATCAGGCAAAATATATAATAAAGCCGATAATAACGGTTTAATAATAAAGAAAGGGGTAAAAAGAACAGACAATAAGAGTGGGACAATAGAGCAATAAATGCCAGTATACGCCATATCTTATATGATTCTACTGGAGATTTTGCTCACTTCAGGCTCCTTGTTAAACTATTTAAAACAGGATAGGGAATTGGAAACTCCAGCGACTACAAAGCTTGGAACTCGTTAAAAGGCTTCAATTTGAAACTATGAGACATCCATGAGATTCGGTGAGGTGATTCATAGTGGTTCAAATCCACCTGGTTATAGATCTTATTTTTCTGATAAATATTGATCATTTCTCTTAATTATGAAGTAAAAGACAACAGAAACGAAGAAAAGAATGCTACTACTTCGTGGACATTGGGAAACTCCAAATATTCCTCAATCGAGATTTGGAGAATGCAAAGTGACGTGCTGAATCAGCCTCTTCACAATTTAATAAACCTCGGTTGTTCGTTTTTCAAATTATAATCGGAGCACACATCTTTTATTAAGCTTTGATTGGTGTGATAAGAACGAAGTCAGGTCTAGCAAGTGGAGGCACTCGAAAGACGAGAAGATCTGACTCCACAGTTTTAGCTGGAGTACTGAAGGGCACATATACTCACAGAATGTAGAAATCATTTTTATTGGAGCCCGTTAGTTAGATACCGTTGGCTGGTGAGAGCCCGCTAAATAGAATCCGCTAAATAGATAGATCAGTGATTAGCAGATTGATGGACAGTAGGTAATAGGGGCAATAGAGTACTATGAAGAAAGATAAGATACTAAAAAACTGGTAATATTTACCATGTATCCACCACATTGTTCACATTACTTGGATCGTTCCATTACCGATAAACATACTAAACGTACGACCAGACAATTACTTCTCTCAACAGGATCCCAACTAACTCAAAAGAATGCTCAGCTTTTCGGCGTTGTTGGTGGAAAAGTGCCCGGTTTTGCGGTTTGCACACGCCGATTGTTTCTTTTGTCTAATCTTTGACCAATCAGAAATTCGAACGGAAATTTATAGGAATAAAACCGATTCAGCAAAAAGAAACGGTTGATTTCTATATAAAGTGGAGATTTATTCAACTCATCTCTCGACCCTTTTCAATCGCCTTATCTCAACTCAGATAAATAAACAAAAATGGTCCAACCATCAGAACCAGAATTCGAACAAGCTTACAACGAAGTCATTTCAACTTTGAAATCCTCTTCATTATTCGAAAAGGAACCAAAATACGAAAAGGTTTTGAAAGTTATTGGTATCCCAGAAAGAATCATCCAATTCAGAGTTACTTGGGAAAACGACCAAGGTGAATTAGAAGTCAACAGAGGTTACAGAGTTCAGTTCAACTCCGCCTTAGGTCCATACAAAGGTGGTTTACGTTTCCACCCATCTGTCAATTTATCCATTTTGAAATTCTTGGGTTTTGAACAAATCTTCAAGAACGCTTTAACTGGTTTGAACATTGGTGGTGGTAAAGGTGGTGCCGATTTCAACCCAAAAGGTCGTTCAGACAATGAAATCAGAAAATTTGCTTATTCTTTCATGAGAGAATTGTCCAGACACATTGGTCAAGATACTGATGTCCCAGCTGGTGATATTGGTGTTGGAGGTAGAGAAGTTGGTTACTTATTTGGTGCCTACAAACTTTACAGAAACTCCTGGGAAGGTGTTTTAACCGGTAAAGGTTTAACCTGGGGTGGTTCTTTAATCAGACCAGAAGCTACTGGTTACGGTTTAGTCTATTACACTGAACAACAAATCAAATATGCTACTCAAGGTAAAGAAGATTTCACTGGTAAAAGAGTTGCCATCTCTGGTTCCGGTAACGTTGCCCAATACGCTGCTTTGAAAGTTATTGAATTAGGTGGTTCCGTGGTTTCTTTATCTGATTCTAAAGGTTCCATCATTTCTGAAACTGGTATTACTAAAGAACAAATTTACGCTATCCAAGAAGCTAAACTTGCTTTCAAATCTTTAAGTGAAATCATTGGTGAAGCCTCTGCTTTCTCCTCTGCTTCAGTTAAATACATTGAAGGTGCTAGACCATGGATCCACGTTGGTCAAGTTGATGTTGCTTTACCATCTGCTACTCAAAACGAAATCTCTGGTGAAGAAGCTAAAGCTTTAGTTGCTGCCGGTGTTAAATACGTTGCTGAAGGTTCCAATATGGGTTCCACCCAAGAAGCTATTGATGTCTTTGAAGGTGAACGTAGTGCTTCCACTTCAATTGCTTCTCCAGCTGTCTGGTACGGTCCTGGTAAAGCCTCCAACGCTGGTGGTGTTCTAGTTTCTGCTTTAGAAATGGCCCAAA
Source organism: Wickerhamomyces jianshihensis (assembly GCA_030562945.1). NCBI lineage: Eukaryota > Fungi > Ascomycota > Saccharomycetes > Phaffomycetales > Wickerhamomycetaceae > Wickerhamomyces > Wickerhamomyces jianshihensis. Next base: position 41,713 of record JAKUAH010000001.1, read on the forward strand.
ACTCCCAAAGAATCCAATGGACTGCTGAACAAGTCGACAATGAATTACACACTAGAGTTATCGAATTGTTCAACCAATCCATCAAATACGCTAAATTATATTCTAAAGAAACCAACAAAGAAGCTTTACCATCTTTGGTTCAAGGTGCCAACTTGGCTGGTTTCGTTAAAGTTGCTGATGCCATGTTTGTTCACGGTGACGTCTTTTAAATTACTTTGAGTATTTAACGGTTAATGAATAATTAAAGAACGACTTACATGATTTCCAAAATCTTTTAATTTCTTGGACTGTAGTTTAAATTCGGTTGTGTAATTATCTTAATTAATCGAACAATTGAAAGGTGACTTTTATGAGAAGCGAAGTTAGTTGATGGTCGGTGTGTGGTTTGGTTATATTTTACACTTGAACTCATTTTCGCGATTGGGTTTTATCAACAAAAGAAAAAACACTAAAAATGAAAAGATCAGTTCTGCGAAGGAAAAGTAACACGGCAAATACAAACAAATGGGGAAAGATAGAGTACTGAGTTCCTCGTAAGTTGATTTTAACAAGGGAGAGGTTTAATAATGGGTTGTGCTAACAAGGTCTTTCTAGCAAAATCAGCTGGTCCAAGAATGGGTTTATCGCATATGCGGATTTATCATCATCAACAAACCTTTCTATAACTAAACTAGAATCAATTAAAGGTTCCTCGTGGAGAATCTCACCAAAAAAGACATATGAAGTTAAACCAAACCCTTCCTCGAAACTTAACCAACTCACACACGTTCAATGGTCAAATTATGGAAATGAATTGGCCTTAATTGATACTGTAGGAAATTTAACAATATTGGGTTCTGGAATAACGAAACAAGCAACCAATAGCATAGGTACTAATTCAACTCAATCCTCATGTTATGAAGACATGGAAATTATTTATCAAGATCCAATAGCTGCATTAAATGGGAATTCCTTGAATAGGCATCAACTCAATACAACTGAGTTCTTCACTGGTGCAATTTCATTCAATTGGTTGAATGTTGATAAACCAATTATTTCCAATGCTCCAGCTGTTAGAAAAAACCAAATTTATAATTATGTTGTGCATCAGTATAAAGCACAGAGTACTTTCCATGCTATTCCTGGAAAATCTGGATTTTTAATCATAAGGCGAAATGATACTTTAAATTTTTATTACCAAACAAACAATCCAATTCCAGAGTATAAAAAACTTTCATTATCTTTAGAAAATTCACCAAATAGTTGGCTTGAATCTGCAAGTATCGGATATAATAGGGATGGTTCAGTAACGATAACTACATTTAACAAATTGACTAATGAATTAAATATTTATAAATTGATTATTGATTGGAGAATCCCCCCAAATACTAAGATTGATCAACAAACAAAATTGGACCCAATATTAAAACTTGAAAGATTGATCACTAAGAATTTAGACAGTGTTGGAAAAAATGGACAAAGACTCGATCTTGTCTCATTAAATATTGTTGCTCCAAACTTTGCACAGGATACCGAATTGGATATCTTTCTCATATTTGAGGGTCATGGTGTTGTTGGTGGGAAATCTTTGATTCAAAAATATCAACTATCAAATGAATTAAAGAATTTCAAGTTTTTAACTAGTGCTCATAATCTGGAAGGTTATAAAAACTTACAACTTATTTGTGAAACTACACACCCGGAAAGGATATTGAATATAACTTCTAAGAACTTTGATTTTTTGATTGTTTTAGCAACTGAGGGAGGAAATATTGAAATAAGACATAGAAATTCTTTGAAATTACACACCGAATCACCTTCTTCAATAACTTCATTAGTTGATGTTGGATTTAAATTCAAAAAGTTTGATGAAAATCCTGATGAAATACTAATATCACCATCATTATGTGGTTATCTATACCTGAAGAATGGTGAGGTGAAATTTCATAACGTTTCTATTGAAGAAACTATTAACGACTGGACTGATGAAAAAATTCTTCAACTAGCTGCTGGGTTTGCTTATACATTTGCTATTACTTGTTTTACAAATGTTCCAGCTGATGAACTAATTATCACGATTCAAAATGAATTATCCAAGATTCAAGATACTTCCATAAGAGGACGCTTAGTGCTCAAAATCTTGGAGGAAAGTCATAGAGGGCTAAATTTCTCTCTAGAACATTCAAAAGATCATATTGATAAGCTTTTAGTCAGTCCGCCTTTCCAAAGACTATTATCGTTACAATATTCATTAGGAAAATATGCAGCAACAAACGAGCAGACACTTATTGCGACAAATATTTTAAATTTAAGACTGGTTGCTTTCAGTATTATGTTATCGATGAGAACATTATTCCACCAACAACAGAGGATTGCAAGAAAAGGAAATATTGAAAGTTTATCTGATTCTATATATAGAAGTGAAAGTCTGTTGAGCACAATCGGTGTTATCAATTGGTTTGTGGAGTTCTTAATTTTCAATATTAGAGAGCTGATTGAAGCTTCAAGTAATAATGAACATCAAACAATAATATTTGGGTTATTATTATCCAAGATTCCAAGATCGTTAATGAATTACTCCATAGCTGGTATTAAAAGAGTTGATGGTTTATTGAGTGGAAAGTTGGAAGAAATTGCAAACAATAAGAATATGAACAATGTATTACAATATGATTTTTTATTGAATAGTTATTCAAGATTGAAATATTTACTAAACTTGTCAGATTTTAATCTTTTTGAGAGCTTTTTGAACCAAGTTGAATTACTTTTTGTTAAGACAACAACTGATCCAACAGCTTTATTAAAAATCGAACAACGGTTGATTTTTAAAAATGAAATACCTGATAGTTTTAAACACTTGATCCCGCAATTATTAACCAAATTCCAAGATTTTTATAAAGACCATGATCTATCTAGAATTTACTTTCATGATATAAGTTGGTTGAATAATCAAGTGAAACCAAGTGAAATTCCAACAAAAACCTTATTTTCATCCGAAGACAGGATCCCAGTGTTATTTAATTTGAACGATGTAATAATTGACGATGTTACAAAAATGATTATCAGTGACAAGTCAAGATTAAAGAGATGTTCAAGATGTGAACATGTGACAGCTGATTCCAGTTATGATGAATTTAATTTCATCTCAAGGGACATCATGTCGGGCCCAAACCAAAATCAGTATTGGCCTTTTGCATTTCAAAGAAACTGTATATGTGGTAGTTGTTGGGTTTATGTAAATCACGATGAAGTTCAGATCTAGAGAACTATATTATACTCTATTGAGCTTCCACATATAAATGAAAGTAAAACATATTTTTGGAAATGTAATATTAGTTAATGTAGTTTTTGTTTTGTATCAACATGTTTATCCTTTGATTTTCCAAAATGAGCAGCGGACCAAAGTTCATCACAGGCCATTATTAGTAGCATATTTTACGAAGCTGGGCGAAGTTGATGACATAATAGCTCAACAAGAGGAGGCGACGAGCTCTCCTTATATAAGGAGATAAAGAGGCTAGAAGTTTAAAACTCCATCAACCTGTGGAATATCTGTAGTAGACACGGGGGAAGTATTCCAGGTATTGCGAGGTGATTGAAGATCCTGACGATCTTTGCTTCTCTTCCTTAATTATGGACATATTTCATCCGTCGTTTCAGGTACAACACGAGATCACATTCATTTTCCTAATCGAGTAAAGAAATTGGATTAATTTCGCGTTTTAAGCGAAGAAAGAAAAAAAAGCATACGCGTTTTTCCGCATTTGGGAAATTTTTGGTGTTTTTTTTTCCCATTTTAACTCAAAGTCATTGATTGCACTTGCACTTGCGGTTTCTCTTTTTGTAATGGCGAATTGAAATACGCAAGATATGACTGTATTGACATACTAATTAAAGTTTGGAAGTATCAAAGTGTTAACATCTTAACCTAACCTTATGAGTAAATATTAAGCGTAGTACTGCGTACACAGAAAAGTAGAACAGAACTGCTTAAAATTGTCATACGATTTTTGTCCAGTATGGGGTTAGTGTCTTAAGGAGTGTTAATTGGAGTTAGGAGTTGTTCAAAGTAGTGGCCAAAAGCCAGAATCAGGCTCAGAGTTGTAGGAATAGTATTGCAACTCTTTTATCAAATACAGAAGCACTTTGCATTGTGAATGAGACACCGAGAGTGCAGTTCTAATTTAAAGCATCGACAGTGAAATTTCAAGCCAAAACATGAACTGATCCCTGTTTTTTTCAACACCTTTTCGGCCCGGTGCCTACCAAATTCCACAGCTTCAGTGCTCATTGCGCCGACACACCGATGCTGACCAGAGGAAGGCAGCAGTGCGTGAAGCAGAGCAACTCATGGGGGTCCTTGTGGTGTCCGTCTGGGGGATGGGAAGGCAATAGGAAAGCAATAGGCAGGATCAAGCCGCCAGACGGCGGGGCCATGTCTGTGTGCTTGCATTTCCTAAGCAGACCGATGCTGTTGGACGATGCACCACTGCATTTCTTGGGCAGACCAGAAAAAAAAGCTATATAATCACGAATAATTTCCTTTTTCACCTATAGTGTATTTCCCTTTCATTACCTGACTGTTACAATGACCACTATGTCTTCCACTTACCAAACAAACTCTCTATACCAGCCATCTTTCAGAAAAACAGAGCTATCATCTATTAATGAGCTGGAGAGAACAACAACAGCTTCCACACAATTCTCATACTCATCTGACATCTACCTTGAAAAGGACCATGATTACAAAGTTGAATTAAACTTCACAAAAAGCGAAATCGAACTGATAAGAAATACATGGAAAATCATGACTTCAGATGATCTAAAAAATAATGACAAATCATCTGTGACTTACACATCTATTGCGTCTTCCCTTTTCTGTATACAATTTTACTCGAACTTACTAGCAATGGACTCCAATCTTGAAAGTCTATTCCCTTCCATCAAACATCAAGCTATTTCATTTGCTGGTGTTCTTTCAACAGCTATCTTGAACCTGGAATCATTGGAAGTCCTTGATGATTACTTGATGAATTTGGGTAAAAGACATGCTAGAATTTTGGGTATTGATCCACCACATTTTGAACTAATGGGTGTTGCATTATTGAAAACCTTCAGAGATAGATTTGGAGCTGTTGGTTTCACTTTAGAACTTGAAAGAAGTTGGGCCAGATTATACACTTATTTAGCTAACTCAATCTTGCAATTTGGAATTGATCCAGTTTTGAGAAATGAAAAAGTCAATAATGATAACAACATCAGAAGATCATCTGCCACCACCATGTCTAATGATTATGACTTTCTCAAACGTCCAATTGTTACTGGTAGAAACGGAAGTATTTCATCTGCTTCAACTTCTGCCTCAACGGCTACTCTGGTGAACTCTCCAACACAAACAATTAACAACAAACCTGTCGCTTTCCCTTCAAGTACGAGTAAATTCTCCAAAAAGGTCAAACAAAGAGAACAAGATGAAAAATGTGTTATAATGTAATTCATCTTCGAAGAGAAACAAAAATAGAAAAACAGAACTTAAGAAGTTTATTCGTTACAATCATTTTACAATTTTGATTGTTCCCAGATCTCAATTGCTGCTTCATACCCACCCCTGACACTCCCCTTCATGAGTGATGAAACATTCTGCGTTGAATTACATCTAGATCACGAAGGTCTGCTACATAAAAACACCAAGAAGTGCTTATTTCATTCACCGCTTGGTATAACAGATTTGATAAAAATAATGTGAATCAAGGGACCACTAGAGACTATCCTAAGTATTCTATATAGGAATACATTCTTATACTACCTAATAAGTGTAGCTGATCAACATGACCCCATAAAGAACAGTAGGATCCAAGCCAGTTGTACCTGCTTTATGAATAACCGTTAGCCACGCAAGCAGGTCAGTTGTCAGATTGGAGCGTGTGCATCCATCAAAGAAATAGGAAATGCTACATTGGCTAATGCGACAAGAGTGTAAAGTAATCACATGATGTATCACATGATATTGATAACGCGTGTAGTTGAAAGGAAAACACGAAGTGCGAAAATTTAAATAAACGCGTCTTTTGTTTTTTCTCTTTTCCTTAGAATCAGAAAATAAGATCAAGTTCTCCTTATAACAGAGCTCTGAAAGTCAAGTGATGGTCAGATCAGACAAACTGAAGGCTCTTAGGGCCGCAAGAGCTGCTGGTCATAGTAGAGACGCAGTTGAGGATGAAGAACCAGAAGACATCTATGATTTGATTGATGAAGATAAATATAGAGAGAAAAGACGAGAAGATTTGCTTAAGGATGATTTCGTTATAGATGATAACGGTGAAGGATATGTTGATACTGGTGCTGATGAATGGGATAATAAGGGTAGACATAAATATCATTCTGAAGATGAAGAACAAGAAGAACAACCATCAAAGAAGAAAAAAGTTAAGAAATCTGCTCAGATTAATTCTTTCTTTAAACCTAGTGCATCCATCTCTGCTACTACAAAAAAGAAGTTAGACGCAGATTTTAGTGATATTTTAGATGATTTTAATGCTCCAAAGAAGAAAACGCCAAATTTGTTTAATTCACCATCTACAAAGACTCCACTTTTCAATTCAACCAATAGGGTCCAAAACTCTTCAGCTCGTGATTTTTTCAGTTATTCAGCAAAAAAATCTTCTAGTGTCAAGAAATCTGCTAAGGCACTGGCCAATTTTGATGATGAATTTTCATTTGATGTTGGTGATACTTCTTACCAAATCCTGGACTCATCTCCTACAAAGACTAAACAACCAACTCCAAAACCAAGTATTAAAATTGAAGACTCACCATCTCTGAAAAGAACCATTCCTGAACCAGAGATATCAAAAGAAGAGAAAGACGAATCAGAAGACGAATCAGAAGATGAAGTTGTTGTCGTGAAGAGACCTAGAACTTCCACATATAACATTTCACGTTCTGTTAATTTAACAGCTAAAAAGAGTACTGGAGAAGATATGGAATTGACCCCAAGTATATTATCATCACCTTCTTTGAACACCTCAGCCTCTCCTAGCATTGAAAAACTCGATAAAGACATGATCTCTTCAGATGAAAACACCTTCAAGATGTTTTGGTTGGATTATGCTGAAGTTGATAACACTCTATTGCTTTTTGGTAAAATATTGACTAAAGATGGACAACTTGTTTCTGGTTTAGTGCAAGTCAAAGGCTTTAACAGAGAGTTATATTTCTTACCAAGAGAGTTTAGAAAAGTTGATGGAGAAGATACAGATGACAAAGTTGAAGTAATGGACATTTATGAAGAGATCTCACCTTTAATCATGGATAAATTTGGGTTGGAAACTTTGAAATGTAAAGGTGAAGTTAAGAAATATGCTTTTGAGATTTTAGGTATACCCAAAGAATCTGAATATTTGAAAGTTTTGTTACCTTATCAACCTCCAAAAAATTCCAGAGTTACTTTACCACCAGATTTAGAAGGTGAAACCTTCTCTCGAGTCTTTGGTACGAGTTCAAGTATATTTGAATCTTTTGTGTTACAGAGAAATATAATGGGACCATGTTGGTTAGAACTGTCAAATGGTAACTTTACTGATCTTCAAAATACATCTCATTGTAAAGTTGAAGTCTCCATACCTTCTCCTTCATTCATCAAACCAATTGAGAAATCATCTCAAGATTTCCAAATAACACCACCTCCTTTAACTTGTTGCTCAATCTCAGTCCAAACAATGATGAATCAAAAGGAAAACAAACAAGAAATTGTTGCTGTGACATTATCTACATTTAAAAATTTACCACAAGACTCACCTATTGATGAGAATTTAAAACCGGATGAGCTTATAACTTTAACAAGACCAATAGGGGTCAGTTTACCACCTGGTGTTAAGGCTATTGCTGATAAAGATAGATTATCTTTGAGAATTTTCAACAACGAAAAGACTTTACTGAACTGTTTGACAGCTTTAGTAAAATTAGCAGATCCTGATGTCTTTATTGGTCATAGATTGGAAAATATCTCTTTTGATATCTTAATGCATCGTATGTTTGATCTGAAAGTTCCAACTTTTAGCACTTTTGGCCGTCGTAATAGAAAGACATGGCCTGATAGATTTGGTAAATCCAACTTCAATTCAAATTTCCTGTTGAGAGAGATATTTGCTGGTAGATTGTTATGTGATATTGCCAATGAAATGGGTCAATCATTGACCTCTAAATGTCAATCTTGGGATTTACCTGAAATGTATGAAGTTGTATGCAAGAAGAAACATTTGCCAATGGAAATAAATCTTCAACAACCACAATATCAAGAAAATCCAAATTCCTTCTATATGGTTTTGAAAGAAAATTGTACAAACTCATTAATAGCTGCTGAGGTTGCATTTAGAACTCAAATATTGTCTTTATCAAAACAATTAACTAATTTGGCTGGTAATGCTTGGTCTCATACTTTAGGTGGTACCAGAGCTGGTCGTAATGAGTTTATTTTGTTACATGAATTCACAAGAAATGGATATTTAGTTCCAGATAAAGAAACAAGACAATCAAGACAAAATCAACTTCAACAACAGCAGCAACAACAAGAAGGTGATGGTGAAGACCAACAAGTTTCAACCAATAATAAGAAATCCAAATATCAGGGTGGGTTGGTCTTTGAACCTGAGAAAGGTCTACATAAAAACTATGTGATCGTTATGGATTTCAACTCATTGTATCCTTCTATCATTCAAGAGTTCAATATTTGTTTCACAACCGTTGATCGAGACTTATCAAAAATTGATGAATTACCTGAAGTCCCATCTAAGAGTATTAAGCAAGGTGTGTTACCTAGACTTTTATCAACATTGGTTAACCGTCGTCGTGAAGTCAAGAAACTATTGAAAGATCCAAGCTCTAGTCCAATTGAAAAAGCACAATATGATATCAAACAACAGGCATTGAAATTAACTGCTAATTCCATGTATGGTTGTTTGGGTTATGTGAATTCTAGATTTTATGCTAAACCATTGGCTATGCTTGTGACAAACAAAGGGAGAGAGATTTTAATGGATACTAGACAATTAGCAGAAAGTCTTGGGTTACGAGTTGTTTATGGTGATACTGATTCTGTTATGATAGATTCAGGTTGTGATAATTTTAAGGATGCAATGAAAATTGCAGAAAATTTTAAAAGTTTAGTGAATGAGAGATATAGTTTGCTAGAGATTGATACTGATAATGTTTTCAAAAAATTATTATTACATGCTAAGAAGAAATATGCAGCTATGAATGTGAACTTTGATAAAGCTGGTAATGAATATTCTACTTTGGAAGTTAAAGGTTTAGATATGAAGCGTCGTGAATATTGTCCGCTTTCAAAACAAATTTCAACTTATGTTCTTGAGAAAATCTTAAGTGATTTAGACTCAGAAGTTGCATTAAATGAAATTTATTCTTATTTAGAAGAAATGACTTCAAAGATTAAGAACAATGAAATTAGACCAGATCAGTTTAAAATCAATACCAAGTTATCAAAGGATCCTTCATCTTACCCTGGAGGAAAGAATATGCCTGCTGTGCAGGTTGCTTTGAGATTAAAAGAACAAGGTAAAGTTATTAAAGCTGGTTCTGTTATTACATTTGTTATTACTGAAGGTGAAGAAGGTTCTTTTGCTGAAAGAGCTAGAGCTTTGAATGAACTTTTGTCTAAAAACTCAACTTTAAAACCTGATCCAATTTATTATTTGGAGAAACAGATCTTTGCACCTGTGGAAAGATTAGTTGATAGAATTGATGGTATTGATTTGGCAAGACTATCTAAATCTTTAGGATTGGAATATCGTCAAAGACATCATGGTAATACTAGCGGTCAATCTATTGAATTCTTACAGCCTTTAGAGTCTACCATCTCTGATGCTGAAAGGTTCAAACTATCAAAAAGTTTGAAATTACATTGTAAATGTGGAGCTGATTTCAATTTTGGCGGTATTGTTGCATCTAATGATTATTTAATGACATTTAGTGGTATACAGTGCAAACAATGTTCTCAAGCTTTGAATACATTATCTGTGTCAAGTCAATTGGAACAAAGAATCAGAGGACATATTGCACATTACTATGAAGGTGTTGTTAGCTGTGATGATTCAGCCTGTGGTATGGTCACTAAACAGATTTCAGTTTATGGTAAGAGATGTTTGTCCTCCGGTTGTAAAGGTGTCATGAGATATCAATATAGTGATAGGGAGCTTTATAACCAGCTTCTATATTTTAGTTCTTTGTTTGATATTGAAAAAAACAAGAGAGGAGAGTTAAGACCGTTATACGAGTCAGATGATAAAGCTAAGCCAGAAGATTTAATTAAAGGACAACTTGATGCCTTAAGCGAACAGAATCGAGAAGTTTTTGAGATCTGGAATGGTGTTGTACAAAAGTATCTAAGTGATTGTGGTCGTCGTTATGTCGACATGGGAAGTATTTTTGATTTCATGAGCAAATGATTTGTATAATAATGAATTTTTTATTTAACAATAGAATTGCTTGAGCGAAGTTGTTGACGAAACTAAGCGAAGAGACAAACTGAAGAACAAGTAGCCAATATCCAATTATCCTTTAGACTAGTAGCTTCTCGACTTGGGATAAAACCAATAGTGCTAATTTTGGATTTCTATAAATCTTTGTGACGCGTTCAGGCTGTGTCAAGGCTATGTAATCTAGGAAAGTATAAATATCCCACAAAGCCCCACCAAAAACAAATCAAAAAATGTGGTTATCGAAAAACACAGATAAAACAGCTGAAGTATGATAATTGCACTTAATTCCCCTTCAAAATCGTCCGACCTCTGCCCAAAGAAGCTCATACCTCGAAGTTTTTCTTCAGATGTTGTCTCTACTGCAAAATCATTCAAGAGTTGGGACACTTGTATGGACAAAAAAGCGTGCAAGATTATCGCAATTGTTGGTATAGTTATTGCAGGCATTGTCTTAATATGGCTTATAGGAACACTCGCACATTGTCTCTGCAGTGGTGTACGTGGGATCAGTGAGCTTTTCTGTTGGTGTATCCCTCGCAGAAGATCACAAGAGCCACAAGTTCAAACACCATATAATTATGAGGTGCCGTCGAGATCGTCACCATATGGTCATGATCAGAGCTATCCAGAGAAGCCTACTAGAGCCTACGATACAACGAGGTGGAATGGATACTCTCCTGTTAATCAAGCATACTCTCAAGGTGTTGTATCGGATCACAAAGGTAGTGGAACTGTGACAAGAGAAAAGAATACAGTTAATGAGAGTACATCTTATAGAGGCTACAATTACTAAACACATGTCACAAAAATATCTACTGACTGTTACAATCATAAACTCTTTATAATGTATTGATTTCTTTTGATTTTTCTTTTTTTGATCTGAACCTGTATCTCAATCTATTTAGTTAAACTCAATCTGATATCACGAATTGTACTAATCAAACTTTGGTTGAAGCTTTCGTTAGCTTGCAAAAGTGAATTTTCAGCATCAACTCCAAACTGTCTAACGGATTTTTGATATGAAAGCAATTCTGGATATTCTTTAGATTCCCAGCTCTTGATACTTTCGACAGTGTTATCAAAGGTCTTTGGTAAGAATACCTTGAATCCAGCAGTAGCAAAGACTAAAGGAGTGAAAAATCTTACTGGGAGAGATCTCTTGTTGACTAGTATGGAAGCAGATAAGGTGGTTGTCAAAGCATAAATAAAACTAGGCAAGAACTGGTCTTGTGGATCATAAACTGCCGATATACTGGACGTTAAGTTATTCCATTCATTTTGTGCAGCAGATTTCAAGTTATTGTATTCAGCTTCAGCATAGTTCAATTGACCAATAACAGAGGTTCTGACCGAGTTTAAGTGTGTTTCAAGGAAGTTAGAAGTATTAATCTTGTATCCATCAACGAGTTTGGTGACTACTTCTTCTTCAGAGGATACCACAACATTTCCTGAAGATGAAACCTCGGAAGGAGTTGGTGAGTGTATGCTGGCAATATGAACATCTTCGTCATTTTCATAAAATGATCTGGAACGTTTTGTTTCATTCGAGGCTCTTGGGATGGTGATTATTGAAAAACCAATAACAAGTGGTAGACCAATCTAGAATTAAGAGAAGTATGTTAGCAACCAAAAGTTAAAAGAGAATGCGACAGTGATACACAAAATAGTTAACGTACTTTAGAAACCCGCTTTAACGCCATTTTTTGAGATAGCCTTTTGATGGTTTTGTGTGTGGTTGTGTTTTTTCCCTATTTTTTTTGTCCAAGTCCAATTGGAGAACTTACAGTTTTTTGTCAAAAAAAAGGTGACTTTTAAGACAACTGTTAGACAAATTGCAAGACAAACCGTGTTAAGCCTGGAAGTGGCTTTGGAACTCCGATCACCGTCAGCTTTTGCGAGCTGCTCCTTTCTGACGGCGTTGCTTAGCCAGAGAGGCCACCAGATTACATAAGCAAATATCCTAATTCACGTGATACTTAAAGATGTCATTGGAGCGTTCAATGAGACACACTTGTTTATGAGATCATATTATCAGTTGTACTTATTTTTATGCTGGTTTTTATTGTACAACTAACTTAGCGACTCATCTATAGGAGATAGAGAATACGCTATTAATTATAGATATATTGTCCATTTTGCTTTCAATGAAAACTAACAACATTGTAGACAAGTGTTGGATTGAGTATCGACCTTCTAATGATGTACATATTCTCTTCATACTATTCGTTCCGTGACAGTCACACTCGCAAGTTTTCTTATAATAAGACAATCCACTTTCGCTTTCTTTCCCAAGGCTTTCAAGTAGGCCCTATTGAAGCTTCTATTTCTATTATTTCTTAAGCCAAAAATCAATTGGTCTCTTAGTTTTCTAGAAAAGTACACTCAAGATATGACCGACCAGTTTGATGTAATCCCAAATCTAAAAACCCAGAACTGAAAAATAACTAGAGGAGACCTTCAACTTAAGTGAAATAGGATGACGATAAATATCTTTACTGCCAATGTTAATCAAAGTCTGGTTTTTTTCAATGCGTAGTTTGAAACAAGTTGTGAGTTGAGTTTTTCGACCCTTTCCTCAGAGCTGAGATTAGCGTCTTTATAAGTATTCCCTTGGAAGTCACAGTCATTGGGTTTAACTAACTCAAAATATCTGATATTTTCTTAGCTTTTCCATTATAAACTTGCCCTTCAATGTTTCTCAAAAAGTTGATTTTCCTCATGACATCGTCAATTTATTGAGCATTGATTATAAGCTATCAGAAATCAATTATTTTCAAGTTCAATGCATGTAAAACCTATTTAGTAAAAGAAATGAGTCATTGCACACCTCTTTATTGCTATAATTATTCTGAGACAAAATAAGAACCCACAAGCTTAGTGTTTGATGTGTAAGTAAAGAAGTCCTGTCACAGAAGTTTTCATGAAATGGTTTAAATCATTTTCCTGTGTCAAAAATTGGTGTGTTGGTTTACTGAAAGGAGAAGAGAGTAGTGGTGACCAGATATATATATATACATGAATTACCTCATATGAACTTTCCATATGAGAAGATAAAAACAACCAAGGCACCTTAGATCAGTTGCATTATCACAATTATTTGACTCAGCGTTTGATTAGGATTGGTCTAATTTGATATGTACGAGTTCGCACTATGAAATACAGATCAAAAACTCATTCTTGTAATAGCCTTTTTGCTTTAGCATGTGCCTCCTCTTTATCCAATTCATCAATAATTAAATCTAATTTTTCACCTTTCATAACACCATCAACGTCATGTACAGAGTAACCACATCTATGGTCTGTAATTCTATTTTGTGGGAAATTATAAGTTCTAATCTTATCAGAACGATCAGTTGAAGAAACTTGGTCTGATCTTTTCTTTCTTTCTTCTTCTTCATATTTAGTTCTTTCAAGATCCGCTAACCTAGCCCTCAGAATAGTGAATGCTTTAGCTTTATTTTTGTGTTGAGATCTCTCATCTTGCATAGAGACCATGATACCAGTAGGTATATGAACAAGTCTAACAGCAGATTCAGTCGTATTAACATGTTGTCCACCTTTACCACTTGATCTCATTACGTCTATTCTCACTTCCCCTGGAGCAAAAGATCTTTCATCAGCATCTTCAGCACCACCCTGTTCACTCATTTGGGGTAATACAATGACAGCAGCTGTTGATGTCTGGGTACGTCCTTTAGATTCTGTTTCAGGAATTCTTTGAACACGATGGACACCTGCCTCAAATCGAAGCCTGTCATAAGCACCTGGTTCATCAATCCTTAAAATGGCTTCCGTTATCCCACTTCCATTTTGGTTTAAAGTTTTGGAAATGACAGAGTAAGGCCATCTATGAGTAGATGCATATCCTGTATACATGTTAAACAAATCTAATGTAAATATCATGGCTTCAATACCACCAATACCAGGTCTAAGCTCTAAAATACATGGCTTATCAGCAAATATATGCGGAGGTAGAAGCTTATTTTGTAATTTGGAAGTTATCTCTATGAGTTTAGGTAGAGAAAACTCCAGCTCTTGTTGTGCATCTTCTTTTAAAGACTCATCTTCTAATAAAGTCTGTAGTTCTTTTAAACTTTGTAAATCATTCGTATAGTCTCTATACGTTTCCACTATGGATGAGATATTAGCATATTTTTTCTGCTCAGCAGCATCTAAAAATTCTCCAGTGGATAGTCTTGCGTCATAAGCCTGTAATTCTCCGGCTAAAAGCTCTGCTCTTTTCAATAAACTTGGATGTAGTTCCTTGAAAGTGGTCGATGAGTTGAACCTTCTGAATGGAAAATTTATGAATTGTGCTTTCCTCAGTTGTGATTTGAAGACTTGGAAAACAGTCATGATGTTTAGGATATAATTCAGGAAGTCAGATTGTGTATCTGCTGTCCAATCACGAGCTAAAAACGGTGGTATTCCAACTTCTTTATCTTTTGTTGTCCATTATGTATTTATTTTTTTTTCCCATATCAAAACTTTTCAAGATATATATCAAAAGCACCAAAAAATAGTAATTAAAAAGCACTTAAAAAGATGACTGAAACAGTTCAGAATTATACCAAATGTGAGGAATGCGGTGATCTTTCTGATTAAACTCATACTAATGTTCTATATCTAGCGAAAAAAGTTGGTGAAGGTACTTATGCTGTTGTGTTTTTAGGCAAACAAATGTCTTCAAACAGAGACATCGCCATTAAAGAAATCAAGACAGGCCAATTCAAAGATGGTCTAGATATGAGTGCTATCCGAGAAGTGAAGTATCTTCAAGAAATAAGGCATACAAATGTCATTGAACTTGTGGATGTGTTTTCTGATCAGGGAAACCTGAACTTGGTGCTTGAATTCCTACCAGCTGATTTGGAGATGATTATTAAGGATCGTTCTATACTGTTTAGTCCTGCTGATGTGAAATCATGGATGCTAATGACTCTAAGAGGTGTTCATCACTGTCATAGAAATTATATCCTACATAGAGATTTAAAACCGAATAACTTGCTATTAGCTCCAGATGGACAATTAAAAATTGCTGATTTTGGGTTAGCAAGGTCTCTTGGTTCTCCTAATGAGGACCTCACTTCAAATGTGGTAACAAGATGGTACAGAGCTCCTGAATTGTTGTTTGGTGCGAAACATTATACAGAAGCGGTGGATATTTGGGCAGTGGGGATAATTTTTGCTGAGCTCATGCTTAGAGTACCTTATTTACCTGGGACTGATGATCTGAATCAGGTTGATGTTACTTTCAAAGCTCTAGGTACTCCAACAGAACAGAATTGGCCGAATGTATCTAGTTTACCAGGGTATAATAATTTAACAGTCTATCCACAGCCTTCTAGACAAGAATTGAGAAAAAGGTTCATTGCAGCTACAGAGTCAGCCTTAGATCTGATGATTGGATTAACAGAGTTGAACCCTGCAAATAGATGGAATACAGAAACAGCACTACTAAGCGTGTTTTTTAGAGATTTACCAGAACCAACAGAACCTTCAAAACTACCCAAACTTAGCGCAAATGAATAGATCATGATTCTATTTATGATATATGTTCTTAACGTATTTACCGATGGCCAAACTAGAAGTTAAACCAGGACTTTCAATTCCTAGTAAATTGACAAACCCAGGGAATCCTTTTTCTTCTCTGATGATGAAGTCATGAAAACTTTCATCATTTGGACCTCCCAGTTTTGGTCTGATACCACTGTAACTTGGTTCTAAATCGTTAATAACAATATGAGGTAGGTACTTGTAGATAGCATCAAAAGCAGCTTGTTTATTGTCCACGCTTGGTTCCAAGTCAGTTGGAGAGTTGACCCACTCTAAATCAGGTCCAAATCTGATTTGTCCTTCAAGATCAATAGTTAGATGAGTCCCTAGTCCCTTAATGTTCTTTCTTGGAACAGGATAAACTAATCGTCTAACTTCTGGGAAAGAATTGTTCAAGTTGAAGTAAGTTCCTTTAGCATAGAAATATTTGACATGTCTATCTTGTGGAAGTAACAAATTGGATACTTTATCAGCATATAAACCTGCAGAATTGATGACGTTCTCAACGTTAATAGTGACATGTTCTCTCTCCCCAACATTTGATTTCACATTCACCTCATAACCATCACTAATCTTCTCAAGTCCTACCACTTCTGATCCTATAGCAACTTCACCATTATTCTCTTGGAATACACTTTGTAGGTATTCCATCAGTGAATGAGAGGAGACAATACCAGAGGTTGGCGATGACAGGACTCCACGAAGTGCAGAAACAGTTGGTTCAATATACTGAGCTTTATAGGTAGGAATCAATTCAGTTTTGATGCCCAAGTCTCGTGCTTTGTAGTGCAAGTGCTCAATATAAGCATCCTCGACATCATTCTGTGCGACAATCCATTTCCCACACTTCTGGAACTCAATGCCGTTTCTTTTGGCTTCTTTGTATAACAGTTCTTTTCCTTCGATACACAGCTTTGTCTTCAGACTGTCCTTTGGGTAATAGATCCCGGCGTGGATGACTTCACTATTTCTTGATGATGTCTCCTGGCCTAGTTTTGTATGCTTCTCTATCAAGAGGACCTTATTGGTTGGCACCTTGGAAAGTTCAGCAGCAACAGCTAAACCCACCACACCACCACCGACGATAGCATGGGAATAGTCAGCTGCTCGCGTGGCAGAGCAATGGAAACTTCTGGTCAGACGAATCATTTGATTTTGTTGGAGTTGCTTGTTCAACGTTGAAGGATTTTGGTTGGAAGTGGTCTTTTTTGTATGGGGAAATTGAATTTGGAGAAAAAAATTATCAACGGAGTCCATCACAAAACACACCAAACATTCCACAGATAAGCAACTGGGATATGGTACTAAGAAGGACAATACAGCTCGCACGAGCATTTTCTACAAATAGACCGGCTATATACGATGTTCTTCCCAGAAAAAAGCTTATGAATCAGGTTCTTTTCGATCTCGATAGTCGTCTCTCATACGCCAAATTATATCCAGTCTATGAGTCTTTATATAATACTCTAGACACTGATAGAGAACCAGAGATACCGAGATACATTAACGCTTCTGACCTGATGGTCATGAAGAGAGTTCTTGAGAATATCAGAATAATGACAAACTCTGCAAACAGACACCTTGTGGATCTTGAGAATGAATTGGTTGAAAAAGCTGCAGAGAATGGCAATAACGATGCTGTTGCCTTATTAGCATTTGAAGCTATTGTCGATGAGAAATCCAACCAAGATGATAAAACATATGCCAAAAAGTTAATATCTCAGTTGATTGAGCTGAAGCATCCTTTAACTTTAAAGCTAAGTGGTGATTTATGTTTGAAGAATCAATTAAACGAACAAGCTGAAAAGTTTTACAACGATTTCTTACTGTTAGAAACTGAAACCTTCTTGGCTTCTGAAGTGTTTAAGCAACTTGGTACTCTTAATTTCCAGAAACCGAACTTGTTTAAAGCTAAACAGTTCTTTGAGAGATCAATAAGAACAGGCCCAATAGATAAAGTTGCTGAATGTCATTACTACTTAGGCCAATTGAATTCAAGTGACCCAGAAAGGGCAAAATATCATTTTGAAACTAGTGCATCCCAAGGGTTCAGGGAATCATTCCAACAATTAGGATTCTTGGAGCTGAATGTGTTTAATAATATCAAAAAGGCTAAAGAATGGTTTAAATTGGGTGCTGAAGTTTCTGATATTAGCTGTATAATTGGACTATTTGATTGTTCAATCAGAGAAAAGCAATGGAAAAATGCATTTAAGAGTTATAATACTTTACAAACTTTAAAAAGCTCAGAAGATGAACAAAATCAAACCATTTGGGAACATTTCTCACAAAGTCGTACCAATTCAATCAATTTAATGAATAATAATTATAGTCCACTTGCTCATACAATTGAAAAAATACAAAGTTTTAAAGAAGAGCAAACTACAACCACAAAATCCGATAGATGGGATATATAAACGACTTAATAAATGAACTTTTATTCAAAATTTATATCTAACAAGGAATTTCATTCCCATGGCCACTTGCAATAAACAATAACATCACCTCTTCTTCTTTGGTCCCAATGGAAGTAAGAGTTGAAAAACCTGTTACATTCAACATATGGTGAATCTTTCAAATATTCATTCATTATTTGTTCTAAGCTTTCGAAAAACACCAAATGAGTAGGCCATTCATACTTGTAATCAATTCCAGGACTTCTAAGATTTTTATTAAATGGAGGTGGGAAATTTTTGAATAAGAATAGTTCTGGGTTCTCATAGAAATAATCTGATTCATCTTTATAATCTTCTACTAAACTACTCGAATCAGAAACTTCTAAAAGGTGCAATGGAGGTTCACATGTTAAAAACCATGAATTCTGATCCAAGTATTCATCATGGAAATATGATTGCCATGGTGTGGAATGACATGGTGTGAGGAATCCTATTGATTTCACATCTGGATCATATTTCAAATACGAAACCACATCAATAACACCTCTCTCATTAAACTGCGTGAAAAATATTGATATCAAGGTGTTTAGAAGGATAATGCAAAGGGTGGAATATTTTATCAATTTTGGATGATGAAGATTAATGTTATAGACACCATAAGCAGTAAATAATAACAAAAACGGTTGAATTGGGTATAAGAATCTGAATTCTTTATGATCAATAAATGAAAACACTCCAATTATAAAAATGACAAGTGATTTGATTGTGAATGACTGAAATTTCCAAAATCCAACAAGTGTGAATGGTAAATATGCCATTAGTATTATAGGTAAACTTTGAAAAATGTGGAAATGCCATGGTGCAACACCATAAAACTTAGATAATGATGATATGGCATTAAATTTAATGAAATTCCAAAGTGGGATAGTTAACTTACCGTAGTAAGTATAATCAATTCCAACATTAATTAAGAATGAAACAGTGGTTATCACTAAAACATGTAATATGACTTTTAGTTTATCACTCCATAAAAGTCTCCATAATAATGTAATTCCCAAGTAAACCCAGATCAGAGCATTAGTGGGTCTAATCAAGCAACTCCATACACCAAACATTATACTGATGTTCAAATCGTTATAATTCAATTTATCCCAACACCAGTAACTTAACGAAATAGAAATCAAACTGAGCTCAAAACTATTGGAGAAAGTTCTTGTTAAGACATACCAGTTGAAAGCACTCACTAGACTTAAACCCAATCCAATCCTTGCAATTTTTTCATTTTTAGTGAATTTCCAAAGAAACTCATAAAAGTAATACTCTCCAATACCTGCAATTATAGCCTGTAAGATTTTAGGAAGGTAAAGAACGCCCAAATCTTCTAAACCAATCCATTCTGAGATGTAATAAGGAATAGTGAATATGAGAGGGTGTATGAAGCTTCGTAATCCCATGTTCCATTCCCACGTAAGATGCCCATAACCATATACAAAATGGTGCGCCGGCTCTAAGGATTGCCAGTACTCATCAGGTTGAAAGTACGTGGAGATGGTCAATGCATTCAGAAGACGCAGAAGGATCAAGTATGGTAGGACAAGACCTTTCGGGAGATGTTGTTGCTGAAGCTGTTTATTTGTTGACATATCTCTTTTTTTTTGGTTTCAATAACTAAAAGGAAGAAAGAAAATTCAATATTTCAATAGTTTAACTAGTTCACGAAATTGCGAGAAATTATCAATTAAACCCATTCAGTTCGACAGAATTATACAATTGGAAAAGATATTACAAATTTTTATGTTTATTGATTATATAAAATGTCTTCCACAAGCGAACCAATTCTTAGACAGATCACATTTTACTTATAAATATGATCACCAAGAACCAGATTTTTAAATGGACTCATAAAGTTTTTCTCCTTTCGGCCATTTTTGCACTAAAACTTCATACAGAGACAATAATGAGAGCGCTGGTACTCCGAAAGTGTAGTAAAATATGTAAAGAATGAAAACATAGAAGGAAGTGTTTGTTTATTGAAAAAATTTTCTTATATAGGCATCTACTGCCTCGGAAATGGTGAGAACTCACGTGATTTTAACATACTCAAGACCGTATCTTTAATATGAAACTAAAAGATAAGGGCAATCACAAGGGCTAAGTCTACCAAATAGTTTACTATCAGTCAGTTCCATATGCAAGATACATGTAGTGTATAGTAATATGATATTTTTTTGTCTTTTTGTTTTTTTTTTTACATTTTTATTTAATCTACAGCTTTTGAGAACTTCATTTTATTCATGATCAATAACATCCCAATCTAAAGGATCATATTCATCAGGATGATTCAATTCTTGAATATCCTCCTCACTCAATTCAAATCCAAAAACATCTAAATTTCCTTCCAAACGACTAACAGTTTTGGTCTTTGGGATAGGGACTAGTCCCAATTGTAAACTCCAACGAATTAAAACTTGGGATGGAGAAACACCATACTTTTTGGCAACTTTTGTCACTGAAGGATCATTTAATCTTTTACCTTGAGCTAAAGGTGAATAAGCTTCAACAACAATACCCTTTGATTGTGTATAATGAACAAGTTCTTCTCTCATACACCATGGGGTGACTTCAAATTGGTTAACTGCTGGGACAATCTTCAATCCATCCCATGCAAACAATTGCTCTAAATGTTCTTGACCCCATGAAGACACCCCAATTGACTTTACCTTCCCGGTAGTCACAACTTCTTGTAGTGCTTTCCAAGCTTCCAATCTTCCCTTTGGACCTGGAGTTGGAGAGTGTAAAAGTAATAGATCAATGTAACCAATTTGGGATTCAACAGCAGATAAAGCGGTGGCAATTTCATGTTTGGCTTGAGCGTAGTTGTTAAAAGTCCATAATTTTGAAGTATAAAAGACATCAGATCTCTTATTGTTAACTGGATCTTCTTTTAGCCATTTGGCAATACCCTCACTCACCTCCTTTTCATTTTCATACAAGATAGCTGTATCAATGTGTCTGTAACCTTTTTTCAAAGCCTGATAAACCAATTCAGGAGCTTCTCTTCTTGAGAGTCGCCATGTCCCTAAGCCAACTGATGGGATCTTGTAGCCTGAGTTTAGTTTGATCAACTTTTCTACTTTAGTGCCCATTCTATCTAATTTCTTTGTCTTTTGGAAGGAGTTTAAAAGGTTCAAATTTTGGCTTATCTCTTAAATGTGTTAAAACCCGATTAAATCCGGAAAACTTGTTGCCTTTCAATTAAAAATGAGGTTGTCTCCAACATAAAAAAGCCTTACAGAAATCTTTAAGAAATCCCTTGACCCTTTTCAATTCCCTCAACCACAGCTTTAAATAAATTTGTCCAATATCTAAATATATATTCCAACTCAGTAAAGTTGTAATCGGACAAAGGGCAAAAACTACAACTTGAATCCAAAAGTTAAACCAGGAACAAACCTTCCAAATAATCATAAAAAATGCCAAAAGCTGTTATTCCTTTAGAATCAAACCCAGAAATCTTCACAAATTTCGCCCATAATCTTGGTCTTCAACAAAGATTCTCCTTTCATGATGTCTATTCATTAACTGATAAGGATCTGCTTTCATTCCTTCCTAGACCTAGTCCTGCTGTGATCTTGCTATTCCCAGTAACTGGTAAGTATCAGGAATTTAGAGATCAAGAAGAACAAAAGAAATTGGATGATCACCTTCCAGAACCACTTGATATAACTTGGTTTAAACAAACAGTTAAAAATGCTTGTGGATTATACGCTTTATTGAATTCAATTTCAAATCTATCTGATGATGATTACCAACCAAATTCAAAAATCCTGAAATTCAAAGAGAACTCTAAAAAACTGGATAAAATCTCTGAATTGATTGATCAGCTTGAAAAAGATTATACAGATGCTGCTACTTCTGGAGACACTGAAGCCCCAGATGCTGAAGATGAAATCACATTGCATTTTATCACTTTTATCAAAAAGAATGGCCATATCTATGAATTGGATGGAAATAGAAATGGTGCTCATGATCTTGGTGAAGCTGATGATAAAGAAATCGAAGATATACTAAATGAGGATAAACTTGTCGAAAGATTCAACACCTATATTAATTTAGCTGATGACGAAAATAAGCTAAATTTCTCTTTAATTGCCTTAGGCCCTTCATTTGATTGAACTTCCGATATATTGATTTCATCTCTATTTTATCACCATTATAGATAAAGCTGAAAGTTAAGTTTGGATTGATATTATGTTCAAACAAGTTTCAAGTTTCTCGTAAGTTATGCAAAAGAAATATCTTTTCGAACATGAAGAAGAAATTCACTCAGTACCTGGATCAAATGTTAGTAAACTATATATACATACATGCATGTATGAGTATCCCCTTCCTTAGTCCCTTCTCCCATTTTTCCTTTTGTTTATATCTGTCCTTTAATGTCGATTTTACTCTTTGAGGATGAAATTTGATGAACAATTCCCCTAGCATTGGCAGTATTTAAGTAGACATTTTCACCTCTCAGCTCAATGAATTGATCAAGTTTCAGCTCAGATATGAAGTTCATACAATCTTTTTCATTCGAAAAACGAAATTCACTCAAGAGAAATTCCATATTCAAAATTTTGTAAGAGGAGCATATAATTGCCAAAGCCTTCACCCTTTCATTTGTTATAAAACAATCCATCAAATTTCTAGAGGTTCCTTTTGCAGAAGAATATAGCTGAAATAATCTGAAATAGTTATTAGATAATTGTGCCTTCAAAACGTTTAGTGAATGCTCAATCAATGGGTCTTGTTTCTCTTTATCAGTCAACTTTGATTTTATCAAAACAATAACATCATAGTTTCTTGTAAATACATGATACAATATTCTATAACTTAAAAAGGCAGTTTGGTTTGATGAAATGATAGATGAGGACTGATAAAGATTCTTCAAGACTGTTTGACATTGATTAAACTCACCCAAATCCTTATTTTCTAATGCAATACGTGCATGTGTCTCATATACTTTTACCGTAAACTCATTCTCAATTAGTTGCACCCGTAGATCTTGTCTCATGGATTTGAATTGGTCACAAATATAACTATATGGTGCACCATCTTTATACTTATCAAAAATCAAATTAAACGCTCTTTGTAAAACCATTAATGGGCGCACTTTTGATGGATCAGGAGCCGATGTCAATCTTAGATATCCCTTTTCTAAAATCTGAGATGTTCCTCTAATAGCTTGATTCACATCTCCTTTAAATTCCTCTGATGAGCTTGAAAAAGATGGTGAATGTTTTAATTCTTTTTCGAATCTATTTGCACGTAGTTTTTTTCTGGAATCTGAGGACATTAAATCAGCATTTGATGGATTATCTAAAGCTCTCTTCATTTTTTGTTTAGGCTGGCTGTTATTAATATTACAAACCAAATCAAGTGGCTTGTTAGCATCAAATAAGGGTATAGTTTGCTGGGACCAATTATTGATCCAAATCTTTCCTTGTAAATTTGCTCTCTCTATTAGTTGTCTCAGTTGTAATTGCATAATGGAAAAATCATCTCTAGACAGGTTTCTAGCAGCTGCTTTGTTATGACAATCTTGCACGAAAGTGGTCAGGGAATCGGGCAAGGAAGGGGACTGTGGGACTTTAGCAGGGGTAGAGCCACTAGAATAAGATAGACTCTTTGGTGTTACGTTATTATAAGTGCTCATTTCTATTTATCTGTGGCAAAAAGGAATTTGTGTGTTTCTCTTGAGGGTTAGATGTTTGAGGGGCGAGATAAAAAGTTAGTTTTGGAGAACTTTTAAGTGCTGTATGATAGATTTAAATTTCTTCTGTTGATCAGGCTTTATATTACTTTATTTATATCAGACAATACCGGACACTCTATTGAAACCTTGCAAGACTGCTCTTTAGAGCATTTCCTTTTTTTCTTTTTTGCTCTTTGAGACGTAAAAAAATATCGCGAAAGCCAACAAAGTTATATTAAATCACGTGATATTATATAAAATCTACATGAAAGAGCCTGTTAGAGAGAGAGAAAGAGATCTATGAGTAGACATGATAAAAGTTCTTATCAGTGTAAGAAAACCCTTCAAATGGATTGGTTTTGGTTCCAGTGGATGGGTTATCAATAGTGAGGCCAGCTCTTGGTGACCCCACCGGAGTTATCTGAAGCTTAGTAAAATCATGTGCAAAGTTCTCAGCTAAAACTGGGTCAGTGATTATTGGTCTAATTGGTGGTTCAAAGTTAAGGGATTTGATATCATCCCAATTGATCTTACGGAAGAACTGATGTTTTTTCAAGCCAGCAAAGTCAGTTAATCTCTTTTCTGGGTTCTTCTTTAATAATCTTAAAAGTAAATCCCTTGCTTCATTTGATAAGTAAAATGGTATTTTGAGTTTATTAGCAACAATTTTGTCATATATCTTTTTATTGTTGTTTCCAGTAAATGGTGGAGAACCCGTAAGCATGTCAAACATCACGCATCCTAAAGACCAAAAATCAACACTATAATCATAGGGTATATCCTGGAGAATTTCAGGGGCCATATATTCAGGTGTTCCAATCAATGAGGTACATAACTCTTCATCATTGAGACCAACTTTACTCAGGCCAAAATCTGTTAAGACCAAGTATCCATTTGAGTCAAGTAAACAGTTCTCAGGCTTCAAGTCTCTGTAGACAATACCAATATTATGCAAATGTTCAATACCTAAAACCATTTGAGCAAGATATATAGCAGCATTAGACTCGCTTAAAAAGGTTTCCTGTTGAAGATGTTGAAAAAGCTCACCCCCATCCAAATATTGCAGTAGTAAGTATAACTTAGAGTGATCTTGAAAAGCATAGTAAAGTTTAACAATGGAAGGGTGGTTCACGCAACCCAAAATTGCTTTTTCATTCATTGTTCTTTCTACTGATTTAGACTGGATTATTATCGAAGCCTTTTTCAGCTGCTTCTGAGCAAATAGCTTTCCTGTTTTCTTCTCACGGACCAATATGACTTTCCCATAAGACCCAATACCTAACACTTTGAGGGGTTCAAAATCTGATGGTCTTGGTTTGTTATAACTCTTGTTAGAGTCATTTCCCAGTTCTGAAAGAATAGCACTTGAGTTATTTTTGCTAGCCTGCTTAATGTAAGAGTGCTCGATTCCAATCTCGAACGAAGCACCAAGTCTATGTGAGGGTGTGTTTCTATTAGAGGCTGAGCTCTTGCGCCTTCTGCTAAAACTATTTAATTCTTTTGGGTCGCTTATAAGTACCTTAGCTTTGAACTCTTCCAAACTTTCATCGAGATCTTCATCTAAAGAGAAGACGGTCATTATTGAATTCTGCACGTGTGGGATTAGATGAAAATTCACAGCTTAAGATGCTGATCTCAGTGAAGGGAAATAAGAGCGAGATCTGTTGTTAAACAGTCAAAATATTCTAATAGGTTCAACTTCGAAGTGCCAAGTCAAATCTCATAAATCTCAAAGAAATTGTGTCAACTCTCAAAAGGAATAAAACTCTTTCTTTGTTCAAACTCCATAATTTCGCGAATATTTCCACTTCTAAAAGTCTGTTATATAATTCCTTAGGAATTTTAAAGGCGGAAAAAGTTTCTCAACGCTATCAACAGTTTATCGATTCCAAGTAAACAAACAGACTCATCTCATTATTCTGGCTCAGCCATTTCGATCGTTTGAGAGTTCTCATTAGTCTAATCCAGACTTTTAATCCGTTTCAGGCACCAAGGAAACTGATCCATTCTCTATGCTGTTTAATATTCATATGAAGCGATAATGTCAGAAGTATCAACTTACATCAAGACTGTTGGAATTGAACCACATATGAATAATGAGGAAGAGCAAGCATTAGAAGATGTGGCGGTAAAGAGGAAGTATTCACGAAATGGGTGTACAGAGTGTAAGAAGAGACGAATGAAGTGTGATGAGACGAAGCCAAAGTGCTGGCCTTGTAACAGATTGAACAGGGAATGTGTCTATATCTTGAATAGAAAGAACAAGAAACGTTCCCCAAAAGTATCTAAAGGAACTCAGAATATTAATATCAAAAACACCAATATCGAGCAACCATCTCAATTTGATGTTTTCAACTTCACTGCTTCTGATGCAAATTCCCTATTTAATGATTTAAATGAAATTGTTAATTTTAGATTGGAAGAAGCATTGACACCAAACTTGAAAACATACATTCAAGAAAGCTCAAATCCTTTTAATACGGATTTTTTAAAGAATACTGGTATCCCATCCACTGTGAATAATGAAATCATTATCATTCATTCTTTAGAGAGTTTCAACTTGGGAGATCCTCATAATGGTTACCTGAAAAGGTTCTATCAGGACTTTTGTAAACTACTATGTCCCTTCATTCCCTCCCATAACGAAAACCCAGTCCGTGATGTCTTATTACAATATGCTAAAAGAGAAACATACTTAATGTATGCGGTGCTGGCTTGTGGTGCAAGATCTGCACATCGTGATAGTTTGACAACACAAGACGATCAAGCTTATTGCTCATATTTATCTTCTTGCTTGAATATTTTGAGTGAGAACTTTGCAGAGGAATCTACTGGTAATGAAAATGTTGAAGCTTTACTGTTGACAATTTTACTGTTAACTAGTGACTCTGCATCAAGCAAAAGTCTAATCTGGAGAACTCATTTGAAAGGTGCTAAGGATTTACTAAAAAGGACCACTATCCAATCTGATATTTTAAACTTTTGCAGGAACTGGCTGATCGCTTATGAGCTTTTGGCCGGTATTTCCAATCCTTTTGGTGGTATTTTCCAAGAAGAACCTCTTGAGTTGAATGGATTTTTAAACAATGATGGTGCATATCTAACCTCTTTAAGAAAATTGAATTTGGTTGATATTCATCATTTCAATTATTTTGATGGTCATGTCATCGAATTGGATTTGGTTATGAGAGATATAACCAATATATTAAATAGAATGCGCCAAGTGAGGAACTCTGGATGGCAAGAGTCTTCTTTAGATTCCAAAGTGATTCCACCAGTTGTTTCATTAGATGAAATCACACATCTCCTAATGAGGATTGATCAACTGGAAAAGATTTCAATCATTGATTCATCAGGAATTATACCGCAGTCTAACCCAAATCATCCATCTCAAAACGCGATTGAGGATGGATTTGACTGTATTGACACTTTGAAAATCGATAAAGATCTCTCAGTGACAGTTAGTTGGTTTGATATTTCTCATCAAGCACATACAATTGCTGCAAAGATTACATTATTAATCAAAGTGCTTGAAGTACCAAGGACGTCAATCTTGGTCCAGGAACTTGTGACGAAAGGATTAAGATATCTCAAGTTTTTGGATCATATTCCAGATTATAGAAATCCTTGTATGACACATTTACATATAATGGTTGATATTTTAGGTCGTTATATGATTAATGAAGAAGATATGAAATTGACAAGAAAGTTTTTAACGATATTAGATGATATGGGGTTAGCCAGTGCGGGTCACAATTTAAAAAAATTAGAGAGAATATGGAATAATGATCCTATTACCGAACAAGAAGAGGATGTCTTGACTTGGTGAAATCATTTATAGATTAACAGGCTATATTGTAATTTATTTCGAGATTTTAAATGGGTTTCATATATTGCACTATTTTGAGTCAACACGCGGAGCAGAATAATCATAACTTGTTTTAGAATATTGACGATATGATTCACTAGATAAATGGGTTCTTCGCTTTTCAACTTGATTTTGTTTTTTCGTTAAGTTTTTTTCTTTTGAAGTTGCGGGCTTCTTTGGGAGATAATTCTTTGAACCCATAACCAGATCATTATTAGGGTGGATCACAGGTTTTTCTTCGCCGCTATCTGGTAGATCATCATTATAATTCCTTCTTCCAGCATTCTGCGAAGTGTACAATTTGGCTTGAAGTGATGGATCAGAGAGGGCACTTGCTGGACCTTCCGAATTATTAGCTAGTTCATCACTAGAAGAGTTTCCCAAGCCAGTGAGAACATTAAATGGATTTCCTGATTTTTCCATTTTGCTACTACTGGTGTCTGCATTAGGTTTTTCTTCTGGTAGTTGGTATTTCACTTCTGATTTAAGTTTCGATGTACTGATCTTCAACTTGGAATTCTTTTTTTGTTGAGCTACAAATAGTTCCTCCAGTCTACTTAACCTCTCCCTTTGTTGTTTGCCAATCTGAGAACCTTTTGCATCAGTTGATAAAAGTCTTTTGATAAAAATGGATTCCTTAATGTCTCTAAGAAGTGTCGAATTATCACATAGTTCAAACAATTTTTTACTGAAATTCATCAAATCCTGTTCAACATCTTGGAGCTTTTGCTTTAATAGTTCATTATCATGGTCACCATCATCTGCAATAATATATTTAATCTGAGAATTCAAGCTATCAAACCCACTCGACAAACTTGAATTAATTTTCTCCTTCAATTTTTTTGTAGCTTTGGACCTATTGGTATTTTTTCTAATCAATAAAACATCAATAATATAGCAAATGAATGAGTTGAACTTGTTAAGCTTGTAAGTTAAGAGCCCTTTTCTCCAAATGATTTCCAGAGTTGGAAATGGAAATTCTATGTAGTATTCCAAAATATCATCATTGTCAGCACCAAAGACAGCATCAAGTAACTTGAAAAGCTCCTTAATCTTAATCAGATATAATGATTTGGCTCTCTTCTTCTTTGCATTATCACCTTTTTGAACCGGCAGCTTCTCCAGGATTTGTAGTTTATCGATCACATTGACAGAGTCAAACTCCACGGTAGAGTTGGAAAATAATTCAGGCATTAGTTGGAATAGTGGTATAGTACAGGATATAAGGATAATAGTCGATTCATGACAATTGGTACCCTTCTTATAATTCCATCAAATTAATTAATGTGTATTTCCCTTGTTCAATTATGGATTATGTAATATATCATAACATCACAACACCAACTTTACTCAAGTTTTCTGAATCCACTTCCTTTTCTTTAGTTAAGCCACCAGTAATGAACTTGGCTCTGTAGTTAAACAAGTAGTAGTTAAGGAAACCATCGCCTGCACCAAATTTAAGGTCTTGAAGAAATAAATTGTTATCTTGGGTTGTCAAAGCATTGAAGACATCAACTCCCAAGTTTTTGGCGATAATTAGTGCTTCAGCAACTAAATCAGAGAGTCTTTTCTTGAGTGCTGCATTGGATGCATCTTCCTTGAAAGCAACATCAGAGGCATAGTAGAATAAGTAGGCGATACCCAGCTCTGAATGTTCTGGGTTATTCAAAATTGAGAACGGTAGTAGGTAGAAACTGAAGAAATCAGTCACCTTATCATGTGCATCTGCAACAACAAATGTATGAACAACTTTTCTATCAAGAGGAGTTTCACTATTTTCAAATAACCAGTGTTTTAATTCGTCCTTTGTGAATTCTTGAACTAAGTCATATCTCTTTTGGTATTCAGTCAACAATTCAAAGATTTGCTCAAAATCTTTAAGTTCTGCTCTTCTTAAATTCTTCAATTTTCCTTCATTTCTTAATGTATATTTGGCAATCATTTGAGTTTTTGTGACGTTTTCAGGTAAATAACTAAAACCAACATCATGTAGTTTACCCCAGTTAATTGGACGATGGTTATAACGAGAAACAGAGACAGGACTAGGTAAGACAGTACCAGCAGTATATAGGGCTTGGAAAATTCCTTGCAAGTTGACTCTTCTAGTCACTTCTTTAATCAAAATTGGAGCGAGTCTCTTTGATCTCAATTTTTTATGAACACATATGAAATTAATCTCCACAGCTTCGTTGATTTTATTCTCACGAACTCTTAAAGAACATGGTGTACCAGCAATAAAACCAATTAATCTACCATTAGCTTTTACTCTGACACCAAGGTGCCATTCTTTATGGTATCCTGGTGGTTTCAATGCCCAGTCCAAAAATTCTGAAGAATACTTAAATCTAAAAGTGGAATCAGCATCTTCAACATAGTTCTCATATAACAATTTAAAAACTTCATCACGGTCTTCTACTTTGTTCAAATCAAGATCTGCCCATTCAAACTCTTTCAATAAAGGCAATGGTTCAGTAGAGATATCAGCGACGGTTTTATGTTCAATTGGGCCTTCTTTTGTGATCTCTTCGTCGAAACTTGTAACTGGTTGGGTATTCCAGAATTTGTAATTCTTCATTTCTTTTTTCTGTTCATCATTAAGCTGGGCACCTGCGGCAAGCTTTTTCAAAAGCTCTTCAATGCTGTTTTTGGACATCTTTTTCTGAATTTGTAGTGAATCTTATTGTGTTGTTTAATCACTTTTTTTTCCGCTTTTAATTCTGATGCACAAACCCACGTGATTGTCACGTGAGTTTTTCTGTATCATCACGTGAAAAAAGAGGGTGCTCTTACCGGTTTTTCATTTTTTAAAATTTTTCTTAATAGAGATGAGCTTCTTTTACGTGAGCTTGACACCAATTGAAAGGGCTATAACAACCTCCATATATAATGCTATCAGCCACTACATGGGTTCCAAGAGGGTTCGCTAGCGAATTCCCAGAAAAGTATGAGCTTGATGATGCCGAAATGGACAGAATCAACAAGTTGGCTCAATTGGAAATAAATGATGCAAAGAAGAGTATCAAACAATTAGAAAATGGAGCAGAAGAAGTTGAAGATCAAGATGAAGACGAAGAAAATAAACAGAACAATACTTCTGCATCAGCAAAACTAAAAGATCATTTTGCTGAAGATGACGATTTGAAAGAGTACGATCTGGAACATTATGACGATGATGAGACCGAAGGTCAATTAACTTCAATTCCAGGGTTATCAAATGAAGTTGAATTTCACGAAGGTGATGAAGAAAATGATCCATACATCACTTTACCAAATAAAGAAGAAGAACTTGAAGAGAAGCAAGAATATCAAATATATCCAACTGATAATCTTGTTCTTGCAACCAGAACTGAAGATGATATTTCCTATTTAGACGTTTATGTTTATGATGATGGTGCTGGTGCTCCACAAGGTGCTGAAGAGGAAGAAGAAGATAAATTAGATCCTGATGTTTCTAAAGGTTATGAAAGAGGAAGCTCATTATATATTCACCATGATTTGATGTTACCTGCATTCCCACTTTGTGTTGAATGGATTAATTATAAACCTGGTTCTGCTACCGAAGATAACGTTGGTAATTTTGCTGCCATCGGTACTTTTGACCCACAAATTGAGATCTGGAACTTGGATTGTGTGGAAAAAGCTTTTCCAGATTTAATTCTTGGGGAACCTTCAGGTAACTCATTCCAAGCTTTGAAATCAAAGAAATCTAAATCAAAGAAAAAAGGACAACATATTACAACACACCACATAGATGCTGTTCTTTCATTATCACATAACAGATTCCATAGAAACATTTTGGCCTCCACTTCTGCTGATCATACTGTTAAATTATGGGATTTAAATAATGGTACTGCTGTTCGTTCATTCAACACTATCCACAACAACAAAAACGTTTCATCTTCTCAATGGCATCCAAGTGAGAGTGCTATTCTTTTGACTGGTGGTTATGATGGTAATGTTGCTATCAGTGATGTTAGAATTGAAGAGTCTTCTAAAATCTCAAAATATTGGAAGATTGGTTCTGAAGATATTGAAAGTGCTATTTGGAACACTTCTGAACAATTTTTGGCGGGTACTGATCAAGGTAACGTTTATGCATTTGATATCAGAAACCAAAATAAACCATTATGGACATTACAAGCACATGATGCTGGTATTTCTTCATTACAAGTGAACCCACATATTCCAGACCTGTTAGTTTCTAGTGCTATGGGTGAAAAACAAATCAAATTATGGAAAATTCCAACTGATTCTAATATTGGAAAAGGTCCTTCAATGGTTTTATCTAGAGATTTTGGTGTTGGTAATGTCTTGACTACAAGTTTTGCACCAGATTCAGAAGTTGCAGGTAACTTAGTTGTTGGTGGTGTTAATAAAGGTTTGAAACTATTTGATGTATTCTCAAATAAGAGTGTCAGAACTACATTCAGAGATTCATTAAGAAATTTACAACAAAAGGCTAGAGAAGACGCTAAGACACAGGGAAGATCTTCAAGAATTGCTAGAAAGTATAATGAAGGTTATTCTGAAACTATTTTAGAAGCTGAAAGTGATGGCGATGAACCAGAGAGTGAAGGAGAAGAAGATGATGATGAAATGGATGAATAAAATTCATAAATTTAATATTGTTTGTATAATACTTTTAAGCATTTAAAAATTAGTAGCATTTACAGTAAGACATTCCAAAACAACATGCTATTAATAATGTAACCAATATAAAAAAAAAGTATAAAAAAGAATGAGATAAACTCAAAAAGTATCTATTAGTACATGAAACATTCCTCCGTTGACAAGCAGAAAGAGAAGAGAGAAAGAAAGGCTTAAAAGATCTATTTAGCAGATTTCTTCTTCTTTTTTGGTGATTCATCACCATCATCACTCTTTCTCTTTTTTTCCTTCTTTTCTTTCTTGTCTTTCTTTTCCTTCTTTTCCTTCTTCTCCTTCTTTTCTTTCTTTTCTTTCTTCTCTTTTTTGTCTTTCTTCTCTTTCTTTTCTTCTTTTTCATCTTCAGATTCTTCATCAGCATCTGGGACTTCAATATCTAAAGTTTTGTATAATCCCAATGCTTCTTCAATGGCAGCAGAGTTTTTCATGGTTGGAGAACCAGAATCGTAGAAGTTCAATCTTTGTTCAACTTGTTTCTTCAAAACTTGACCAAAGACATTTGATGGTTCATCAGAGTAGTTATCAATTCTAGAAGCAATGGTACATTTGTTAGCCAAATATCTAGAAATTCTACCCTTGTTCTTAGCAGCAGCTCTACCAATAAAAGAAGAATGGTAAATCAAACCATATTTTGGAGTGTTACCTTTGGTTTTCAAAGCTCTGAAAAGAGCTTTTTCAGCACCTAAAATTTGAACCGTGGAAGCAGCTTGTTTAGACAAATTGGTTAAAGAACCAGCGTGAGAGATCAATCTAGCACCAATAACTTCACCAATCAATTCAGATAAGTTTGGAGCAACAGTGTGCATTTTATCAGTTAAGTAGTTGTATAAAGATCTTCTGTACTCGGTAATGGAGACAACTCTTTTAGCAAAGACTAATAAATTGTCAAAATCTTGTTCAGAGATATCTTGACCCATTGAAATTCTAGCATTGTCAATGACAGTTTGAGCTAGACCAGAGTCATTGTTCAATAAAGCAGTCAAGTCATGTAATTTATCATCGTTTAAAGAAGATTTGTCTTCAATGAATAAAACCAATTTGGCGAAAGTGTAGTTATCTGGGACCAATTTGGCTAGTTCTGGGAAGTGCCATCCGTACCATTCTTTAACTCTCATTGAAAAAGTGTTGATATCTTTATCTAATTGATCTAGCAAAGCAATAGCTTGGATGATATGGTTGTCGTTCTTTTGAACGGAGAATTTAACTTTAGCTCTTGAGTAAGCGTGACCTAAACCTAATTGGGCTCTTTCAATATCACCTTGTTGTAGGTTTTTCAAAAGTTTGTCACCATGTTGTCTTATACCTCTTAACAAATCTTGTGCTAAGTCGTTGGAGATACAGTCGATGTATGGGAAAGTTTCTTTGATAGATGGACCCAAGTTTTTATCAGAGATACCTAATGAAATTTGGTTTTTGGAAGAACCTTTTGGAATGTTTAATTCGATGACTGATTTCAAGTATTCAGAGACTAAACCTTCGGAGATTTCATTGGCGTTTTCCAAAGCTTGAGCAGCACCTTTGAAAGGAGCGAAGGAAACTAGTTCAACTAATTTGGAAAAAGTTGATAAATCGTTGATTTGTTTTTGGACTTCTTTCAACTTAGAACCAATGTTGTCCTGTTGTAGCTTGACCTTGAAGACGGCGTAACCAGTGGCTTCTTCAAACAAAAGATAATCAAGTGACATGGTTTCTCTGTTTGTTTGTACTTATTGGCGTCTCTTTTCCTTCACAAACTGAAAAGTAAAAATTTTTTGATCCTCGAAAAAATTTGTGAAAGGTTACCCGATGCGATGAGTATTTTATTCCCTAAATAGGTAATTACGCTTTGGGGCATTTATTGGGAGTTTTTTCTAGAGAACGTGATTTACACGTGAGTTTCGCGATAGGCAGTCTGGGTAAGATAACGTATTATCAGTGGGTTTGACTCATTTTCCCAACTTTGCTTTTGCGACAACAACCAGGTTTTCAACAGAAGATATGATCACACGTTCCAAACAGCAGCAAGAGATTGTCCAGAATGGTAGCAATGGTCAAATCAAGGGACCAGATGTTTTGATATCAGAGAAAACACCAGTCAATCAACAAGATCTGGTTCATAGCCCGCAGAGACAACAAATTAAACACCGTCACTCCTTATCCAATACATCCACTAAAAGCACTATTGAACAAAAAAATGAAAAACTTAAAACCAATCGCTCGAGCTCGTTCGCATTTGGATCGTCTAATTCCTGGGGAAGAAGAAGAAGTAGATTCCTTTCTCAGAGTATGATATCTAATGAAAAGCATATGGTTTATGAACTTAATAGTTATAGCTCTAATTCACCGCGCTATTCTATAACTTTGAGTGAAAGTCAAGGATTTAACTGGAATCAGGACTTGTTTGCATCCCAATATCAACAGAAAACAGCCGTTATTTATGATCATTATAGATATGGTGACGTATTTGATGAAGATGATGATTTGGATATGGAATATGAACCACGAACTAGAGCCTACTCGGCGACAAACAGTGGGATTGAAAAAGTTGAAGTGATTGATATAACGATTGATGAATAGTTTGCTCTTGCATATGCTTAAGATGACGGTTTGATGATTATTTTGGAATATTGATGTGTCGAAAATAAGGGATACACCATTTGATTAAATGGAATGAAAGAAAATATTGGTATTGGAATATTAGAATATAATTTAAGAATTAATGGGCTCTTCTTCTATTATGGATTTATATAGGGTTTAATATGAGAGAAAGATTGATGGTAATATGGATATTGTATTTTTATAAGTATAACCCAAAGTTATTAACATTCTTGCTACTATTCAAACTCACTTCAACATCTCTTACAAAATGCTCATCGAATCCAAATTGTTCAGTCAAAGTATGACTTAATTCCAAAACAGCATCTTCATTCAACTTTTCAAACCCTGAAACACCTTCACTCTTAACAATTAGAGATTCAACTTTCTTATTTAATATTTGTCCTTGAGATAAAATAGAAGCTGATATACCAGTGATATAAAAAGGCGGAATCAATTTATCGAATTTATAAGCAGTTGGTTGTGATGATAATTGACAGATGAGTTGATCAAATGGTAAGACACCAGGGGATATTGTCAATATGTTCAAATCATTATTGGTTAAGGTTAATAAGAATTTAGCAATTAATGAGAAGACTATTGGATCTCTATAATTTGGTACAACAAGTACACTTAGATTCTGGTTATATTGTGATATTTCAGCGTGAAGGTTTTGACCATCATCTGTTAATGTTATTGGAATATGAGCACTGTATAGTTGTTGTTCTTCAATGAATTCCTCATCTTCAATTGAGGTGGATTGAGGTCTTGAGATTATGATGTTAGTCAATTTTGTTGGTTTTGATTGTTTTTGCAAAGCATCATTGATAGATTTGAGAGTTTCTGGGATAATTAATAAAGTTCCTTTAATATTAGTTAAATCGCCATCCGCGGTGATTATTGGTATTGGAGATTCTTTAATTTCTTCGTCTTCAATTATCAAATGACGTGGAGTTCTTTCGGAAAGTGGTTTGAACTTCGAAGGATGTTAGCCATTAGCAAATATAATAATTGATTAGATCAGAACATACAACCATTTTTAACGATATTTATTTCTTATTTTTATGTTTGTTCTTTGTTTATTTGAACAATTTTTTGGTTTTTCCTTTAAACAGTTGAACAAAATCATCAAGTGAAAAGACTTTTCAACCAGCTCAAATCAAGTTAAAAAAAACCAATAGAAATGTCACAGGAATTTGAACAGGCCTCTTTAGCTTTTAACCAGCTACAAAACTCACTCTCAGAGCTCTTATCATCTCGTCAGCAGTTAGAGACCCAATTCCAAGAAAACACCATCGTTTTACAGGAGTTCAACCAACTGGAAGATGATGCTAAAATATATAAACTTACTGGTCCAGTTCTTTTACCACAGGATAAAACTGAAGCTAACCTGAATGTTGAAAAGAGATTGGAGTTTATTAAGAATGAGATGTACGTATAATTCAAATATAATAATATTCATTAAGGTTCATATATACTAACTTTAGTTCAATAGTGAAAAAACTGAAAAAAAGATAGCCACAACTCAATCAAGTTTAGAAACCTCAAGAAACAAGTTACTGGAGATCCGTTCAAAGGTCCAAGCTCAACAGCCACAATAATTCATATAAGTAGGAATTAATTTATAAATAAGTGTCTTTTTTTTTTTTTGTTTTGGATTCATATTCATTAAAATTCTATATAGATAACTTTCATCATATTCAACCTCTTGATGCTTGACTTTTTATTAGGTTGACAGCTGAATTGATAGTATATCCTAAAAATTCCTCTGTGTTATTATAGAATGATCCTAAACTATCTAAACCATCAAGTCTTCTTTCTGCCAAATCTAAAGTTTTCTTAAAACCTTGAGATCTATCATTTGCTTGAAATAACTCTAGAGCAACATAAGTCGAACTTAAAGATAATCTCTTACTATACCAAGCAAAATCATTTGAAGCATCACCAGAGTAAAAACTAATATCATCACTCAAATTATGTAATTCTTCAGATGCTAATCCAACATTAGGTGGAAGAATTAAATAAGTTTGTAATTGATTTAAATGATGAGCGAATGGAGCATTTGCCAATAATCTCTTCTTCACAAGATACTTAAGTTTATTTGTTTCATTCAAACCTTTAAATTCATTTAATTCCAAATATTGTTTTAACGCAACTCTTTCTTTAACTAAATGGAAATGAATTAAATCCACTGTACCATTTGAGAAAAGTGATTGAATTGAATCACTAAAACCAAACGTTCTTGAACTTTCTAAAATCGCCTTATGTTGGAATCCTAAAGTTGGAACATAATCAGTTAAAGCCTTATCCAAGATCTGATAATGAGCTGATGTTGGGTCTAATAGCGGTTCATCTTGATGATCATAAGAATGATATAATCTTTGTGTTGCCAATCTAGGTCTAGACAATGGAGACAATCTTGAAATTGGGAATCGGTTAATTTTAAGCATCTTCAAGTTAGGTAATAGTCTATAAAAAGTGTCGTGAGGACTAGAGGCACTCCCAAAAAAAGGGTGTTTATCCTTTACTTGGACTTCTCTTTAAAATCATTCCATAAAAAAAGATAGAAAAGGTGTCTGGATGTTATGTTAAATGGGTGTGTTTGATTTTGTAATCATTTGATGAATACAGTGGGAGTATCAATTTAAGAGATGGTATGAGTTCTTGGAGGTTATATCTAATGGGTTTATTTTGAAGAGATTGATTTTAATTTAAACTCAGCTCCAAAGAAGGTAAATTGTTAATAAAAATGACAACCCTTTAACCTCTAAAATAAAATTAGTACAACTTAATTACTAGGCTACATTAAACGTATTTAGCACAGTAATTACACTTTAAAATAAACTATTTAAATGTTTCTCTCCATTTAAAAAATTTCAATTCCTAATTTTACGATTAATATTTGATTCCAAAAACTGAATGATTTCCCTCTAGATTATAATCACAGAAACTTCAATTAATATTATAATTAATCAAAGTTTGTTTAAGAC
Source organism: Wickerhamomyces jianshihensis (assembly GCA_030562945.1). Classification (NCBI taxonomy): domain Eukaryota; kingdom Fungi; phylum Ascomycota; class Saccharomycetes; order Phaffomycetales; family Wickerhamomycetaceae; genus Wickerhamomyces; species Wickerhamomyces jianshihensis. The sequence goes on from JAKUAH010000001.1 coordinate 79,977, forward strand.
CCACCAGATAATCAAAACAATGACAGATAGTCACGCTTTTCCACTAATCCTTTTGATTTTCTTACGTTGTCATTTTTGTGTCATTTTTTAAAGAAAAAAACAGCTGGCCAATCGGAGGCCATTAGACTCTACGGAAATAAAGATTATGTTATGGTAATAGTAAGAGTTTCGAGGGTCCTAGTCAGCCATCAATATGGCTAGTCAAATAAACTCTAAGAGAAGGTTTCAAGTTAGCTAACGACTAGCAAGAAACTTGATGATAATAAATATGATGCCTGTCTATTTTTATGTACTCTTTTATTGTGATGATGTTGTTATTGATTTAGCCAATTTTTTTTTTGTTAGGGCTTTCGGTTGAGATTCAGTGCAGATTTCCCATTGGAATTTCCAATGAGTTTCCTTTCCTTTCGCCTTCCGAGCAAAGTGCACTTTCGGAGTATTTTTTTATCAGGTAAAAACCTTCTTTATTAGGCAAGACCTTCCCCCAAAACAAATATAAAAAGGCTTTGAATTCCGTTCGATTGATCCCAATTCTTAGATAACTACAAATTAATCAGTTAAAATGTCTACCGAAGGTCAAATCATCACTTGTAAAGCTGCTATTGCTTGGGAAGCAAACAAACCCCTCTCTTTGGAAGATATCGAAGTATTACCACCAAGAGCCCATGAAGTCCGTATCAAATTGGACTACACTGGTGTTTGTCACACTGACGCTTACACACTTTCTGGTGTTGATCCAGAAGGTGCGTTTCCAGTCATCTTAGGACATGAAGGTGCTGGTATTGTTGAATCTGTTGGTGAAGGTGTCACCTCTGTCAAAGTTGGTGATTCTGTTATTGCTTTATACACTGCTGAATGTAAAGAATGTAAGTTCTGTAAAAGTGGTAAGACTAACTTGTGTGGCTCTGTCAGAGCTACTCAAGGTAAAGGTGTCTTACCAGATGGAACTTCTAGATTCAGACACAAAGCTACTGGTCAAGAAATCTTACATTTTATGGGTTGTTCCACTTTCTCTCAATATACCGTTGTTGCTGATGTTTCTGTTGTTGCAGTCAATCCAGAGGCTCCAAAAGCTTCCACTTGTTTATTAGGTTGTGGGATTGTTACTGGTTGGGGTTCTGCTGGTTTCGGTGCCACTTCTCAAAAAATTGAAGAAGGTGAAAATGTTGCCGTTTTTGGTGCTGGTGTTGTTGGTTTATCAGTTGTTCAAGGTGCTGCTGCTAGAAAAGCAGGTAGAATCTTTGTCATTGATATTAATGAAAGTAAAAGAGATTGGGCTCTAAAATTTGGTGCCACTGATTTCGTTAACCCGTTGAAATTGGATGGCAAGAACGTTGTTGACTACTTAATTGAAGAAACCGATGGTGGTTTAGATAGAACTTATGATTGTACTGGTAATGTTACTGTTATGAGACAAGCTTTGGAAGCTTGTCATAAAGGTTGGGGTGAGTCTACCGTTATTGGTGTTGCTGCTGCTGGTAAAGAGATCGCTACTAGACCATTCCAATTGGTCACCGGTAGAGTGTGGAGAGGTGCTGCTTTTGGTGGTGTTAAAGGTAGAACTCAATTACCTGGTTTCGTTGAAGATTATTTGAAAGGTTTCTTGAAAGTTGATGAATTTATCACTCATCGTCAAACTTTACCAGAAATTAACATTGCTTTTGAAGAAATGCACAAAGGTGATTGTCTAAGGGCAGTAATTGACTTACAAAACTTTTAGCCGTTAAATCATCATCTTTAATCTCTTCTGCAAAAAAAAACATGTTTTTACTTTTTGTTTAATACTATAGCCATGCATCTGTATGAATTATGTAAATCTGAACATTGGCTGTCACTCTCATAAAATTTCTTGTATAAAGTCATCTTGCTTAACAATTAAAGCACTTAGGAAAAATCTATATTGGTAATACGTCGGGTTTCTTATCTATCAATATTATAATAATTAGTTATATAAAACATGTATTTCTATTCATAGTTATTGATGGCTATACTATTCATTTTGGTTGATAAATCACCAACTCCATCAATGAATGGTTGTTGTTGCTGTTGTTGCTGTAGTTGATGTTGATTTTGCTGTTGCGGTTGTTGTTGCTGCTGTTGATATTGTGGTTGTGAAGCAGGTCTTTGTGGTAGTTGTGATTGATCAACGTTGACACGAGGTGCTCCACAGCGTAGACAACATATATTCTTAGCAAAGTTATGATACGCACAACCATCATTTCCACATTTCCAATCACCTGCTCGGAATGGGACTGAAGAACTTCTTCCTGAGTGGCCCCCATTATTATTTCCATTGTTGGAATTGTTGTTATTATTTCCATTACTCCCATTGTTAACATTATTGATATTATTAATGTTGTTATTGTGATTATTACCGTTGCTATTACTATGGTTGTTATTATTGTGATGGTTATGATTATGATGGCCTTGATTGTGGTGATTTTGATTGTGATTATGGATATGGGGAGTATGGTGATTTTGATTAAGATTGTGGTTATTATGATTATTGTTATGGTTATTATTGTTCTTCGGGGCTAATATGGACTCCTGGATAGCAGCTGCAGAAGTAGCTGGGAAAGAACAGCGGAAACAGGCAGTACGACGCTGGAAGTTAGAAAATCCACAACTTGGACATGTCCAATCACCAGGTCTCGGTCTATTCTTGCTTGGTGGGAATGGCGTTAGGATCTCTTGGGCACGGTCAAGTACTCTAGCACTCGATGGCTGTACTTCAATAGATCTATCGTTTAGAGCACGTCCATTCATAGCTAAAGATTCTGCTGCTTCTTCATGTGAGCTGAAAATGGCAAAACCAGATCCGGTAGGTTTATGCTGATCTGGGGTTTTCAGTGTCCAAAAAGCAATAGGACGACCACCGTACTGAGTAAACCAACTCTCTAGTTCACTTTGAGTAGTATCAATCGGTAAGTTAGATAAATGTAGAACTTTTGATCTCTCTGCTAAAAAGGCACGAACGTCAGCACGTGCATCGAATGGTCTTGTTAATACATCTGGGTGATCTTCAATCGGCTGTGATTTCTTCACGAGTGCTCTCAAGATACTAGAAAGTAACTTAACACCATCATAAGAACGAGATGGTGGTTGTTGACTTCCGTTTGGGTGTAACTGGACTTTGGTGTAGTCAATCTCAACTTCCAATGCAGTGACAATGCTGGACATGTTTGATGAAACATAACTTAAAGCTTCAGGATGGTGTGCTTGCCATTTGGTATATTCTTGCTTCAAATCAAATACTTTGGAATGTTGTAAATAAGGAGGTAGCACAACGCTTTTGTCTCTAGCTTCTCTAGGCAATTGAACTCTCAAATCCCAAGCGTTTAAAGTCACAAAAGTGAACTCCAAACCTTTGGAAGTAATATTATTATGAATGAATCTATCAATTTTGTTTATAGCGTCTTTGAATGTACCAGCATTACGAACGTGTTCCCAGGTAAGTCCTGTAAGAGTAGTACAGAGTGTAGTGATCGGAGTATTAACTGGTCTGATTAGCACAGAGTCTTCTGCAATATCTTCCAGTGTAGTAGCATCTAGGGTCTGCCATGAAATTTCGATGATTTCAGCTGAGTCCTTGGTAACATAGACACTTTGTTCATCACAGGTTGTGGACACAGAAATAACAACAAAAACGTCACTCATGTTGGATAATATATATATATATGTCTTTGGTGGAAATGGTCAGAGAAGAGGCAAAAAAAAGCAGAAAAAGGGAGTGACTAGGTGAAATAGATTAAAACCAATTTGTGCGGTTCAAACGCGTTTTTTAACGTTTTTAACTTGAGTTATCTAGCACGATCAAAATCTTCTTTCAAAAGTTGTGTTTGGTGAAAAATTTCAATTTTCTTCGACATATGAAAAATGGCGAAGAATGGCGAAGAGTAACCAAACGCGAAAACATATGACAATTATTGCAAATTGGCGAAAATGAGTGATCTGAGTACACCCAAAATCACCCATTTCAGCCAGTTTAAGCACTGATAAACACACGCAGAAGAACCAAATTGCTCCATCGATTCAACTGTATCCCACTTGAAATAAAGAGTGGCACATAATTTCCCACAAGGATGAGTGCATTACCGCCAGACATGGATCCTACCAAACAACCATTGCGTGTGTTCAAAGCACAACTTATAGTGTCGTTGTTCTTGGGAATAACTGCACTTCTCACATTCTGCTTTTTGCGACACAGATGGCCTCATATCTATGCTGTGAGAGTTCTGAGGAAGAAAGATATTAAAATGCTCCCCAATAATCGATTTGGTTGGGTCAAGGGGTTGTATAATGTGACAGATGAAGAAGTGTTAGAACATAGTGGGCTTGATGCTTATGTGTTCTTGGGATTCTTTAGAATGGCCATTCAATATTTCTTTATATGCTCAGCTATTTCAATCTTTTTTATTGGCCCCATACGGTACTACTATACTGGCTTCTTCGACTCTGATGGGATTTCATGGGATGGTGGTGACGACTCCTGGCTGATAAAGGGTGTTAATAATAGAAGTGAAGGAGAACCAGATGAAAAGCAATTAAAAGCGGATTGGGTTTACACTGTGTTCACATATATCTTTACCCTATTAGCTTTCTATTTCCTTTGGCAACAGACAGAATCTGTAGTGGCAATTCGTCAAAAATACCTTGGACGTCAGAATTCAATTACAGATAGAACTATTTACTTAGAAGGGTTACCTGCTGAATTCAATCCAAATGATTATGATGATCAAAACTCTTCTTCAGATTCTTTGACACAAATTGGACCTTCACTGAAATTCGATGAAATGAGACTAAAAAGATACATTGAAGAGTTGGGGATTGGTACGGTAAGCAAAATTTACATAACGTCAAACTGGAAACCTTTGAGGATCATGTTTGAAAAACGAACAAGAACACTTAGAGCCTTAGAAGTTGCCTATTCAAAATTGATCCCTTTGAAAGTTGAAGTTTATACATCAGGTAATCTAGAGCCTTCTGTTACATCAAACGTACAGGAGATATCAAACAACTCAGAGTTCCAATCATCACTCACAAAGCAAAAAAGGCCAATAGTGAAACTGGGATTATTTGGTCTATTTGGTGAAAAAGTTGATGCTATTAATCATTACACTGCAGAACTTCTTGAAATCAATGAAGAAATTATAAGATTACGCCAACAGCGAAATTTTGAGCTAGCTACTTCAGCTTTTGTTACAATGGACTCAGTTGCTTCTGCGCAAATGGCTGCACAGGCTGTATTGGATCCACATGTTCATAGACTTATAGCAAGATTGGCACCTTCGGCAAATGATGTCCAATGGGATAATTTGGCATTATCCAAAACCAATAGATTCATTCGTGCAAATATTATAACACTCACGATAGGAATTTCTACGGTTACTTTAATTTTTCCTGTCATCTATCTTTCAACTTTTATCAACATTAAGACTATTCAAAAGTTTTGGCCCGCTCTTGGTGATTGGATAAGTCAATCTGAAGCAGCACTCTTAATTATAGGGTTGATTCCTCCTTATTTATATACATTGTTGAATGTTTCTGTTCCATACTTTTACCGTTATCTTTCATCATTACAAGGTTATAGATCCAATGGTGAAGTTGAGTTGTCAACCCTGTCAAAGAATTTTTTTTATATCTTTTTTAACTTGTTTTTAGTGTTTACTCTTGCGGGTACAGCGACAAATGTTTGGGCTTTATTAGGTGATACGACAAAAATTGCTTATGAACTTGCCAATTCTTTGAAGAACCTTTCATTGTTCTATGTGGATCTGATTTTGCTACAGGGTCTAGGTATGTTTCCATTCAAGCTTCTTCAAGTTGGTGACGTTCTTCTTGAAATAATTTCGAAGATATTCTACTGTCATACAGCTAGGGACTACAGGAACTTATATTATGTTCCTCCAGTGTTTGATTTTGGTTTGTACTTACCACAGCATATTCTAATCATGATAATCACAATGATCTATTCAGTCACTTCAACAAAGATAGTCACTGCTGGTTTGGTATATTTCGTGCTTGGTTATTATACTTACAAATACCAATTGCTTTACACCATGGTTCATCCACAACATTCAACTGGACAATCTTGGCCTATGATTTTCAGAAGAGTTTGTTTGGGATTAGTACTTTTCCAAATAACAATGGCTGGTACATTGGCTTTGGAGCGTGCTTATATTCTTGCTGGTCTAATTCTTCCATTGATTCTGTCAACTTTAGTGTTCTCTTACTCCTTTGAAAAAGATTATTTACCTTTATCATTCTTTATTGCTTTGAAAGCACTAAGAAGAAGTGAAAAAGGTGACAGAGTGAGTTCTGCGACGTCAGATCAGACTGCTTTAACGCCATTATTGAAAAAAAGAGTGAAAAAAAGAAGAAGTACCATTGATGAACTGAGAGAGGAAAATATCACTTATACTTGTCCTTATTTGACAGATCCACTGAATGGTCCGATAATTGGCTTCGATGGTGACTATATTCAAGAGATTCAGTATTCGCCTGTTGCACCTCAAGAGAGAGTAATCAGAAGATATTATCCAGCAGCTGAATGGGAATGAACTTGTATCCAATTAAAATTTGGAAATATAGAAACAAATATCTGGCATTTATACGAGAGTATTACCGTTTATAGATCAACTAAATAACTCTGATAGTATATTATTTTGTGTCCCTTAACAATTTATGAAGCGAAAAAGTTCTATGTCATTTCATTAATCAGTTACTAAAGTCTTGTTGAGTTACGTACAGTTTGATCATTAGGATGACTCCAATAACTTTTGTTACCGGTAATTCTAAAAAGCTGAAGGAATTTCAAGCTATTGTTGGCGATGATTCGATTCTAAATCAAAGTGTGGATCTGGAAGAAATCCAAGGTTCGATTGATGAGATTTCTAGAAAGAAGGCCATTGCTGCTGCCAAAGTCATTAAAGGCCCAGTTTTAGTCGAAGATACCTGTCTGGTATTTGATGCATTATCAAAGCCAAATTTGGAGTTACCAGGCCCATACATTAAATGGTTCATAACTTCATTAGGTGTTGAAAACTTACCAAAGTTATTAGCTGGCTTTGAAGATAAATCAGCTCAGACTGTTTGTACCTTTGCTTTTGCAGAAGGACCAGATTCAGAACCAATTTTATTTAAAGGTATAACACGTGGTAAAATTGTGGAACCAAGATATAATGGTGATGAGGTCTTCGGATTTGATCCAGTTTTCGAACCTCTTGGTTATGACCAAACTTTTGGTGAAATGGATAAGGCTCTAAAGAATACTATAAGTCACCGTTATAGAGCTTTACAGAAAGTTAAGGAGTTTTTAAAAGCTAGAAAAGATTAGATTTATTCTGATATGACTCAATAAGGTTTATTTTAAACTATAGAAGTAGTCTCTTTATATAGCCAATTCATTAGAAGCACCATCTGGGTTATTTTCTTTCCAGTTATTGATCCATGAAACGACCCTTTCAACGTTTGAATCAATATCTTCTGTAGTATTAGAACTTAGTTCAACAACAATTTCAGGGACGTAGGAGTCTCTAGCCTCTTGAGCTATTATCTCCATGATTTCACAATCTAAATTTTCTTGAATTTTACTGTCTGAATAATCTCTTTTACTTAGACGATCATATAACAAGCTATTATCAGTTTTCAAAACAACCACTAGGTCAATGAGTCTTTCAGGAAACAAATCACACGCATGCCAATCGACTAAAACACCACCTTTTTCAAGATAAGGCTCTAGAGAGTCTAATAGTTTATCTTCATCAACAATATGACTGTTTCTTTCTTCGTCAAATCCATCATATGAATTGTTCTCTCTGGCAAAGTCTGTAATATTTATATGACTGAACCCTTCTAACTCATTCGTAATCGATTCAGCATGACTGGTTTTACCACATCCAGGAGTCCCTGTTATTATTATATTAGGCAAAGGTCTAGTTGACATGATTCTTGGTAGTTTTTACTCTTTAGCTCTAGTTAAATCTCAAGTTGTACAGGCTCATCACCTTCTTTTTAAAAATTATATCCAAGGTGGCTTTACCGATAAGTCATGTGACTAAAACTAAAATCACGTGATCATGATTTTTTCTGGTTGGTCAAAAAAAGGCGAAAATTGAATAAACAATTTGATAATGAATTGAAAACAAAGCCAAGGTTTACAGTGTTTTTGGTTTAATTTCTGTTGATTTGTGAATTCTGAAGATTTTACGAAATATGAGTTAGTTAATTCTTTTTTTTTTTTGTGTTCATTTCTATAATGATTTGACATTTTTAACCACAATTCCAATTACATGGAGAAACCATATTAACAATCTACGAAGCAACTTGGGATCAACTGGATAGTGATAATCTGCTCAAGAGACAAATCAGCAACCGTGTTAATGCGTCTTTTAGTACATCGGATTTTCCAACACTTGGAGGTGGTCCAACTAGTGCAATTGTCGCCGACCTTCATGGAGACCTGTCGAATTTAGGAAGATCTCAGACACCATTACAAGGTGCACTTTCAGCTTCACCTTCTATATCATCCATAGGCACAAGTGCATTACCACCAGGACTTCAACCTATAGCGAACAGCAATAATAACACTAATACGAATGATTTGAACTTGACAGTGACAAATAATGATAAATCTCAAAAGACCGAAGAAGAGTTAACAGATATGGATAGATATGGATTAAATGGATTGATACCTTTATTTAAAATGGAGAATAATGATCAGACCACTGTTGCTATTGGAACAGACTTGAATATTTTAGGGTTAGATATGAGTGCTAGAAGTATTGATGTAAAACTATCAAAGACATTTCCATCACCATGGTTAGAAACATCTAGAAGTGAAATGGAACCATATTTCACTGTTCCTTCGTTTCTGAAAGTGGAAGGACTCCCAAAGATTCAAGAGAAACTAAGTTTGTTTACTGATGAGACATTATTCTATATCTTTTATACCAATCCTAAAGACTTACTTCAAGAGCTGAGTGCTAGAGAATTGATGAATCGAAACTGGAGGTATCATAAAGAGCTACTAGTCTGGCTGACTAAAGATGCAAACACTGAACCTATACAACAATCTCCACAAAGTGAGCGTGGTATTTATATCTTTTTCGACCCTCATAGTTGGGAAAAGGTTAGAAAAGAGTTTATCTTGTATTATCAATCAATAATGTCATAATCAATATAAGATTTTTACGTCATTCATTAGAGCTTTGTACATTTGTTTCAAACTATGTATAAGAAAGAGGGATGATTATTCTATTGGTTGATGGCGTGATAACGTTTACCTCTTATAGCAAAGATGTGTTGGTTGAATCTGTAAGTTTCATGTGGATCGTAATCGTTCAACTCCCATTTGGTAGAAGCGAATAAGTTTTCAGTTCTGTTCATTAAGACATCCAAGTCTTTACCAAAGTTATCCAATAACCATTGATAGTCAGTGATAGAGTCTTTTTCATGATAACCGGTTATGAAAACAGGACATTTAGATTCTAATAAACCTGGAATAGTCTTTTTCCACAGTTCTTTAACATCAGGATATGCTAGGCCTGGATGGAATAAGAAGAATGAATCTAAATATGGATCGAACGGGAAGAAATCACCAGCTTCATGATAAACGTGGAAATAATCAGTATGGTAAATCATTGAAATGTATGGATCGATTCTTTTCACTATCGGCCTTGATGATTGTAAATAAGTATTTCTATCTCTATCATAATAAGATTCAGGACCAATGAAGTGGAATTCAAATTCAATTTCAGGGAATAGATATGAGAATTGTTTCCAAACATGGCCTGGTAATTGACCTTCAGCTCTAGCACCGACAATGAATAATCGTAAAGGACGATCTTTGAAAGTAGAAGCTCTTTCAAATGGATATAGAGAGTAACGAAGAGCTGCCAAAGACTTCAAACCTTCTAGTGTGACCGGACCTTTTGGAGATAATAAGTATGGAGAAAATTGATGGAGTAAAGCACTCATTGTTATTGGATATGAAAGCATTTTAGTGACAGCAGCTAATTGAAACTCAGTGTCCATAGAATAGAACTGTCTTGTATAGAAATAAAGATCCCACGTAGATAAATTGACTTGTGATTCACGTTCCTGTATCTTTGGGAAATCGAATTCTGGGAATTGACGACCAGATCTTAAATCATGTTCATAAATATTCACTTTCTTCAAGATTTCATATTTCTTTAAACGGTGATACTCTTCATCTTGTTCCCAAGCCTCTCTCGAGTGATGTGTTGGGATCCCACTGTATGGACATACGTAATTAATCTCCTTATGAGTGACCGGACATTTAGCCACTGCCCTTATCGTGGCAGCACGGTGTCTCAAATCTGGAGAAGGAGAAGAATCCCAAGGATGGAATCTGTTATCTTCACTTGGATCATCTGGAGATGTTGGTGGGTCCATTCCCAGTGCGTTTCTAAAGATTGACATTATATGTCTCTTTTGATGAAGTTGATGCTTCAAAGCATTAGTTGATGATCTCAAACTAAACATTTTCGAGTAGTTTTCAAACACAAAAAATGATATTCTCTGATATTAAAGGTTTTAAAGACGACTAAACGATCTATAAAGTTTTAGACAATGTCCTTTTGGTTATTTGAGGCAATTTGAATCACACGCAAAGCTCATTTTCCTTTGGTTACGAAATTTTTTCGAAAAGAAAAAACACACAAAAAATCCATTACCCGGAAAGCAATCCATTTAAGGAAATATTCGTGAATGGATCGGTGGGAAAAAATGCAAAAAAGCGAACGAAAAGTCGATCTCGACCAGTTCAAAGTTGGTTTTGAGTAGAAAATGTTCAGACTTTTGAAGAGTGTCTCGCTGGGGAGATCAGTGAGCACGTTTGTTCCACAGAAGGTGCCAGGAGCACTAAAATTCCCACTCTCAATCCCTCAAAAACAGATAATAGCGACCCCAACACCAACACCAACACCTCTACAATCGTCACTACTAGAACAATATAAAAATGCCTTGATCATTCCAGTAAATGTCGCAAAAGAATTGCAAAATGTGCATATTGGAATCAATGATCCTTCTCTTGAATCAACAGAAATGATCTTGGACTCTGTGTTGAGAAAAAGAAGATTAAAAATGAAGAAGCATAAACTAAAAAAGAGAAGAAAAGCTCAAAGATCTCTTAGAAGAAAATTAAAGAAGGATTGAGATACGTTTATGGATAGTTGCATGTAAATAGAATTGAATACAAACAATGCAGTTCTGATGTTGTTTAAAAAGGATTATCGTAAAAACTAAAAGTATATATTTCAAGTGCAGTCATAACGGAAGTGAAAGAAGAAATGGGAGCAGTCATTTCTCTAGAACAAGTGGGATATAATGCGACGTATTATAGAGATCAGCAACAAAGAACCAAGCGCTAGTAAAACATAGTAACCATAGTGGAGTAATTTATAACTCAATTTACTAGTAATTTTGGCTCTATTGTGAGTTTCAATCTCTTTAACCACTAAAACATTTCTTCTGAAGATTTCCTTAGCTTCTTCAATGATATCTAGTTTCTCCTTTTCTGTCAACTCATTTCTTGTAGCTAGTTCATATTCTCTTTTGTAATTAATTCTTAAAACTTCTGGATCTGGGACATCAAATCTGAATAAGTGAGTACCATTCTCAGAGACTTCAGCAGTAGTTTTACCATCCACTTGTGGAAATACACCAGATGCTCTCGTTAAAGAACTCAACATCATTTTACCACCAGCAAATAAGGCCAGATACATAACATGACAATATGCCAATAAAATATGTGGCTTCTCAGCATAAGCTTTATGAATATGTTCAGCAAAATCGATCTGTGCTTGTCTGATCGGGGTTTCAAATTTGGAGCGATCATTATCGTAGAAGAAAAGTAAATCCTTCTCTAAAGGACCGGTTCTTGCAATACGTTCATCCCAAAATTGTGACAAGATCTCACCTGTTTTACTCTTTTCTGGTTTAGCTAGTTCTTGGTTTATCAACACTTCAATGTTTTTGAAAATATGGTAGAACCCTTGTAGACCCTGTCTGTAAATACGAGCATCTCTTAAAGCAATAGCAAATTTAAACGTTATCGTTCTATCGATCGCGTTATGCTCTGTTCTGGTGTTAAAATTAATCCTGTTAGCAAGCGCACCAACATCAGTTGGAAGCGGAATGATCTCTGATTGAGGAACTTTTGTAGTAGACATTTGTTATTGAAATGACGCGTTATAATTGACAAAATTCATTGAAAGAAGGAAAAAAGCAGATATGTGGGTTTTTTTATTTCAAGTTTTCTTGTTCTCCGATAAATCCCAAACATATACTACTTCGCTTAAAAACGTAATTTTCGTGATTTTATTATGTAAACATGATTATCTAAGCACATTAGTATATGCAACCATTAATATTTAAGCATCAAGCACTCCATTTGGTGTATCTCACCTTTTCTTTGCGGCACCAAAGCTGGATTAGTTTATATCCATAAGCTGCTATTTGATTTATTGTTGTCACTGAATTTATTGGAAGTTGTATCTTATCATTTGATGGATCAATTAACGTTTTAGCTGTATTTGATCTTTCACTTTGTAATTGAAACTCTTCAATTATTGATGGATATTCTTCCTGTAATTTAAAGATAGAAAGGTATTGCTCACTAGTAAGTAAACTTTTCCTTGATGCCTCTCGATATTTGAACAAATTATTAATATGTTTTGTGATCCTATCTGCGATACTAAGCTTATCTTCTAATTTATTACTTCTTTTGCCCTTCGATTGATCCATTTGAATAAATTCTGTAACAATTTTGATTATATGCTCATATACTACCAGTCTGACTTGTAAACAGAATCCTAATAAATCGTTATACTTTCTATCCTCTTTTGTCAATTCAATCACACTATCAATAAATGCTATCAAACTCAACCAAGGTACATCATTATAAATTTTTCTGCCAATCCTTCTAGACTCATCTTCGTAACTGAAACCAACTAAATATAATAAAATGCAATCAATGAAGTAAACCACCCCTAAAGTCATATTTTCGTCTAATAATTTATCACCTTTATGCTTCTTTTCGATTGCTAGTTTAACATAGTGATCTTTCAACTTTAGAAAATCCTCCAAATTATTTGATGTATTTATATTTTGTTTAGATGGAATTTGTGATCTTCTGGATTGAGCTGGATCAGATGGATGGTTAGCTGGTTTTGACTCAGTTTTCCGCTCCGTCTTCTTCGAAGCACTGGTTGTTACTTTCCTCTTCTTTTCTGGAATATTATTAGTCTGGTGTCTTTCTGTACTAGAATTAAAAGCAGGATCTCTTTCATTTCCTGATGTATCACTATTTTGATCTGGTCTTTTGAGAGCATTCTTCTCACGGTTAGATCCTATTCTCTCTAAATTTCTATCATCATCTTTATCATCTTCATCCTGTATCTTAATCAAAGGTCTTTTATTTCGTACATTTATATTGTCTGCTTCTGTCTTAATTGGCTGATTGGCTTGCACATATTTCTTTGGAAGAGTGGGTGACAGCAATTGTGGTATAACAAGCTCCTGTTCTTCAGTATAACTAGGCGTTGTTTCGCTGTAAACTTTGGGTATTTCAGGTGTTAGTAACGGTGGAAGAGCATTTGATTCCTGATAGTTCTTTACCAAAGTATCAATATCTGACCAAGACGTGCCATTAGAACTTGAATTGATGTTGGTCAGAGTGGTCTGGCTGTTCGCTGATTGAGAACGAACTTGATCTTTCTGCTTCAAATAATCTTTGAAGCTCCGCGTAGACATGTCGTAACGAGCGTGGGAGGAGCTGATAGGACGAAATTCCTCTGGGAGTCACTTTTTTTAATGTTTTGCAATAAACTTGTCCAAAAATGCAAAACATCTATAAGGAGCAAAAATTACGTAATCATTAGCTTATTGTTCTCTTTGCCAGGTTTTGCTGAAATTAATTGTGTTTAATGGTTAATAGCTTTATTTCTGAAGACTAAATTGTACTATTATCCCTCTATAAAACTATTTGATATCAATTGTGAGATGTATTCATGAGTTTAGATTATATAAAACGATGATAATCCTTATGCCAACATTCCAATACTGCTTATAGTGCCATTCAAATAACCATGGCACACAAAACCAGATAGTCTGAAGTCTATATGGTTTCAATGTAATATATTGATATACGTATATATTCTTTATTTTACCTTAAAAGTTCTGCACCAACTAATTTTAGTATCTCTGTTGGTGGTTTTTTCAAGTTTTCAACATTTTTGGCAATTTTTGGCCAAATATCACCATGACTAGGTTCTGCTTCTATAAATCTTTTCAAAAATTCATCAATTTTTTCCTGGGGCTCGTTATTCTTGATTAGAAAGTTATAATAAAATGCCCATGAGTCACCAAAATCTTCATCACCTTCAATGGCCCTTTCGAACCATCTTTTAGACTTATCTAATTTACCATCGGCCCAAAAATTGTATCCAATAATCAACAATATTCTAGGATGGTTTTTTGTAGCACTCAAAGCATCTTGATATAGAGTTTTTCTCAAAGATTTCTTATTATTGAATTTAAGATTGAACGACCATAATAACGACGAGTCTGGGAACTCTTTCAAAGCCTTGGTTAATATAGCAGAGATTTGAGAAGTGTTGTTCAAAGCTTTTTCAAGTTTCAATTTTTCATTCCATAGTCTATCAGAATTTGGATTCTTCAAAATACCTAAATCTAAATCAGAACGGGCTCTAATGGCATTCTTAAGTTTCAAATTATCTATTTCAGAAAGCAGAACCCAGAGAATAACAGAGTTTGAAATTTGCTTTGTTCCAATTGATAATATTTCTCTCGCTTCTTCATATCTATTTAAGTCTTGCAAAATTTGAGATTTTTGGATATAAAGCTTGTCACAGTCAGGGAACCTATTGATACCTTCTTTGGCTTCGTTTAGAGACTTCTCCAATTCATTCTGTTCTCTCAAAAATGTAACATATTTATACCAGATTCTTGCATTCTGTATTTGTTCCTTAGCAGCAATGAAAAGTTTCTCAACTTCATCATAATTTTGTTCAACTGCCTCAAGTTTGATTAAAGCCAACCAAATATCAACATTGCTTTCTAAAATCTTGAAAGCACGAGTCAAGATCCTCTTAGCTTCAGAGATGTTACCATTTTTCCACACCTCTTTAGAATACATTAACCAAAATAATGAGTTCTTAGGAACAGTAGCGATAATCTTTTCAAAAGTCTCAGATAATTCTTCAAAAGAGAAATGCTTCTTGTAAAGAATAATAAGTCTCCTCCAAATTGGAGTCTTTTTAGGAAAATTCTGTACAATTAAATTTAGCACAGCTTTGTAGACATGAATATCCTCCTGGTACTTGTTGGCATCACTAAGCCATAGGGTGAAATCTTTCTCTTCTGATGCATATAGGTTTAAGATGATAAGATCTGACAAAATTACTAGCTTTTGTTTTGAAAATTTAATTGCGTGATTGAACCATTCTTCTCTTGTTTGCTCACAATCTTTGAAAGTCTTTGAAATCAATTTAGCAATCTTATCACTTTTTGGATCTTTCACAGCTTCTAATTTACAAGCAGCCAACCATATTTGAACGTTGTGCTCAAGTAATTTTCTTGCTTTATTCAATGTCTTTTTAGCATCCTCATAAGGTTGTAAGTTGATCAGAGTTAGCCATAGTTTTTCATTATTTGGGATAATTTCTGTTGCTTTGAATGCAATTTTAATTTTGTCATCCTCATCATCTTCTAGTTCTATACCTTTCAACCAAAGTTCTGGGTTGGTTGGTATACTCTCAAGAGCTTTCCTTATCAATCTCTTTTTATTGAATGATTCCTGCTCGAGGTCTGTTGCTTTTAACCAAAGTTTTAAAGATTTGGAGTTCAGCCTAACAGCCTCAGCAACAATAATTTTGGAATATTTAATATCATAACGATTTAATCGAATGTTTTCAAGCCATATATCTTCGTCATATGGACAGTTGGTACATCCTTGTTGAATTAGTTTCTTAGCACTCTCAAAGTTTTTGTGATGTTCTTCCAATCTAGCTCGAGCTATCCAGCCTTCTGGCTTCTTCGGATCTGCTTTTGTGAATGAATTCAAAATGTTCTTCATTCTTTTAATCTCTTCCTCATTACTTTGAGTTAAATTTGAGATTTCATTGAGGTAACTTGATGTGTCAAAACTCTCTTCATTTTGACCAAAGGCTGAGTCAATTTTAGAGCCAAGAAGTTTTTGCCTCTCTGAAGTTAAGGCACTCAAATCAACAGAGGTTTCAGTACCTGTATTTAGGCCAGCTAGTAGCGTATCTGGAGCTACATAAGTCTTTTGTTGTTCTTGTTCCAGTTTCCTCAGTCTCTTATTTCTTCTAGTCAAATCTCCAGCTTCAGGTAAAGAAGCCCATTGATCTTCAGAAATATCTGCCAAATTCTTTTTTAAATCCACAAACTGACTAGATATTTTCTCTAGGTTGGTTTCGAACTTATCAACTTCATCAATAGGTAGCTTCCTCTTATAATTTCGGCGTTTTAGTCGCTCATCTATTTCTCTATAGATATTTTCAGCTTCCTCATCATCTTTATTCAAATCCCCATGGGCTTTTAGACTCAATACGCCATTATCATTGACATCTTCAAAGTTTGATTCGTCATCATCACCAGTGGTCCGAAGCTGAGGCGGAAGTCTCGCACTACCAACATCTGAGCGGGTGGTGAAACCAGTGGCACCACGGCCAATACCAGCAATATATCCTTCTGGTGCCTCCTGCTCGAGAAACGCCTTTCTTTCCATCGCCTTTTCAACTCTCAACAGTTTAAAATCTTTTGTATTGTCTGCGTTTTAACAAAAGCAAATTCGCGGAAAGTGGTTAGGCTGCCCCGGAATTTATCTGATATGGGCTCTTAACATTATTGGTGGGATGACGAGGAGATGAAAGAGTTTGATCGCGAAATGATGGCGAACCATGATACAAATTGAATACATTGAAAGTGAGAGAGACTTCAGAGAGACCGATTATAGTACGGAGTCTCAGTCGCTTCTAAAGTGGTCGGTATTGGAAGTTTCAGCAACATAGTTCTGACAAAAGGTAATCAAAAGTCAAGTCAGAGCCAGCATTAAAGATTAATATTATTATACAAACCTACAATGAAAGTTTTGAATATTAAAATGCACCTGATTTTTTTTGCTGGTTCAAAGCACTATATAATTTAATTATCATATCAGTTTTATTTCTATAGAAAAAAGATGCTCATTCTTCTTCATCATCCGTGTTGACTGGTTTTGGAGTGCCTTTTGCACTAGACAACCACTCCAAGTATCTCAAACGACGACGTTCTTCCTGAGCTTTCTTTTCATTTCTAGTCATTTTCTTCTTTCTGATTCTCACTTTAATGTTAGCAGGCGAATCATCATTTTCCGAGGTCTTCGGGGCTGGGGTTGGAGTTGGGGATCCTTCAGCAGTAGCAGATCCACTATCTTCGAATCTGGCGCCATCAACAGCAGCGTGACCCTTAGAAACCATTGTACCATTCTCGACAATCCATTGTTCTGGACATAAAGCACCAACAAACTCATTGTTATGTGAAATCATAACAACACCACCGCTCCAATCCCTAATAGCAACAGCTAAACCACCTAAAGAATCTCTATCTAAATAATTGGTAGGTTCATCTAACACTAATAAATGAGGGTTATTCCACATGGCACCAGCAATAACGACTTTAACCAATTGACCACCAGATAGGGAACCTAATGGGGTGTGATCGGCAATATCACCATCCAGACCAACATCTTCAAAATGTTTACGGATAACTTTTGGAGTCAACTCTCTGTAACCTAAACCTTCTCTTGAAGCTTCATGGTCATCGAATTTTTGAACTAGTTTATCAAAACCTTCAGCAATCAAAAGTTCTTTTGGAACCCAACTGTTGTATTTTGGTAACCAGAATTTCCATTTAACCTCATATTGGAATGATTTTTTCAATTTTTGTCTACCGACAATAGCTTCCAATTGTCTTGGACCTCTACCATCACCAATATCAATTTCCTTCTCCATTTGTTCCTTTTCACTCTCACTGATCTTTCTTGATTCCTTTAATAAAATTTCACGATCATCACCAAATCTATATCTCCATTGTAAATATTGGTTGGCAGTCTTTTCTTTGTGAAGTTCAACATGTTGCAAAGCATGTTGAGCAATGTAACCAATACGCAAGTTTGGGTGTTTTTCAACTTTACCATTCTGTGGAACCAATTCACCAGTCAGTAATTTAATTAATGTAGATTTACCAGCACCGTTTGGACCTAAAACAGCAACTCTTGAGCTCAAGGACAAAGAACAAGACACATTACTTAATGATGGTTTAGAAGCGCCTGGGTAAGTGAACGAGACATCGCTGATTCTAGCAACGGATCTGGTGTTTGATTTGACACCAGTCAAGATACCTGGTGGTGGGAAGGCCATTTTGACATTACTATCAGTCAAAGTATAATATGATTTACCTTCTGGTTTAACTTTGACGAATTCAGACAAGTTACCCTTGTAGTAAGCCAATTTCTTGTTTTCATAATGAATGATATCAGTACAAACAATATCTAAGAAACCTGAGTCATGGGAAACAATCAAAGATGTAATTTCGCTGTTTTCCACCAAGTAGTCCTCTAACCATTTAACGTTACTGACATCCAAATGATTGGTAGGTTCATCTAACAATAACACATCAGCTTTCATCAACATGGCTCTAGCCAATTCCAATTTCATTTTCCAACCACCAGACAATGAACCAACGTGTTGACTTCTTCTAAATTCATCAAACCCAACTTCCTCTAAAGCTTTAGAAATTTCTTCTTTTGAAACACCTGCTAATTCCGGATCGGAAGCAATGAAAGAAACTAAATCCATATCAGCTTCAGAACCTTGTAGTTTATGTTCAACGAAACATGTCCTTAGTTCAGATTTGTCAGGGAAGCCTTCTAACTGACCATTTGCTATGGCTCTCATCAAAGTTGACTTACCAGCACCGTTACGACCACATAAACCGTATCTGTGACCTTTTAATAATCTCAAGTTGGTCTTGTTCAATAACATACGACCACCATAAGCTAATGAGAAATCAGAGTTGACAATTTCAATACCTTCATCCTCATTTGTGGAGTGAACTTCTTGATGGTAAAGGTGTCTTAAGTTAGCGATAACATCTTCAGCGTATTTGTTAATTTCTTCCTCATCCTTAATATATTGTGGTAGAGCTAATTTCAAATATTCACTTAATCTTTTCCAGTCATTAACGTTTGCATCAGCGACAAGTAACTTGGTCAAGTATTTAAAGATAACTTCATCATTACCAAATTTAGAGATATCCAAATATTTAGCACCTTCTTCTTGAGTCAATCTTCCATTAAACTTTCCGTTATCAATAGCATCTTCTCTCAACACTTTCAAGGCTTTTTCAGCTAATTCTCTTACTTCTGGTAAAGCAGCAGTGTCAAACACTTTCTGAACACCAGGTAATAATTGTGGAATGAAACTTTCAATTTCAACAGCATTGTTAACTAATCTGGTCAAATTTTCAACGACAATAACAGTTTGACGTAATTGTTCTTGGGAAGATGATGACAAGTTCAATGATCTGACTAGAATTGGAACTAATAAAGACAGGGCTGGTTCGGTAACTTCAGCAACAAAAGTAACTGAAGATAAAGATTTAATTGATTCAGGGACTTTGTTTGGGTCAGATAAGGTTTGAATAATGATATCATAACGAGGTTGCAAATCCAAGTTATCCAATACTTTAACGAAAGCAGTCATTGTTTTCAAACCAGTTTTAGCTAATTCTGGTTTGAAATCAACAGTCATGTCAGTTAAAATTGGAATTGATTCTTTAAACTTCAATTCGATTAAATCACTTGGAGAGTCTTCCACAATCTTATCAACAACTTTCAAAGCGGCAATTTTGGATTGCCATTTAGCTGAGGATTTCAAATAGGCTAAGATCTCAACTAAGATGACAGAACTCAAAGCTTCAACTGGGAAAGCACCGTAAATGGCATCAACAGCAGCTTGTGCAGCTCTTCTAACGTTATTTTCTTTATCAGGGAAAGCATCCAAAGCTAATGATAGAAATTGCAAGAAATAAGCTTCTTTTGGAGTTTGACCAGCGAATTTTCTCACAATCGAAGAGATCAAGATTAATCCTGACTCTCTAATTAAAGCAGGAGATTTTGGTTTGATCAATTTTGAGATTATATCGGCAATCTTCCAATCGTTAAGAGCAGTGATACCATTTTCGTCAATTTTATCAGTGATAACGTTTATCTCAGCTTTGATCTCATTCAAAGTTTGAGCCTCTTTTAGTTTATTCAAGTTCTCACTAATTGGAGTGATGTCTAATCTTTCAAAAGATTGGTTTAATGAGGTCAATGAGGTTGTTGATTGAGATGGTGAGTTTAACTGAGAGTTCAATGGAGTTGAAACAGCAGAACTTTGGTTAGATTCAGTTTGGAACTGTTGTTTTGTTGGTCTATTAAGACCAGCTGACTGTTGAGAGATGTATTGATCATAACTCATCGGTTTCTTTGGGAAATTCGAATAGCCATTTCTATTGTAATTGTTATTTCTATATTGTTGTTGGCCATATTGATCATATGGAATACCACTAGGGACGAAAGTACCTGCCGTTTGTGGGTTAAATTTTGGCGGCATCCTTTAATAGACTCCTTCTTATTTGATAAACGTTTTTGCGATAAAAGAGGTTTTTTTTTGCTAGTGAATTTTTTTATCTTTCTTTTTTTCTTTTTTGCAGCCATTGCCCTTTTGGGCGGCGATGAGCTTGCGAAATTTTTCGCACTTCCTAAATAAGTAATTGCACGTGATCATGTATCGCATATTTGCACAATTTCTTTAAACGGTAACTTTAGCTCACGTGATGCTTTGATGACTCTTATACCGCCTCTGATTGGCTGAAATTGATGGTGCTGACTAAGCTGAAAGGTGTGTGACTCGATTCCGATCGGGAAAGACTTAAATTTCAAAAAAGAACGGGGGCACTTTAAATAATATGTTAACAAAACACTGAACAACTCTATTAAAACTTAAACTTGAATATTTCAGAAAACTCACTTGCTGATTGGCTTAACTTGAATTATCTTCTTTTTAAAATAACCCCTTCTCTTGAATTTTTAACCACATTTTGATCATTTCTTTGAAACACATAACACAATGCTGAGAAGTTCACTAGCAAACTCTATTAGATTGCCTCTATTCACAAGATCAATATCAAGTACTACTGAAAATGGTGTTAAAAGATATATGCAAACAGCCCCTTTAGCTACCAATGAAATTACATTCGTTCCAGAGCAGTCAGTGCAGGATCAGGTTTCACAAGGATCCTCCCCAAACACACATACCCGTTCGTGGTCAAGACTAAGCATGCCATCTTCCAGAAGTTTCAAAGATGTTTTGAAGAACCCATCTACTACAAAGCCAACTGAGTCTGAATCACAAAACAAGACAAAAACTCAAACGGAGCAAGCAACAACAGAAACAAAGGAAGCACAACCAAAGAAAAGGGTAAAAAGAACGTTGAAACCGCGTAAAGCACTCATATCTCTCACACCAAATGCCACAGTACACCTTCAAGAACTATTGGATCAACCTGTTCCTCAGATGTTGAGAATTGGTGTAAAAAACAGAGGGTGCTCTGGTTTGACCTATAACTTAGAATACATTGAAAAGCCAAACAAGTTTGATGAAATCGTGGAACAAGATGGTATTAAAGTGGTGATTGATTCAAAAGCTTTGTTCTCTATAGTCGGTTCTGAAATGGACTGGTTAGATGATAAGTTATCTTCAAGATTCATTTTTAGAAATCCTAACTCTAAGGGAACCTGTGGTTGTGGTGAATCTTTTATGGTTTAGTAATCAACATAAATTAACTGCTTCATTAACTTGACAGAATTATTCACATTTCTCATAGCAACTACGGTTATGATTATGATTCATGATTTCATTTTATTCCTTGCTTTTGTTCTTGGTCCTTCAGCTTTGGGTCCATTTACTAAGATATACGAGCTTTGAATCAAGTTCAGGCTTATATGACATATTTATACATTAATATTCGCATTCAGTACTGCTTCTCATTCAAGAAGTTATGGAGGTTAAAAAATAATGTCTCTGCTGTAATTTGGAGATGAACATTACGTTTCTATACATGAAATTTAAATAAAGACCACCTTTTGTTCTTATTATACTGTTATGTAGCACCGTTTACATTGAAATTCTGGTTTTTGTGGTTTGGTTTTTGGTTTTTGGCTTTTTACATCTTATTTAAAGTATCTTTTTGTGTCGATGTGAAGGGTTTAGATGGCACAAAACCAAAACTAATCTTGGTTTTGTGGTCTGCTAATAACAGTGAAACTATGAGAAAGTCTGTTCCCTTTTGTACTTTCTCTTCCTCTATTGTTATAATACTAACTTTTCGAGCTATTCAAGTGATTACTCTACAATGTTAGGAGCTACTCTTTTATTTTGCGTTTTATCAAAATCACTAGCTGCTTTTGCTCAGAACCCTGCGCCAGAAGCATTCAACAATGGTACTCGTGATGTTGTTTTGAGAGCTGATTTCCCTGGTGGTGGATCTCAAGGTGTTGTTGGTGTTGTTCAGTTTTATGAATCAAAGGGTAAAACCAAAGTTCATGTTGATATCACTGGTCTACCAAAGAACTCTGGCGCATTTTCCTACCATATCCATAATAATCCACTTGGAAAAGATGGTCTTTGTGAAAGTACTGGTGGCGATTTCAATCCATTCAATGCTACAAACGTTCTCTGTGATACTTTACCAAGTGATGCATACTGTGCTTTAGGTGATTTGAGTGGTAAACATGGCATGATTAACACTACTTGTTTTGAAACTTTCTATTTCGATCCCTACTTATCACTGGATCCAAACTCTCCGTCTTATATTGGTGATAAATCTATCAGTATCCATCTTGCTGATAAAAATGAGCAGCTTTTAGCATGTGCTACCATTGAACCATCAAGACAGCCAGAAGATTCATTGTTGCTAAATCCTGTAACTGAACTTGAAGAGGTTAAAAAATATCAAGATTTGTCGGGTGTTGATCTAGGATTTGACAAGTTAAACTTTGGTTCAGATTTTGGTCCATTGACAAATCAAAAGGCTCCCAGATATGCTAAAACGGCGGACGACAGTTATGAAAGCATTATTGAAGTTATTGGAAGTGGTAGTGAAAGGAAAGGTGATTCTGGAGAAGACTTTTATGATTCATCAAATTCAGAAGATAATAAAGAATTGGAACCGATTATCAATGAAGACTTCTCCAAAAGGTTTTCTTCTAGCAACTCTTCCACCATTGTTATTCCTTATGAAGGTAAGACTTTTAACACATCAGTGAATACAACTGATGACAATGCAGAATTACCAGAAGAAAATGATGCGTCAGTTTTGCGTAACACACTTATATCCTTTGTATTAGGTTTGGGAGTTGTTATTCTGGCTCTATTTACTTGATCATGCCTATTGTTCAGGTGCTTTTTTTTAACTTATGATCAATAAATTCAGCCAACTGTCTCTTTTTGATATAGCTACAACATAGTCTCTTTGAACACTTATATCTCATAAAAGTATTATTGAAAGATAAATTTAAATATATTCTAATTGGACAAACAATTAATACCGTACTCTCTCTCTCTCTCTTGAACTCATAAAGAAGAGCAAAAGTGCAACTTATTCTTGATCAGCCTTTTTCAAGTATTGCAGTAATTCAATAACATTTCCAAAGTCTAAGGAGCCGTTGTAAATGAAACCAGTACTCAAAGTAGTAGCAAATAAGCTTCTAGCATAGTTTTCTGGTAGGTGTTCAATGATTTTGGAAACATCGCCACCAGTGGCTTTTCTTATTAGAAGTGGTGGAATAGCTTTACCAATGACTTTGTTTCTCAAAGTGATATCATTCCACAAATCATCAGAACTAGCGATTAAATCAGCCAATTTGTTGATTTCATTTGATAATAAATCTGAACTTTCACTCAAAGATGAACCAGTCTTTTCTTTTAATTTTAATAGAGCAGCAGCTTCCTTTTCAGCGTTTCTAACAATAATCTTTTGAACTTCTTTAACATAGTCAGCGTAGAATTGAGATCCTTTGTTAAAATCCTTCAAGAATTGTTCATCATTCAAGACTAATGAAACCAAGACTTCTAATGAAGAAGAAGTAACACCACCTTTGTTTGTAGAAGCGTCTTTGAAAACAACAACGCCCGCAGCTTCTAGTTGTAATTTGGCATTTTGGGTGATGAATAAATTGGCACCTTCAACAATATATTTGAACACTGGTGCCTGATTGGCTGGTAAAATGGAATGAACAGTATCAATATCAATAGCAGCAGGTCTACCTCCACATGGGACAAATAAATCAACATTACCAACATATTTTGAAACGTTCAAATGGAATGCGTTTCTGAAATAAGTACCATTTGGAATGATTTCTCCAGTTGAAGGTATTTTGAATTCTTTATCGTCCACAGTAATTATGAAACCTTTAGAAGAAAGTTTAGATTTATCATAATTATTGATGGTAACTCTAGCATGAGCCAATTTTTTCAATTCATCTTTATCTAGACCTTCAGCATCAACAATGACACCAGAACCATCAACAATGGCAACATAAACTTCATTATCAGTAGATAACAGGATTTCATTTGAACCTAAATCACCATCTGGACCACCAGTTTGAAATTTGGTAACTCTGGTGTTTTGTAAGTTGAAAGAATGATAGATTTGATGGACATAAGAACGAACTGATAATGAAGTCATACCATATTCATCATGTGGAATACCACCTAATTGTGGTGGTTTACCAGTTAAGAAAGATTTCCACCATGAAGCACCACGTTTTTTAGCATGCAGTGTTGCCCATTCTGTATAACCAGCAGTGCCTTCATCAGGACCTAAGAATAAGATTTCAGTCTTGCCATATAAATCAACAATTGGTTCTTTTGAGTTTGGAATCAACAAATCAATTAATGCATCAACATATTTTTCAAAACCTGCAGTAGCAGAGTCTTGAGCATCAGAATCCAATAAGATAACACCTTTAGAACCACCTTCTGGGATATCTTTGTTTTTACGTTGTTGGGTTGATGCCAAGTTATAATTTTCATCGAACAAGTCTCTTACATTGATATCATAAGCATCTTGTGATCTTGATCTTACAATTCTAATACCACCACGAGCAATATCTCTGAAACGAATATGGAAACCTCTAAATTCGGCACCAACAATAAAGAACAAACCAAACGGAGTTTCTGGGTATTCGAATTTTGGTAAAAAGTCTGGGTTTAATCTGAAAGAAATGGCATTCTTGGTAGACACAAAAAAATTAGTTTTCAAAATTGCTTTGTTGAAGTTGAACAAAGCTCTCAAAACTAAAGCATCATTTTCATTGAAAACATTCTTTAATAATAATAGATTGAATTCTTCTTCAGATCTAATAGGTTGAATGAGAGACAATCTTTGGTAAGAGAGTGTCTTTTCTAAATTTGATTTGATATAATGAACATCAGCAAAAGATCTGTATAATTGAGAGATGATTGGTTTGTATTTGTTAAAAACATCTAGGATATAACTCTGAGTAAAAGTTTCAGATCTTAATCTCTTTCTCAAAGAGTTCAACAATTCTAACGAAGCAGAATCTTTGGAAGTGCTAAAAAGTTGTAATAATGATTGATATTCAGGGCCCAATCTATTCAAGAAATGGGTGACAAAGATGACACCAATATGAGCATAGATAGATTCTTGTAATGAAAGTTGAGAAGAGGAAAAAGATTCTTGGAAGAATCCATGAGGAATGGTATATAATAAAGAAACTTCTTTAATTAATTGATAAATAGATAATGGATTGGTTTCCACACTATTTTTCAAGTATATGGAGATAATGGTGACCCCATTGCTGAAATTCTCAACATATTTTCTAGATTGATCTAATTTATAGTAATTAATCAAAGCAGATAAAGCACTAAAGAACTTTTTGGTAGAGCCTTTTTTGTAACCCACAATAACACGATGTTCATCTGAGCCTTCAACTGGAAGATGCTTAATCACAGGACCAGTAGCAACCAGAGCTTGCTCGATGACTTCATCATAGATACTTTTTGTCTTAGCAGAAACAATCTTCAAGAAAGTTTGATCATAGATGGAGTTCTCAGTGAATTTGTTTTCATAAACAAAATGAGCTCTAACATATTGTGATGATTGAGCGCCGCCAGTAGAAAATTGATCATTGTTCAATAATAATGGTGCGTTGAAGCTTTCAACTCTATAAGAACTTTCGGATTGATCTAAATAAAGATCATCAATTCTTTGTTCATAGTTGATCAATTTGAATTCATTAGAGCCTGGGACAGAGGTATCAAAGTAGACGGCATGATCATTTGATTCTCTCTTGTGGTGGATCAGGGGTGAGTTCAAATCGTTTCTAGCAAAAGCATCAATCTTTGCAGAATATAGAGCGTGGATATGAGAGACAATACCTTCAACTGATTCTCTTTCAAAATAAATGTCGTCAATTCCCAAAGAGTGGTAAAACCAGTTTGCTTCATCCTCGATCAGATTTTCAGGAATAAAGCCTTGTTTATCCAGCAGATCAAGCACTTGTTCGAATTGGGTCTCCTTACCAATAAACTGCAAGTTATTGTATCCCGACTTCAAAGAGGTAATTGAAAGGGTCGAGATGTCTGGAGTATGGCTATTTAAAACTATTCCAGTCATGTTTGTTTTGAGGTTGTGTGTTCTGTGCTGTGCGTTGAGTGTTTAGTGTTTAGTATTTAGCGTTGTGTTCGCTTTAAAGCAGTGAGCAGGGAGGTATCAAATCTTAAGCACAGCAGGAAACTTTGTCTATTTATACAAAACAGTGGCAGCTGCCAGATTAGAGAGAAATATTGAGAGATTAGCGGATACAAACAGCCGCCTAAACTGAGAAGAGAAGGACTAACAGAGCCGCAGACTTTTCTTCGTTTTTCTAGCACTCAGAATCTTTGCAATTGCACGCTTTTTTCTCCACTAAATTGCTGAAACAGTGCTTCCAAGGCAAAACGTCGGGCGGCCCCCTCTAAAAGAGAAATAAAGTGGTGTATTTGTCACTACAAACACAGCAAACAGTCCATTCAAATGATTAACGCTATTATTCTCGGGTGCTGCCTCAACAAATCCTCCAACACACCAGTACTTTGTCGAATAATTGGAGAAACCGCCACTTCCCTTTTAGGTAAGTCCGCGATGACACAAATTTGTTAAACATCCACACACCACCCTTTTCGAGCATGTGGCCCCTCTCCTTTTTACTATAAAGCTCAAACAACAAGTCGGATTTACTTAATTAGGCAGGCGAAAAATAATACAAATATATTCTTTTTCCTATCAGAGATAGATATTACTATGACTCACTATACTACAATGCTGAGATTGAATTTTTTTATTGCCTTCGTGCACACGTTAATTTGTCTAAAACATTGTTCATTGGAGGATTTCAGTGTCTGAGGTCTTGGACTTGTCTTTGGGCACAAATCCACATTTCCTTACTTCTCTGTCACTTTTTGTCAAAGGTTAGCAAAAGGTGGAAACTGGGGTTGGGTGCGCGCGCAAAAAATTCACAAATAAGTAATTTTCGCGATAATCATCCGTCTAGTTGCCTCTCTTGTATTGGCTCAACCTTTCAAAGTCTACTGTGCTATACTGGGTCTAAATAATGGAATAAAGTGGAAGAAGCTAACCGAATGCCTAGTGAAAGTTTAATATTGTCAGCTATGGGATTATTCGAAATTACCCCAGACTATTGCTAACTGATGATATCATTGCTTATGGTTATTGTTTGATCACGCATATGGGGCGTTTAGCTTTAAATACGGCAACTATCATAGTTACCTCAATTGCAATTTTAAACGAGCGTAAAATCTGTGTAAAGGTTAAAAAATGAAGTAAAAATACATATTGTTTTATAGGTTAACAACCTTAAAGGCATCTACTTCTTATACGATCTTCTTATTTATTCCTGAAATGTTCATCTCTTCTCTCTGTTGACAGGTTCCCGATCAACAGATTCGTATCACTTAATTTAACTTGTAGCTTTCATCATTAAGTGAGGGCCAGACTTTGATCTGTGAAATATCTGCTAATGCCAGATTATTGTCACACTTTAAAGACAAAGCTTACTTTAAGAGGTGTCGAGCTACAGTTGTAAGCTATCAGCGATAACTGGTGCCAGTAGATCTCATAGCTATCAATAAATCACAAAAGCAATACATTAATCTCAAGTATTTACAATCATAGTCTTCATAGCTTGGCCTTAGCAGGACTAAATTTCTTTAAAACAGTTTCGATGCTAGCAGCTTTCATGACATCTCCTTTAACCTTCAACTTACCCCCCAAAAAAAGCTTCTGCGAGGTCACCTTACCATTCACCAGCTTCTTGAAATCTAAATCAGTCAAGGTGATTACAAGATCACTGCTGTCAATGTCTGACTTGGAGGCTTGTGTGAGTTCCCCTTTGGTTTTCAAGTCCAACTTCCAGGCCTTTGTTTCATTTTGCTTGTTCTTCAAGTTGAAAACAATAACTGCTTTGGTCTTTTTTACAAGATCTTTCTTGAGACCTTCATTTTGTGAAAGTGTCTCGCTTATCTGTTTAAATATCGATGCTGATTTGAAATTAGACATGTTTTATATCTGCTTTAATTTGTGTCTGTATGCCAGCTTCAACACAATTTGCTATTTATATGCTTTTCGGGCTTTTATGTCAAATTTCATCCAGACATCCAAGAATTGTGATTACCCCACTTCAATTTCTACATGAATATAACTCATAACCGTTATTTGATTACCCCAAGCTCTCTAATTATGCTTTGGTCAGCTATTGCAGATTTCACCTGAAATGTATAGATTCACCATACTTAACTACAATGTTCAATGTTCTGCTGGTAGTTTATTATTGGCATTCTGAGCTAGTACTTAATACTAGTTGATCCAAAAGGTTGTCAAATATAAACAGTTACCCTTACTCTTTAACTTATGCCTGTGTAAATATTTGAACTCTGTTGGATTGGAGTTCACATAAGATTTTATAACTTCGCCTTTGAATCTTAGTAACGTCAATTATGCTCAACTTAGCTTACTACAAATAGATAGATTATACAGCAGATATACATTATGTAGCAAAAAGAAAGAAAAGGTCAGAAATAAACAGTAAAAGAAAAAGATATGTGCAGAAAGGTCAGAAAAACCAAGATATGAGCAAATTGAGAGTCACCCAAAAAAATTGCAACAAAAGAATAGAACAAAAATAGCAAAGCAACTAAACCTTCAAACTAGACCTACTGGTCATTTACTGGTCTAGTTTTTCAAGGTATTGATTATAAGACCAACTATGCTTGGAGAAAAATAAAACGGATTTTTCAAGAAAGTTAGCCTTGTTTCTTAGTCTTTGTGTATGGTTCCGCAATCTATAAAAGTGGATGATATTGGCAATTTGATTTGAATTTGCGGCTAAAAGATCTCCTAAACTCTTGATAGAGCTTAGTTCATCATCTTCTGAATCAAAATTTGGGTATTCGTCGAGATGATTTGGTGGCCATACTAGAACGGTGTTCACGTTATCAAGAACGAATTTCGAGGAATTTTCTTTCTGTGCAGTTCTCCATGCTTGGTTTCCAGTTGATCTTGTGACCCTATCGAGCGAAGCCTTTATGTCAGTAACGTCTCTTTTAACATTAACCATGTCTGTTTTAAGATTACCCATGTCTGTTTTAAGATTACCCATGTCTCTTTTAATATTACCCATGTCTGTTTTAACATTACCCATGTCTGTTTTAAGATTACCCATGTCTGTTTTAACATGAGCTAGGTCGTCTCTAATAGCATTTAGAAGTAATTCCATTCTCTCCAGTCTTGTCAACAGTGGTTCGCCAAAAAATAATGATTTGGCATAGGTTATGCTTTCAATAAATCCTTGAAACAAATTTAAGTAACCACATCGATTTACCACATCGCGGTTCTTGGTGAGATGTTGCATGTAAGTTGAAACCATTTTCTTATAATTTGAGCTAAAGGCAAAATTTTGACTTAATACGTAATCAGTGAAAAGATGCTGGTAATGATTGAACGTCTCATCAGTTACAATTTGGCAATAGTCAAATGAACAAGGGTATTCTGAAACAACTGTGTTGAAATCGATTGCATTTGGATTCATTGCGACAAAAATATCTTTTTCTTCTTGCGGCATAATTGGAAACTTAAGAATGTCCTCATTGAAAGCAACAAGCGCTTCAATTCGGGAGCATTCGTCAGTAGAAATAAAGAAACCTCTCTGATTTTCAAACATACTTTCACTAATTTTTTGAATGTGATCAATAGTTGAAACTGGGAAGTTAAATTTTGTGTAAAATGTCACAGAAAGATGCACAAACAGGAAGCCATTAGGATAACGAATTGTTACCATTAATTTCCAGCCAAGGTGCATATGTTGATAAATGCTAGACTTGCTCCAATTTTAACACAACTAGGCATTTCTACCATAAACATACATTTTACCAATACCTTTCATCTTTCCTGTAGATTCCAAAACAAAAGCAATGGATGAATGCTTCAAAACTACATTGCTACTATGAACAGTAAAAGAATAGAGAACTCTAATAATCGATCGGAAATAGTATAGTTTATTGCTTCCAAATTGATTCTTTTTGATCTACATGAGAACAACTTATTTATTGGAATACTCTTCCTACAGGAACATCCTTGGTTAAATTTGATGCAATTCCACAAACCTTTGAATAGGTTGAAAAAAATAGAATGGACACTTTCTTCGGGATAAGCCTAGAGGGAAAGGTGAATTGTAGAGCAAATAGCATGATGAATGACAGTCCAGAATATAGGTTGTCTAAATCTAATTCTATACCATTTGTCTGAAAGTTTAGCTACGATGTGCAATAAAGCACAAATGTTTTTAAATATGGAAACTCACTAGGGGTTAAACAATATATTTGTAACAAAAATTATTCTAGTCGGTCATCTTAATTTCAAGATTGGAAAGGCTATTCGCTGAAGTTTTGGATCTGTCACTACTCCAAATAATTATTAAAAGCTTTATGTGTACAACATATCCAATAGGTGACACAAAAACGAAAGCATCGATTAAAAAACCGATCAAATCACATGATGAGAAGTAAATATGGTTTGAACAACATAAGATAAGAAGATTACGCAACAAGTAAAAGTAGCCAAAAAGCTAATTTTTTTATATCTAAAGTTTAAACAGTCTATCGAAGTATTCTAATTACCTGAAACTCATCCTTGAACAATATACAATATTATGTTTCTACTAAAACAACTGATATTAAACCACTATAATAATACAGCTAGCTTCAATATAATTTCTCAGTTGCCGGGTTGACATCCTCGACAGAGTGATATTAAATACTGCATCAAGAAATGGCATTGGTAAGTCATCAATTAACATAACATAAAATCGCTCTTTTATTGGTTCTGTTCAAAATAGTCAGTGATAGCATCACCCAGTCTTCTCGCAGCTTCCCTGAGCTCATCGGAGTTCTCAGCAGTTGCCAAAGTCAATCTGACAAACTTGGCCTTCTTGGACTCTTCTGGATCAAAAGCTAAGTTTTTACCAAGAACAACAGATACACCATGTTCAACTGTTTTATATCTGAACTTTTCCAAATCATCTCTGTGGTCATCTTTCTCGGAGAAGTTTAATTGAACCACGGCAAACATACCAGATGTTGGTTCAGGAACAGTAAAATAGCCCTTCTTGTAAGCATCACTTTCGAAAAGAGCTTTCAATAATGAATTCTTTCTATCAGTATACTCTCTTGATAACTGAATGGTCCAGTTAATCCATTCTTCTGGGGATCCGCCAAAGGTATCAAGAACACTCTTCAGAACCACTTGTGAAATACCTGATGGTGCTCTGGTTGAAACAGCCGCGTGTTTAATGACTCTTTTAATTAATTCTGGGTGTCCAGCAATAAATCCCAATCTTGTACCTGGTGCAAACACTTTTGAGAATGATTCCAATCTCAGAACTCTTCCCTCGTCATCAAATTCAATGTATGATTTAGGTAAAGTTGTTTTGATATATTCAGCTGGGTCAATTTCTTTATTAAACTCATTAGTAATTCCATCGGTGTATTTACCCAACTGAATATATCCATAGGGATCATCTTCGATAATAATAAAATCATGCTTTTTAGCCAATTGATAGATTTTTTCACGATCTTCGTTACCTAATGATAATCCTGTTGGATTCTGACCAGTTGGAATGGTGTATAAAGCTTTAGGTTTTCTCAAGTCTTTATACTTAGATTCTGACCAATTATCCAACAAGTTCTCTAGTTTAACAACATCAATACCTTTCTTTTCAAGGTTGAATTCTACTGGAACAGCGTGTCCACCATAGTTTCTAATAGGACCCACTACTGGCGTGTAAGTAAAGTTCTCTAATAGCACAACATCTCCCGGATTAATCAATAGATTGAACACTTTGTGTAAGGAATCACCAGTACCATTGGTGAGAGTCAAGTTCCAAGAATCGTATCTTGGTTTATTAGCAAAAATAACAAATTTTCTAGCGAATTTGAGAAGTTCTTCCAAACCATCAGTTGGACCATATTGGAAACCTGTTTTGATATCAATGGTGGTCGGATCAACTTGTTTAACTATTTGAGTTTTGACCTTTGTTGAAAATGGAACACTGGCTACTTCAGTATGAATTGATTTAACCGGGAAAAATCCATGATGTGGTCTCCCACCAGTTAAATTAATCTCTTTGGAGTATCTTTTGGTTATTTCTTGTGGGAGTGGAACAGTATTTCCAAAAGAAACTGTAACTCTTTCATTGGAGCGATCTGAGACATGTTTTAGCACTTCAGCAGACATTATTTATTGTCAATCGAAAATTGTGGACCTCCCAATCCTCTTTCATTCATGAGATAGTTGACTGTTTATATTGTTTTTTAGTGTGTAATGGCCACAGTTTTGACAATTGACAAAACTTAAAAATTCGCTCTCTTTGCCAAAATGAGTCAAAAAGGTCTATATTTATATAATTATCCCCGATTGTGTCAAGTGCTCTCGTGATTGCCAAAAACCACTTTGAAAGTAGATTGGCTTTCTATACCAATCAGACCATTCAATCCATAATCGGTACATTTATTAAATAAGAGCAATTCACACAAACGATTGACTACAAAATGACACAAAAATCCAAGAGCAATATGAACTTGCGGTATATTTAACAGGCTGATCTTGTTATTTTTTTAGCTGTTTATATTTATCATGGGTGAACTTCTCCTTTTTTGGATCAAACTGATTATTAATACCCAGTAACGCTTTCGATGCGGCCTCAGTTGCTCCAATTATTGGCCTTATGAGTGCGACAGGAGTAGCTTTAACAATTGCCAATGTAGTATCATGAGCAGTACCGTTTTCAGCAATCTCAGAGCCGGCATTTAGTACTGCATCCTTTGCAACCAAAAAATTTCTTCCCAGGCTATCATAAGCAAGAAGAATGCCCTCTTTTAACGTCTGTGGTTGATTGGCATAAAGACTAATCGTCCTCTGTGATTCATCTTCTTCAGTATCGCCCTCAATATCTTCCCTAACTTCCCTAACAATTCTTCTTGATGGTCTCCACCTCTCGCGTAAGCCATACGGATCATCATTAATATCTGCCATTGACTCTAAAGTAGGTTGGTAAATTGAACGATGGAGAGGTTGCTGGCTTGCAGGTGGACTCCTACCTATAAGTTGAGAAGAATGTAAGTTCCAATCATCATCTTCCTCTTCATCTTCAGGTTCTTCAGAAATGGTAGTAATCTGAGCAATTGGTAGTCTTGCTGATGAACCAACACCACCAAGTGCTTCTTCTGTGTTTTCAAGTAGGGTCTGTGTACCAGCTGCTAATTTAATACCAAACTTTAAAAGCTCATTAGTAGTATTTTTGGTAAACTGTTGAACCCCTTTTGATAAACTTCTATATACTCTACCATCTTTTTTGTATTCTTCAACAGGAATGACTATCAAATCTTTAAAACCAGAACCAATATTCACAATAGATCTTACTGGTGCCAGACCAGCTAGAACTCCACTTAGTTGAGTTTGCTTTATATCAGGAGTCCATAAACTATTCAAAAGAATTCCTAGCTTGGGAAACCCAGAAATCCCATAAAGGGTGACCTCTTTTAAAACCATCTTTGATTCATCCAAAATGAAGAAATTCATGAATTCAGTTGTACGTCCAGATTTTAAACCCACATAATCCACTTTCTTCGGTTTATAATCCAATTTTATTGGAATTGAATTTATGTGAAACTTTTGAATATACGGAATATCTTCAAATTCATCTATTAACAAAAACCTTGAATCCTTGAATTCACCAAATCTTACCAAAACTTCCAATGTATCCTGGTCAACATGTAATCTTAAAGGTAAAACAACAATATCCAGCAAAAATTCAGTTGCAGCAAGGGATGGCACAGGACGAATGGTTTGCATGTTCAATTTCAGCATTGAAGACCCAGATTCTCTATTTACATCTTTCAATAAAGTGAGAAATTTGTTCCAGGTAGAGGTTGGTACGTTATCAATCACCTCAAAGTCTTTAACGTCAATAGTTAGAGAATTTATCAGTTCAGTATCTTGAGAATTGAATCTGTCTGAATCAATTAAGGGATCTTGATTCGAAAACAGTATAAAGTCCACTTGAATATCTTTCAACTTCATCAGAACCTTGTGGCGTTTAGAGCGGTGCAGTTTCAACTTTTTGATATTATTCTTACCAACTTCAATAGTTTGGTCCGAATGCTGGGTATCCTCATTGATTTTGGAAGTAACTGCGGTTGAACTTGAGTCATCAAGAGGTAATCCAACATGTATAGACTCGAATAATGTCTCAGTAACGATAACATCCTTCTTAATAGGTGTGATTGGTTTGGCAATTTTTTCTTCTTGTGCTTTCTTCTCTAACCTTGAGATCGCGTTTCTAATAGAGCTTCTGGTGTACTTCCAGTCATAACCATCATAGATATTAATGCTAGCTTCATTTATTAATAAATTTAACGTCATTGGATGTAAGACGTCCACCACTTTCTGATTTTCAGCCTCAAGCCTTTGGAAATGGTCATCATTAAAGAATATATCTGAATCTGAATTCTCTGCTCTCCTTTCACTTCCAGAACTGCTGTGAGTTGGGCTACCATTGGTATTGTCTGCACTAGTTTTGAAATCTCCTTCTTTGATTGAAAACTCTCTTAAATCCTTTTGAATTGAGCTGCTTGGAAATTTGCCACCATTTGAACTATTTTGGTAATAATTTTCAATAATATTGAGGGGTCCACTGCTAGATAAAGATGAAACGGCAGTGTAAAGACTGGGGAGCTCAGAAAAGGCATTCTCTTCTATATCAGCAAACACGTTTAGACTCTCATGCCTATCAACCTTGTATTTAGACTCTGGGGTAATTACTATAGGTTGTTTCAAATCATTTAATAGCTGCATAAGACATTGCCAAGAATCAGCGCAAAGTTCCAAGCTCAGGGAATCAACTTCAATATCCAAGATAGTAATTTTTGAAGAGTTAGAAGATCTATCAGATTCAATCGGCCTCTTAGCTGTTAAACCAAATGACAATGAATCAGCTTTGGCAACTGACGAAAATCCTTTGGTATTCAAAAACGTAGCTTGACTCCAGGTTGTCTTAATATTTCTGTTCTTCTTTGCTTGTTCATGACTCAGAATATTTTCAATGTCATCAATCAAAAGCAGTACTGGCGTTCTGAGTTCTGATTTTATGAGCGTTGTCTTATCTAGAATCAAATCAATATTACCAGATGGAATAACCAGAATTGACCTTGCTGAGAGTCTTGAAGGATTGAGGCCAATACCACACTCGATAAGGTGAATCTTCAATTCGAATTTTGATGGGTCAGAAAGTGAACTAGAGGAATCCAGAGCATCAATATGATTTTCAAGAGTTGTGTTTGAATCTCCTTCGTCAAATAAAGCAAGCCATTTGGCATGATAGTTCAATGAGACGTTTCTCAAAAACAAAGTAACAATTTTGAAGTTCTTAGTTTTAAAACATATAACTGGCGCACTGGTATCATCTGGATTGATGATTTCAAGAATATAATCTTTCTTTGTCCTTTCAAATGTTCTAAAGGCTTCACCAGTAAGTGAGTGCAACTGGAGAGAGTCATCGTTATGGATAAGGATTGAAATATTGTTAAAGGACACAGTTATATCTCCAAATTTATCATTGATATCTCTGATCTTGATAACGGCTGACTCAGTATGCAAAGAAAGTTTAACCACCTGTCGTGTTTGGAACGAAACCACTGGATTGGAAGTTATCCTTGACTTCCGCTTCGGTTTGAACACAGTCTCCACTCTAGGTATCTCCAAATTATGAGTCAGTGATGTTAGACTAGATATAAGTAAATTTAGTAGAGAGAAATCATGGGTCATTTCTATGCTTTTGATTGATGCTGATAATCTGGTCATGAGTACCACTTCATTACCATTACTATCAAAGGATTTCACTTGTCTTTCAGTAGAATGTGACTGTAAAGAGAAATTAATCAGTTTCAATAGAGGGTAAACATGTTCACCGTGAAGTTGTGAAAGTTGAATCTTAGAAACATAAGCCAGGGATTGAGAAGTGTCGTAGGAAATCGGAGAAAACTTAAAACTCAATGATCTTTCAAACGGCAACTTTAATAGCAAAGTGATTGATGATGTCTGTATCGTAGTAGATCCAGTATTCTGTTGCTTCAATGGTACCCCTTGTGGTTTGATTCTCCCTGATGATTTAAAAATCTGTGGAAATAACGAGCTCAACTTCACCAATATATCAATATCATGCCAATCAAATACAATATCAAGATTCTTTGGCAACAAAAGCGTGAAATCATTAGTCTGTAACTTATACTCAAATCTTATATCATAACGAGTTTGGTCTAGCTCAAATCCACCGATGCGATTTCCATTGTTTGAAATGATTAGATTTTTGATATAGCCAAAAATTAGTTGCGAATCACCCTTCTTTTGGACTTTGAGATCTTCAAGAATCAATTTAAAGGAGTCTTGTATGTAAAATTCCCCAGAATCAGATAAAGCTGATTTTAGATCAAAAACAATTTTATTAATATGCAAATAATCAAACGAAAGGGAATATTGGTGATTATCAGACTGATTTAATTGTTGCTTTTTTTCCTTTTGATTTTTCAGCCGCTGGGAAACATTGGAATATCTGGAGTTGAAACTATCATAAGCACCCAGTCCTTCTAGTGATTTTATTATGTGGAGTAATGTCAAAGGCAATGGTGTCGCAGCCACGCGAACTTCATCAATCATAATATTTAGATTCTCCATTTTGGCAATTCCTCCAAATTCAACTTTCAGTGAAGTGATAAATACTAGCTTCGTTGAACTGGAAATATCTTCCTTTCTTGCAGAGAAAACATTTGAGGTAGCACTCATATATATAGAGTCATCAAAATCATTACGTGAACTTTCTTGAGAATCAAGAGTGTTTTGTTCACCAGGCCTCTGTAATATTGAAGAGGCGGCCATGCTTTGATAGATCTCATCCTCGCCGTCATCAGACCCATCAGATTCGTCTTCGGCTTCCTGCTCGGTCTGATACCCTTCAGTATAGCTTTTATCATTAGTTCCGGGGTCTTTTAGATTAGTTTCGCCTTGATCAGGAGTTGGATTTACAGCAACAATAGTAAGATCGGATACCTCAATAGTCTTGATGCCTTCAAGTGTAACGAAAGAAGCACTGTCAATATATATATCAATTGTAGCATTTTCCAGCACAACTCTCACGTTGATATTTTTGACATTTACATTCAATTTCGATAAAGCAACTTCCACAGCTTTTGACATCATAGAATTCAAAGTGGATTGTTGTTGTCCTGAAGTTGGAGAAGAAGGGAGTCTAATTTCTGGCACTTTACCAATATTGTCATCACTTTGACTGTTTTCACTATTACCACCCTCTATCATTATACTGTTTGCTAGTTCTAGAGTGCTTTGAGCCAGGGAAAGCTTTGATTTCTCGTCAATAAATTCACTATGTGTCATTGAATGTTTGGTTTGGGGTGCCAATGCAACTGTGATACTCACACCGTCACCTTCAATGTTGACACCATCGCTCATATTAAGCTGCAGTTTAAGGTTTTCAATCGCTCCATTTCTTAAATGGATCCCTGGTATCTGAAAAGCATCTGTATCTATTTGAACGTCAGATAGCGTAATCTGACTGTTGGAGCCTAATGAAACTTCTAAATTAGGTAGGTCAATTTGAGAGAATATTGACAGCTGCTGAAGCACATAGAGCAAAACCCTCTTTTGAATATTCTGAGGCATCCATTTTAGAGCCATGTTTCATGCTACGGATAATAACAATCAAGTTCAGGTGATAGTATCAACCCGCCACTCCTAGATAACAGTCTTTCTTTGGCAATAGCGTTATTGTTAAGTCTCTACTAGAATTCCAGATTAGGGGGTTTCTTAATCAGTTATTCTGATAAGTGGATTGCGATTAAGTTAGGATGGATTTTAGTTCTCGTTATCTGTTGATTCTTTATTTCTACTTTATAAATTGGACTATCTTACAATAACACAAGGACTCTTACTTTTATTATGTAATCATATGAATTTTTCCTCTGGAGGAGTATTGCGTGGTAATTTTCTGTAGAATAAACCGAGTAGAAAATCACCGGTTACCAGTAGATCACCTAATATGAAGGAAGATGATGCATCTTTATTTGCTATATCATAACAGATTTATTAGGATTCCTTTCCAGCAATCCAGTAAGTTTGAATTGAGCAAACAGTGAGTTTTCTACGGGAATCCAATATATATTTCAACAGAAAAGCCATCTGTCAATATATATGTAGAGAGAAATATATTATTTGATAAACTCATGAACAACGGGTATTTCTCCTCCAATTTTATCTAGCTCAGAACCTCAGAGGGCCCTTCAGACACGGAACTAACTATAGAAAAATACAAATATGGTGAAGTACAAATCCTCTTTTGTATGACGTAATCTGTACATATGTGCATTGTTTCCTCAGTAACTTGATAATCTCATAGCAACAGGCACACGCCTACAGAAACCACGTAGCGGATGCGCACAAAAGTTTCCCTTTCAGGAAATATTTCCCAAAACATATATTTTTGTGTATTTTTCTTGTTCTATTCTGGGAAATTTTCGCACAAAATTCGCGAGTCTAGGGCCATTGGGTTTTGCATTATTTGTCTGAAACAAAAACAAAAAAAAAGACCGTAAAAAAGTGCTTCAACAAGAAATCAAGAAAATCTCGAAACTTGAAGTGCCATTATAGCCATTTTGGTTACTTGTTGTTCATCTCCATTTCAGTCATTTGTCTTCGAAAACCAACTTCTCACACTCATTTTCCCCTCATTTCCACGAAGTCTATTCTGAACTTCTACTAGCCCAACTGATTTCATTCATTCCCAAAGAACTGAGAGTCTCAATTTAACCTTTTCTTCAAAACTAAAAGGGAGAACTGTGCAATAAATTTAACTAACCTGAAGCAAATCCTTTTGTTACCTACTTTTCTCTGATAAATCGCGCTTTAAGGGATACCACCATCTCAAACATAAACTGATTTGATAAAAAACCAACGAGGTTCCTGCCCAGACAAATAAGTCCAAGTAAACGGCATATTGATCAATCCAGTGACTTGATTTTTTTTCACATATCTTTCAGTTGCAACTCAATCATGACGTCTCGATGGAATGGAAAGAATAATACTATCCCGTTGAATGAGCACATTTTATCTGTTCCTGACAGTCCTTACAATATACCTGGATCTCTTCATACTAGCCCCAAAAAAGTTGAATCACAGCTCCATTCGCAGAATACTCATAAAAAGCAACCATATCCGCAAAAAGATCAACGTCTATATGACAAACTCCAACAATCTCCTAGTTTGAACCAACATACAACCCCAACGCGAAGAAATGATCCCGAGAATACTACTGGAATCTCTAGAAATTTACACACAGATAACTTCATTGCAAGTCGCTCAGCTAACCCATATGCTATAAACGATGGAGGTTCTCCAATCATAACAAGATCATCGTCCAGAAAAAGACTTGAAAATAATAAAAAACCAAATGCACCTCTGCCAATACCTCGACAAACTGGTACCGAATACTCAGTACTAGCCACAACCCCTCACAAAACAACAAAAACATTTCCCAATTCAAATACAGTAACCACCCATCTAGCTCCTCCATCTAAAATAGCTACTTCTACACCTTCAAACGTTTGTGCTGTATGTAATAAGGTCATTAACACAAAATCAGTAAAAGCTCTTGGCAAGATCTATCATGCTGACTGTTTTGGCTGTGCTGATTGTGGTACTCCAATTCTTTCGAAGTATTTCCCTTTCGAAACTGATGATGGGAAAAAGATTCCCCTTTGTGAAAAGCATTTCTATGGAAGAAGAGGGTTAGTCTGTTGTGTCTGTAATGATTTTTTGACTGGTACGCACTATACTGTATTCGGAAGAAAATATGATGCAGAGCATTTCTGTTGTAAGATTTGTTCAAAAAAATTTGAGAGTGATGAGGACTTTTTTAACAATGATGGCAGTATATACTGTCATTATCACTTTTCAAAGTTTTTCAGTCACCGTTGTGAAGGTTGTGAATATGCTATACTGAAAAAATATGTAGAAATTTTCAGAGGTGGTAAAAATCAAAAATGGCACGTTGAGTGTTATATGATTCACAAATTCTGGAATGTTCATGTTACTTTATCATCAATGGGATTTCGTTCTTTCCCAAAACTCATCCCAAATGACCAGAATATCAACTCAGCTAATGATATCAATCCGACACCTGCAGAACTTATTCAGATGGAGAAAAAAACTAATGAAAAAATCACTGACATTTGGAATATATTATTCAAACTTGAAGAAGACTCGGCAGCTTGCATTTCAAAAATGCTTTTCTATGCCACACAGAATGATCAAGAGAATGGTTTAATCACAACTGGTAAACTTGTTGTGAAAATTGATGCATTACTTAAAGCAATTGATAGTATCCACAGATTGGGCATAGACACGAACTATACGAAATCAAGTCACAAACAAAATTTCATAACAAATGACCAAGTAAATTACCAGAAATTGAGTAAAGAACCAAGAAACTTAACTGCCAAAATTATGAATTATCTTGCTATTTTAAGAAAAATCAGTAAGGGTGCATCAGCTTCTACTCAACTTCAGGATCAAATTTTATCTGTTGTCACTGGTCTTGCACATTACTTAAAGCTTCTCATTAGATATGGCTTGAATAATTCACTAGAATACAACAAAGAGTCACATACAACTAGTGCTTTAGACAAGTTTTTAAGAGAAGTGAGAAATCATGAAATTACCAGAGATGACCCATTATCTGGTTTAGATGTTCCAGTTAATGCTTCTGATCTTTGTTTCCATTGTAACAAGAGTATTGACAGTGAATGCGCTCAATACCAGGATAAGAGATGGCATGTTGACTGCTTACATTGTAAGAATTGCAACAAGAATTTGAATGCTTTTGATGGTGTTGCTGATGCTTCATTCAACTCAAATAATAATTCTGTTTTATGTGCTCAATGTGCAGTTTCAGATCCTGATGCAAAGCCTGGTTTTAAGGCTGTTTCAAAACTGTTACAATTGAGTTATCTATTGAAACTTTCTATTGTACGCTCAAAGACTGTTATGGATTATGAAAAGGCAAACGGTTTAAACACTAGTAAAATTGTTACTACAAATGAATCACAAGAGTTGGAACAAGGTTATAGAAAGACTTTAAGCGATATCAAACGTTTAAGATCAACAAGACAAAATACTAGGATTTCTGATACCAAATCTAATGAGAATGCCAGAAAATCAATGGTCATTGAGACTAATGATCAAGAGTTAGAAAGTCCTGTCAAGTCAGATAATTATAACGCAAGTCTTCAACTTATTCCAAAGAGAAGAATTACTGTTCAAGATGAACCAATTGGACCATCCTTAAGTAAGACCAGTTTTAACAGGGCCACAAATATCATGAACGATCAAGATGTTCTTACTTTAGATGATATTCCAAGAATTGTTGCTGCTGAGCATGCACGTGAACTTCGTCCTAATACTTTTAAATTCCATAATCCTCATCAAGCCCCAGCTGTTAGTCAAGGTATTAAACAAAGTAACACAAATGCTGCTTTGCCGAGTGTTACCGA
The DNA here is from genome assembly GCA_030562945.1 of Wickerhamomyces jianshihensis. Lineage (NCBI taxonomy): Eukaryota > Fungi > Ascomycota > Saccharomycetes > Phaffomycetales > Wickerhamomycetaceae > Wickerhamomyces > Wickerhamomyces jianshihensis. The sequence continues at coordinate 122,321 of JAKUAH010000001.1, forward strand.
GACTATTAAGTCAAATGATCCAAATGAACCAAATTATGAAAAAAAGGTCAGATATTATAGTGAACTGAATGATCAAGAATCTTTTCTAATTAATCATATTTCAATCGTTGTTTTGCGACAATTACTTTTGAAGAATAACCTTGCTGAAGGTTTAGATATTGGTAAACTGTTGGATAATAAGAAGAATGCCTCATTTTGGGATAAGGTTAAAGCTATTTACACACATGGGAAAAACACAAACTCATTACAAAAAGTATTTGGTTCCGAGTTGAAGGAACTTACAATTGAAACTGGAGTTCAATCAACAAGAACTAATGGTCCTTCTAAAGTCCGTATTCCAATGTTAATTGAAGATTTACTTGCAGCGATGTCACAAAAGGATATGTCTACTGAAGGTATATTTAGAAAGAATGGTAATTTGAGAACCTTAAAGGAACTTACTCAACAGATTGACTCTAATCCTTCAAAAATTCCAAACCTTGAAGATGAAAATGCTGTTCAACTATCAGCATTATTGAAGAAATTTCTGAGAGATATGCCAACACCACTATTGACTTTTAAATTATATGATCTTTGGATTTTATCTCAAAAGGCTAACAATAATATCCTGAAACAATTGATCATTGAATTATCTTATTCTTTATTACCAAAATATCATAGAGATCTGACTGAAGTTTTACTTTTATTCTTCATGTGGGTTTCGTCTTTTTCACATTTGGATGAACAAACTGGATCCAAGATGGATACTCATAATCTTGCAACTGTTCTATCACCAAATATTCTTTATGTTAAACCAACAGAGATTGTGCGTCCAAGCCAAAAGGGGAAAGAAGGTGTTGTTGCTGCGACATATTATGAAGCTTTTGGAGAGAATGAAGGTGAGAATTACTATTTGGCAATTGAAGTTGTTGGTTATTTGATTGAACATCATGAGGAACTTTCTATCATTCCAGGGTATTTGATTGAAATATTTGATTTATGCAAATTTGATAAGATTGAAAAAATTGATCAATACACTTCTAAAGACTTGTTTAATAAGATTGAACAAGTTTTAAAAGAAAATACATCAATACTGAAAGGTATTGGAACTGAGGCAACAAAGAATGAAGAGTTTACAAGAAAGGCATCTGTTGTTGAGAAGACGGACAATCAGCAATTTTTGAGAACATCAGTTGAAAACTAATAATACCTGGACAATTTATATATATATATATATCAAGACTATATGTATTACTACTGTGTAATTAAAGCACAATAATCATTTTAATCTGTGATTTTTCAACTGTACAAAATGTTCCTATTTGTTACTTGTTACTTGTTAGTTACCTCAAATGTTTATTATTAAAAGTCGGTATTGGAGATTTTCGCGAATGAGATAAAAAAGCGTTTTACTCGTTAAAAATCCAAAGCAAAAAGTAAATCCTTAATTAAATCTTAACTAACAATTTCAATCAAACTCAATTAAAATGGCCGACAGTCAAAAAATCATTAACGTTATCATTGGTAAGTAATACAATTAACCAGTTGGATTTCTTGTTCAATGTTTTTTGCTCAATTCAAAACTGAATATTCTCATTCACGCCCCCCAAGAGAAAAAAAGGGAAAAAGGGGAGGAAAATACACCACACTCCCTTTAGTTCATTATAAGGGAATCAATAATCATGAATTGTTCTATTAGAATATCCCATACTAACAAATACTTAAAATAGCCATCATTCTTCCACCATTGGCCGTTTTCTTAATCAGAGGTGCTGGTAGAGATTTAATAATCAACATTGTCTTGTGTATCTTCGTTTGGTTCCCAGCTATTTTACACGCTCTTTACGTTGCTCTATCTTCCTGAATCGAGTGATATCATATTATGAAGGAGGGTATACTTCATTAACTCATTGGAAAAATTGGATTTAAATCTATATAATATGCCTTGCTGTCTAGTGTTTTTCTGTTCTCTATCTAGATCATTTACATATATCTTATACCTCGTCTTGAACTCGCTTTCTATATTCTTTTTTTAATTACTAATATGGTTAAATGCTGATAACTTGATAACTTGTATGATGTTTAAGAATTGTTTTTTTACCATTTCATGTAGTGACCATTTTAATTTTGTCTAAACCAAAGTTAATGAGCTATTTTGCTTTCCCTTTTCCCTTTAATATAAACAGAAATCTATTATGTTTGAAGATCTAGTAGAGTTTATATATTATCAAGACGAACTTATTTGAACAGATATACATTACATTATTATCATGAAAAAGAACATTCATTTCCAGTTGAAGAAAAAAAAAAACACAGCGTATATACAATTATTTGATTTCATTTCTTGTCATTCTTTATTTCTTTTGTTAGCTCAGCATAGCATTTCAAATTTTATAATCTAATTAAAAAGGTGTTAGTAATTCTGATATAACTCATAATATGATGTTCATCACCACTTTTCTTTTCAGAGATGACAAAAAAATTAAACTTACTGAGGAGCTAAAGCATCCATTAAAGGACTTTGAATGAAGGCAACACCGGTCTATTGAAAGAACATGTTAGTAATCTGCGGTGTTTTTTTTTTTTCCAATGTTATTTATCATATAGAATAGTAATCATCATTGAACTTACAGCAAAGAAAGCAACGTTCAGCAAGATTGGGAAAGCTGGGTGGGAAGTGACGGTTTGAATGAAAGATGGTTCTTTCTTTGGAGTAGCAGAAGCTGGTTGTTTGGCGTAAATAGAAGACATTTCAAGTTGAATCTAATTCTGTTTTGCTGAAGCTTTGAACTGCTCCATTTTCTTTGAATTGGATTGACCGAAGAAAAAAATGGACTTGGTAGGTGCAGCATGGAGGGCTTCCTATGATTACGTAATGTATGTTGTGGTTGTATTAGATGATAGTGCCCTGGTTTGTTCTGATTCCTAGGTGTACTCTGTGTACTCAAGAGCAGCTTCATGTGGGTGAATGAACTAATTGTGTCTCTTGTTTTTTTACAAGAGATTAGAAATCTCAAAGGGGAAATATACAGGATACACCATTATTAACTCCTGAACTACATATTCAAAAAACACATAACATCTCAGCCAGTGAGCCTTTATTAGCAAAATATATCCAAATCGTACACCTCTTTTCTTTTATAATTATATAAATAGCAAACATCATAGCTTAAACCAGCAATCCCTAAAACCTCAAAACTACAGCAAAAAAAATAAACCAAATGAGAATCTCAAAGCAACTTGTACATAATATTCCAATCTTGTTAAGTTGACAGATGCCAGCATCAAGCCTTACTATTGCAATTTTATCCCAGTTCTTATTCCTAGCCCGAATATTGTTCCTTTCTTGTTCCTTTTATTCCCTTCTTATTCCTTTATTATTCCTTTATTCCAATTCTTTATTACCTAAATTAAAATGTTGAGAGTTAGTCACCCTTTTACACACTCTCTGTATTCTAATCGATTACCAAACTCCTTAATAAACAGTATCATATATCATCTGCTTAGTTGATTGAACATTTAATGTCTCAGTTAAAACCATTGTTTGTTCCGAATTGGCACAGTGAAAATTCCCAATATGAGACCTTTGTTTAACCGTTTGTACCTTATCCAAATTTGTAACTTTAATCTCTTCCACTCTGTGTTCTTTATCAATATTATCTTCCCTGAAAGAAGGGGAGGTTTTATTTGTCAGTTGTAAACCCAAAACTCCCTCAATAAGAAAATTTAAAGACTGTGCAATGTCAAAAACCCTTATGGCATACAGCACAATATCATAGAGTATGAGCATAACAACCGGAGTTATGAAGACCAAAGCAACAAATATAGATACCAAACGTATAACCCTTGATAAGACATTGACTATTGTGATAACGCTAGAAGCAATAGGGTTTAAGGAGATATGTAATAACATCATCTCCATAGTATTTTGAATATGTGTCATGAGACGTTCAGGATGTAATGACCAACTTAGAAATGACTAATAATCGTCCTAAAACGCTCCAAAACCAACGAGCTTAACAAATAACAAATAATGCAAATGTCGTGATCTTTTAAGCTCTTTTTATAATCTCTCAGTGCACAAAAAGCCCTATTTCTAGAAGCTTTTTATAAATAAATCTTCACGTGATTTGAAGATAGTGTTCGTTACCCGGAGTTCTGTCCTCTTTTGAGGAAAAAAACATGAAAAAATGCAAACAGTTTGCAATTGCACTTTTGTTAATAACGCCAAACTTTTTATTTAAGTAATTTAGGTGGTCTAGTTAGTCTTTCTATGATCTTTGGTCGTATTGGGATTATTAAAATTGTTTCGTTCAATGGTTTTTTTGGAAAAAGTGAGTAGTAAATTACAGTTTCTGTGGTGTTGTTTTTTTATGCTTACACAGGTTGCCAAATACAGAAGAAGAGGTGGGCTAGTTTTGAGATTACAATGATGTTCAAAAACAAAAAAAATAACTTATCTACATTATCCGATTCTAAAAGGGAAGAAAAATTTGTCAATAATCTGAGTTTTTTCAACTTGAAACTACCTAATCCTCTCATTCTGTCCTAATTTTGGTAACGAGCTTGTGATTTCCCATAATGAAGTATACTAACTAATGTTAAACAGAGAATACTTGATGAACTAATTCAGTAGATACTAGACTTACCTAATACAGATTGAAGTTATGAATTCACATGTAGTTTCAAGTAATCATTGAGTTCAATGCTATAGTGGGATTTGACCGTCATAGCAATATAATAAATCTAGACCTCTTTATCAAGAATACAACAAACAAATATGAGACTCTTTTAAAAAAAAGGAATGCAATACGCAGATTGAAGCAGTCGATCCTCTTTATAGTTTGGTCCCTCCTTCTCCATTCTGATAAAAACAGGTATCAATATGCTACCCAAACCATAAATTCCTTGGAACGAATATACCTGAAATTAGAGTTTAAAGGCTGTAATTGGGTACTTTGAAACAAAAAGAAAACTGAGAAAACTGGAAAGGGGACAACTTAAAAGGGGTAGCTGGGTATAATAGGTACAATAGGTCCCATCACATGCTAGAATTTAATCAGCTCACGAAAATGATGTCAAATGATGACAATGGCCCAGTTGCTATTAGTGAGCCCATAACTAAACTCCAAGGGCTCATAGTACTTTTCAGTGGAATTGTAAATAAAACCAAATCAATATGGGGGAAAAAGTGGATTAATGGAATCTCATCAATCTTAATTTCCTTATATTCCTATTCATATCTTCTTTAAACGTCTATACCTTCTCTTTATTACAAGAAAAGTCTTGTTCATCGAGGCCATTGAACTTTCAACCTCGTTTAATGATCGCGATAATTACCCTTTTGGAACAATTCGTTCCCAAAAAAACTTGCAAAACAAATCCACAAGAAAAATCAGATCACTCAACGACTAACGGTTTTGTCTTATTTTGATATAAAAAGTGCCTTTTGTCTTTCGTTCTGTGGATAATCTCTGGTCAGTGTCTTAGATAATCAAGTTCTTTTCGTTCCTGTTTGCAACTCCCTGCTCTGTTTCATCCTCATTTAGTTAAATTTTGGTTCATTTTAAACATGGCTATCATCAACCTGATTGAACAATCAAAAGATCTTGGGATCTATCTATACTATTTATTCATCTCTCTTCCTATCTATCAGAGAGTCTCTATAGTGTTATTTGCCCCATTTCTTTACAACATTGTCTGGCAATTGTTTTACTCATTAAGAAAAGATAGAGTTCCTTTGGTATTTTATTGGATCCCATGGTTCGGTTCTGCTATTCCTTATGGTATGCAACCATATGAATTCTTCACTGAATGTCAAAAGAAATATGGTGATGTTTTTGCTTTTGTCTTATTAGGTAAAGTTATGACTGTTTATTTGGGTCCAAAAGGTCATGAATTCGTTTTAAATTCAAAGTTGGCTGATGTTAGCGCTGAAGAAGCATACAAACACTTAACTACTCCTGTCTTTGGTAAAGGTGTTATCTATGATTGTCCAAACTCTAGATTGATGGAACAAAAAAAATTCATTAAAGGTTCTTTAACAAGAGAGGCTTTCAAATCTTATGTTCCAAAAATTAGAGAAGAAGTTTCAAGTTATTTCAAAAATTCTAAAAACTTTAGACTTGGTGAAAAATCTTCTGGTGTTTCTAATGTTATGGAAACTCAACCTGAAATTACTATCTTCACTGCTTCTAGATCACTTTTAGGTGATGAAATGAGAAGTAAATTCGATGCCTCATTTGCTGGTTTATACTCTGATTTGGATAAAGGTTTCACTCCAATTAATTTTGTTTTCCCAAATTTACCATTACCAATGTATAGAAAAAGAGATCAAGCTCAACAAAAGATTTCTAAAACTTATATGAATTTGATTAGTAAAAGAAGAGCTGAAAATGATATTCAAGATAGAGATTTAATTGATACTTTAATGAAAAACTCCACTTATAAAGATGGTAAGAAAATGACTGATCAAGAAATTGCAAACTTATTAATTGGTGTTTTGATGGGTGGTCAACATACTTCTGCTTCTACTTCTGCTTGGTTTTTATTACATTTAGCTGAAAATCCAAAATTACAAGATGAAATTTATCAAGAAATTCAAACAGTTACTGGTGGTGAAGACTTGACTTATGAAAACTTACAAGAAATGCCATTAGTTAACAATACCATTAAGGAAACATTAAGAATGCATATGCCATTACACTCCATTTTTAGAAAAGTTATGAATCCACTTCCAATTGCTAATAGTTCTTACGTTGTTCCAAAAGGTCATCATGTTTTAGTCTCTCCTGGATTTGCAATGACAAATGAAAATTACTTCCCAAGACCAGAAGTTTTCAATCCACATAGATGGGATGATGAATCCACTTCTTCTACCACTAATGCTACTTCAAATGATACAATCGATTATGGTTTTGGTGCTGTTTCTAAAGGTGTTAGTAGTTCATACTTACCTTTTGGTGGTGGTAGACATAGATGTATTGGTGAACAATTTGCTTATGTTCAATTGGGTACTCTATTATCCACTTATGTTAAGACCCTTAAATGGAAATTTCCAGAAGGTGTCAAATTACCTGAAGTTGATTATCAATCAATGGTTACTTTACCACAAGATCCAGCTGTTATTCATTGGGAATTGAGAAATTAAAGAGATGAGGTGTTTTTTTTTTCCTTTTTATTCAATTTAATATGATCATCGTTTGTCTGCTTTTTACTTGTTCTTCTTCTCTGGAAGAAGATTTAGGTTTCCATCATGATTTTTTCATAAAAATATTATATCTATTTATATATAATTCTACATCGTTTTAATGTTAAAACTGTTTTAAGAGTAGGATGAACCAACAATTTTTATTAGTATGATTTCTGTTTCCTATTAGTTGAGAACCTCTTCCTCTTGCGGTTTGATTTGAGCTGACTCGGAGTTTTCAGTCTCATTCGATAAATCAATAACTTCCTCTTCATTTTGTTCAGTTGCTTCTAGAACTGTTGTAGAGCCAGAATTTACTTTAATACTATCTTGCTCTTTTTTCATTAGCTTCAACGGAAACACTTTCTTCTAGTGCTTTCATGGGATGATTGTTTCCAGAAATACTATCGTTATCTTGTTTTTCAAGATCTTCAACTATAGATATATCATTCTTTATATCTTGTTCATCAATATCAACACCGTTTTCAAGATTATCAGTTCTTCTCAAACTTGGAACATTCAAGGATTCTGAAGCACTCTCCTTACCATTGTCAAACTTCGATTCATTTTCACCATTGACTGAACTTTGAGCATTTTTATCAGCATTAGCTTCATTATTTTGTTCGAATTTTCTCTTCTTTCTTTCTTCCAGCTTACGTTCTTCCCTTTCCTTTTGTCTCTTTTTTTTAGCTTCAAACTCATGCCATTCACCCTCAAGTAAACCCTCTTTTAATGGTTCAATCAATGGTTCTTCTTTAAAATACTCGTGCTTTAATGCTTCTTTTGCAGTAAATCTCCTTTTTGGGTCATATCTCAACAATTCAGATGCAAGATCATATCCATATGGAGATAAAACATCCCCATATTTTTCTTTAAATTGGGATTTTTGGAATTCTTTTGGTTTCAATAACTCATACCAAGGTAAATCTGTTATATTAGACCAATCTTCAAAAGTTGGAGTCCCCATGATTTCAAAAATTGCATTGATTTGTTGAATTTCATCTTGAGCTTGAAAAATTGCCCTTTTTGTGAACAATTCAACCAATAAACATCCAATTCCCCACATATCAACCTCTCTACCATAATCAGTCGTACCCAATAAAAGTTCAGGTGGTCTGTACCATAGCGTTATAACACGGTTTGTATAGTCGGCTGTTTGATTCGGTTCAGTGGTCTTCATCTTTCTGGCAAGACCAAAATCAGCAACTTTCAAAATCCCATGTTTATCGATTAACAAATTTGAACCTTTTATATCACGATGAATTACTCTTCTAGAATGTAAGTAATTCATACCTTCAAGCAACTGTTTAAAAAGAAACTTCTTGTTCCCGTCAGTTAAATGAATATCAGGATTTGATAAAATACCAGTCAAATCATGATCAGCATAATCAAAAACCATAAAGATCTGTTTATTCTCCACCATGATTTCAAATAAAGATACAATGTTTGGGTGATCAAAAGATTGTAATAGTCTGATCTCTCTTGCCGCTGTTATTGGAAATCCTTCTCTTTCACTTTCCATTCGAAGTCTTTTTAAAGCAACAAAATCATTCGTCTTGATGTTTTTAGCCTTATAAACCTTCCCATAAGTACCTTCTCCAACTTGCATGACACGTTGATATATTGTTGAGTCTCTGGATGTTTTTAAAAATGTTACGGAAGGTTTTGAAGGTTTAGGTATTTTAAAAGATAGCTTCTTTGGAGCTTTTGGAAGATTTTTCAATTCTATTTCAATCTTAGAATTCGAAGATGAAGATGAAGCAGGTTCTGGGATATTTGCTTTGATTTGTCTCTTAGGCTGTTGAGAACTATTAACTGAGGAGCTGAATCTGTTTACAGGTTTGTATTCTGAGAAGTTGCTCTTGTTAGTTGGTCTGTAATGACCTGCTTGTTTCGAGTGATCATAATTGTTATATTTATCTCTTCCATAATCTCGATCACGTTTATACGTGTCTCTTCTTGAATTATTATTATCATTGCGATCGTTTGAGTATCTGCTTCGCTTGTAGTCTCTATCATCTCTGGAAGCAGAGTCGTTATGAGAAGATGACCTTTGATCTCTGGAACCTATTAGGTCTTCAAATTGTGATTTTCCTCTTGATGAGGGATAGTCTGGTCTTTCATATCTGTCATTCCTTCTTCTATCCCATCTATCATCTTTTTTATCATCATTTCTGTCTCTACTTCTTTCATTACCTCCTCTTTCTCCCTCTTTATTTGGTAAATATACGTTAGGTTTTGGTCTGTAGCTTCTAGAGAACCCAGCATTCCTTCCTAAGAGTAATTCATTTGGTTAGTAATCGTGTTCCTTCAGAGATTCTTGTAGATGTAATAAATGGCTGAATGGTTCAAGAACATCGCTCAAACATCAAGAAACCCACCTAAAACTCCGCGTACCTCACAAGAGACTTACTTTCCGACATATTATGTAAATTTTATGGACGACTAAGCCTTAGTACAGAAGGATAGTTCTCAAAACTGTAACAAATGGATATAAGGTAGTTGGGTTAGTTCGTTGATTTTTCAAAGTCCAAAAAACAGCTTCATAAAACTAAATATCTAATTCGCGGCGGAAAAATTATACTGGCGTCACGTTTTAAAAAAAAATATGCAAATTGCAAACTAAACATAACACATACATTTCAAATTGTGCTCTTTAGCAGGTCATCTCCTCTCTATGAACAAGTTTAAATATTGTTTTTTTTTGGTTCTTTTTCTCTAATGTTTACCGTTTGTTCTCTGGGTACGAAGAGCATTTTGCTCTTTCTCCACAACAGCGTCAAAAGTAATGAATTCGTCTAAACCTTTACCAGCTGGGACCATTGGTAAGACAGGCACTTTTTGTTCAACCATAACTTCTAATAAGACAGGACGCTTAGCAGCAAGGAAATCTTTCAAACCTTGTTGTAGGTCAGCTTGTTTCTCAATTCTAATACCTTCGAAACCAACAGCATCAGCTAGTTTCATAAAATCAGGGTTTGTTTGATGAGTATGAGAGTAACGATCCTCGTAGAACAATGATTGCCATTGTGTGACCATACCTTGTTCTTCATTGTTCAAAACAACAACTTTAACTGGAGCACCTGCCTGCACAGCAGAGATCATTTCCATCAAAGTCATTCCGAAAGATGCATCACCATCAATATCAATAACAATGGCATCAGGTTTGGCAACTTGAGCACCAATAGCAGCTGGAAGACCGTAACCCATAGTACCTAAACCACCAGATGTGATGAAAGTTCTTGGATGTTTCCAAGTCCAATATTGGGCAGCCCACATTTGATGTTGACCAACACCGGTTGTGACAATGACTTCTTTATCTTGTTTAGCAGCAAGTTTAGATAATTCAGAGATTAAAGTTTGTGGTTTGATTTTAGAACCTGGGGTTTCCTTTTGATAATCATATGGATATTTGTGTTTCCATTTGTTGATTTGGTCAAACCAACTTGGTCTGGATTCGACTTTTTTAACTAATGGAATAAATGACTTCAAATTGGTGGTAACATCACCTTCAACAGCTTCAGTAGCTTGGATAACTTTATTTATGTTCTTTGGAGAAATTTCAAAATGTATGATACCACCTCTTCCTTCTTCGGCAGCTTTTCTAGCAGCTGGAGCAAATTTAGAGATGTTTAAGGTAACACGATCATCAAATCTAGCACCTAAAGCAACAATAACATCAGCATTTTGAATAGTCAAGTTAGCAAAGGCAGAACCGTGCATACCTAACATATCTAAAGATTTTGGATCTTCTTGATCAAAAGCACCTAAACCTTGTAGGGTTGTAGTGACTGGAATTTGAGCTTTATCAGCCAATTCTTTTAATAAAGCTGGACCTTCTTCACTGTTTAGAATACCATTACCAACATATAAAATTGGTTTTTTGGCACCATTTAATAAATCAGCAGATCTCTTTATAGCAGATAAAGTGAATTCTGTGGTAGCAGCTTTAGTGATTTGTTCTAAAGCATTAGATGGAATGGTGGATTTAATTGGGATGGCTTGTCTTAGAATAGCAGCAGTGACATCTTTTGGTAAATCAACCAAGACAGGACCTGGTCTACCACTGGTTGCAATTTCAAAAGCTTCATTGATACGTCTCGGTAATTCGGCAACATCTTTAACCATAACATTCCATTTAGTACAAGATCTTGAGATACCAACAACATCAGCTTCTTGGAAAGCATCGGTACCAATAGCACTAGTGGCAACTTGACCAGTAAAGACAACTAATGGAATACCATCAGCTAGAGCATCAGCCATTGGAGTGACAACGTTCGTAGCACCAGGACCAGAAGTGACTAAAACAACACCTGGCTTACCAGAAGCTCTGGCATAACCTTCAGCCATGTGACCAGCACCTTGTTCGTGTCTTGGAAGAACGAATTTGAATTTCTCAGAGTTGTGAATGGCATCATAAACTGGTAAGATAGCACCACCTGGGTAACCAAAAATGGTGTCAACGTTATGTCTAACCATCATTTCGTGGAAAATTTGACCACCAGTTAAACCAACAAAAGAATCATCTAAATCTGGTTGAGCCTTGTTTAGAGGAGATATCTTTTGTGAAGATTCTGCTGATGAAGTAGAGGTAGCAAAACTTGGAGCTGGTTTTGGTCTTGCAGCTGAGCTGTTGTGACGCACTAAATTGGCGATCGCTAGTTTCTGGGCTCTCTTACTGGCATATCTCGTTATATTGATAGTCTGACGACCGGAAGCGGTCTTCATAGAACTTGAAAGCATTTTAATTTTATTAATACAAAAAAATCTGGAGAAAGTTTTTGGCTAAATTTTTCACCAAATTTTTGATGTTCTTTTTTTTTTTTGGATGATTCATTTCTTTTAATGGTTAGGCCACGTTTTTAGCTGTAAACAGTAATTTTCGTGTTATGCCAGTATGACACATTACGCCCGGTTTTCTGTAAAACAGGCACTTTTCTATGCCATTCACGACAAGGATGGACCAGTAGAAGTGTTATGAATGGTCGGATTAAGTAATGATGTGGAAGTAAAACTCCCCTAATGGCTGATCCTCCTCTTTGTGGCCTAGTTACCCCGTAGTCCAGTCATGCCTTTACCGGCCAAATGCCCTCGCCTTCACCGGAACAGAGACGTGTCAAGGCGAACACAGCCGCACTTGCAGGTAACCTTTGGTGCTGTTGTTTCTATTGGTCCAATGTCCAATGTCCAAGGCTTTGAGAGGGTGTGAGAATCTCAAAGTATTGAAAGAATTGGTTTTCACCAATTGGCTCGCTGATTACTTTATTCTTACTTGAAAATATGTTATACTGTTTCCTCTACAGGTCGTGGTCCCCTTTCTACTGTTATTAATTGTCGATTAGTTAGCGATAAACAAATGAGCCAGTTGTATAATCAAACATTTTGGGTCACGTTTGATAGCTTTTACTTAATATTTGTTTTAATCCCTTTACCAATAATATTGAAGGTTTTTTATTTTTGGTATTTGTTTGTCTAACGGGTACTGATCATACCCCAGATTTTTAATGTCCGGAAAACATAACCGACAAACAATAAATGGTCTCACCACCTTCTTCGTCTTTGATGCTACTTATGAGCAATCAAGATGCCATAATAGAAATAGCCGAGAATTTTGTTACCTAAGCAGTTATTTCTTCATGAAATTATATTGTTTATGGTACGTATATATCTGCAAAAGAAAAACTAAGGCATGGCGTTTGTGGTAATACTAACACCCCAGTATTGATCCAGATAAATTAGTGAAAGCTTTTAAAGTGATCATCAAAGAGAGAAAGAATAGAAGGCCAGGAATAGTGTTCCCTGAGAGTCTTTTCTACAACAAAAATTCCACAAAAGCTTTTGAAACACAAATCTCTATATTTTATACAATTTAATCGGAATCGGAATCAGATTCTTCACTCGAAGAACCTTCAGCAATAACTTTTCCATTTTCATCATCACTATCATTTTGTTCGTAGACTGGTAAATCAATTTCTTTACTTTCAGCTTCTAGTGGAAGATCATCATCAAATTTAATTTTCTTATTAACTTGTGCATCAGATCCTGGAACAACTGGTAGTGAATCAAATTCTTTACCTGGCTTTAGTAATGATCCTTCAACAGAAACAACTCTTCCTGTAGAATGAATTGCTTTAATAGTGAATGTTAGCTTGCCATCAACAGGCACTTCGTTCTCATCTACCCATTGGCCTAGTGAGGTGGATGACTTTTTGTGACCATCAACATCTTCTTCTCCATCAGCTCCTTCTTCAGCTGTTTCATCTACTTGGCTAGGTATGAAACTCCAATCATTTGGAATGTTAAACTTTTTAATACTAGCATTGAACGTATCATTTATCAAAAGCCCAATATGTGATGGTGATTGTAAGTAGATGTGTCCTTCAACAACATCTCCTACTAGAGGTTTCCACACTAGAAATTCAACAGTGACCCATAGGAAAGCAAAAGGACTGTGTGCATTGACTTTAGCTAGAACTGTACTGGAGCTATCTTCAGCTTCATTTGATAACTCGACATCACCATAACCGATAATCACACCATTCACTGGATGGTAGTGTTTCATAATTAATGTGTCTAGATGTTGTGCCTTGACTCCTTCTATTGGTCTGTTGAGGTATGATGGTGCTAATGAGACATATAATGAGGTTTTGATCTTATGGAAACATTCACTTAGGCCTGTTTCTGTGTTGACTGGGTTAAGTATTTTTGTTTTCAGTATTTGTGGTTTTCTTCTTTTGGCCAACTGCGTATCGGTATTGGCAGCTCTTTTCCTAGTTATCTCACTCATAATTTTAAAGCTTTGATAAACTCTTTGAACACCTTCATCAAGCTTTTATTGTGAAATTTTTCTTTAAAAAAAAAAATTTTGGGTTTTCCCACGAATTCGCGAATTTTTTTAGAGATGAGTTCAAACGCTCATAACGCATGAAACACTACATTTTTGACAATTATTAAAAAAACCTTAGATTAACTAACAAAATATTAGTTTAGTCATGTATTGGCATCGATGTTGATGGTTTATCTATCACTTCATCTGCTAAGCTTGTTTTCCATAAACTTGTAATAGTTTTTGCCTGAGTCAAAAAGGTGAAACCTGCCTTACCATAAAAGTTCAAATCACCATTAAATGAACCTTTGTTACCAGTGAAAGAAAAGAATGGTAGAGGTACTGGAATTGGAACATTAATACCAACCTGTCCTGGTTCAATCTCTTTACTGAATTTCTTGCCCAATATTCCAGAAGTAGTAAATAATGCGGCACCATTACCATAAGGATTGTTATTGACAAATTCGATAGCTTCATCGAATGTATCAACGTTAACCACACTCAATACTGGAGCAAATATCTCCTCCTTGTAAGCGACATTATTAGCATTAATATTAGTGAGAATTGTTGGACCCAAGAAATAACCATCCGGGAAACCTTCAACTTTAATATCTCGACCATCCAAAACAATTTCTGCACCTTGTTTAACTCCTTCATCAATTATTGACTTCGCACGCTCTAAAGCTTCCTTAGAAATCAATGGACCAAGATCACTTGATTTATCAAAGCCTGAGCCAGTTTTCAACTCTTTTGAAGCTTGAATCAAATCAGGTAACCATTCTTTAGTCTTGCCAACAAAAATTAGTACACTAGCGGCCATACATCTTTGCCCAGCAGCACCTGCAAATGCTCCAACAGTTGCATTGATGAATTGAGACTTGTTTGCATCAGGAACAACAACCACATGATTCTTGGCAGCCAGATTGGCTTGAACCCTTTTCCCATTTAAAATACCAGTTTTATAGATGAAGTCACCTGCCTTTGAAGAACCAACAAATTGAATTGCTTTGATATGTGGATGATTTAAAATCTTATTGACAGTTGGAACTTTACCATGAATGAAATTAATAGCTCCAGGTGGAACTCCAGCCTTTTGTAATAGTTCAGCAATAATTAAGGAAGCTCCTGGAACTCTCTCAGATGGCTTGATGACTCCAGTGTTTGATGAAGCTAATATCATAGGTATCGACCACAATGGAATCATTGCTGGGAAATTGAAAGGACAAATAGCAGCAATAACACCCAAAGGTTCTCTAACCATCAAAGTTTCCATATCTGTTGCAACTTCAACTTGAATACCTTGTAATTCTGTTGTAACAGCAGTAGCATATTCAGCCACTTGCAAACCCCTCAAGACATCACCTTTCGCATCCTCAAAGGTTTTCCCCTGTTCAGCAACAATCACAGAAGCCAATCTGTCATGATTTTCTTTGATCAAATCGACAAACTTGAATAAAATTTGTTGCTTTCTCATAATTGACACTTTCTTCCATGATTTGAAAGAATCATGTGCTAACTGTATGGCCTCTTCCAGCTCATCATCAGTCGTTTGTGGAACTTTGGAGATGACACGGTTTGTAGCTGGATCATAAATGTCATACCACAAGTCCGTCTTTGATTTGGTGAACTGGTTATTGATGAATAGTGGTGTAAGATATGGTTCGGTGCCTGATTTCGTATGGTCTTTAGGGTATTCTTGTGTTGTTGTGTGAAGTTTTATTTCAGTCATTGTTGAAAGAAACTTCAAAGAGAGTCCTCTAGTAACTAGGAATTGGGATGGTTTATATAGTAAGCCAATATGTGGGGTCATTATCAGTTTCTTTGACCTTGTGCGGAAATCGGCCTCCTGAGCACAAATTCAGTTCTTATAATTGTTAATTGAGTCAATTACTGAGCATGGTGGGCCAGCTCTTGGTCAATTTTAAGTGGATTATATGGGGTCAGTTTGGCACCCGCCAGAACTTCTTTTTCACTTACAGTAAATCACTCAAATTAGCATAACTTGACAAACTCACAACGGATGTTACAAAATATTGGAAATTGTAGTGGTGAAACTGAAACAAATGACCACGAATAATAATTTACACTGTACCAATCTCCTCGTCAGGTCATAAAAGCCTAGATAATGGAACAAATGTTGAGTTTATGTGTGCTATTGGTTCTCAGAAATCCCTAAAAAAGAACACCATCTTACTTAACGCCATCACCCGGCCTCACAATGATGCTGCCCCAACCAATCAGGTACCGAAATGATAATCTCCATTTTCGCTTACCAAATAAAAACCGGGCGGTTAGTTTAATGGTAGAATAAGTGCCTTCCAAGCACTAGGCATGGGTTCGATTCCCGTACCGCTCACTTCCTTTTTTCGTTTTAATTTTTTTTCTCCTATTTATTGATTCATCGAAGACTGAGCACTTGGTACCCCTGAGGGTTCTTTTGTTCTTTTTCAGTAGTCCTCTTCAATTCCACAAGAATTAGTTTTGTAATATTGTCGCTAACAATAATGATTGAACCCTTGTTATTGTGCTATGAAATTAAATAGCTAACTGTTCGTAATGTTGGTTCAATAGTGGCTAGTATTACCAGGGTAATATACAAAAAACTTATAATGATCAATAATAAGTTATATTATCATCTAGAGCAAAGAAATCATTCGATACTTATTCTATCTCTATATTCTTTATACTGCTTCTTCTGCCATTCAACAGTACTCAATATCTTCAGGGCGTCATCGTATTTCTCATCCTTTTCCATCATCAATTTTTCACTGTATGAACTAAACAATTCTTCACTAGCCAAAGTGCGCACCCTACTAATTGGATGTGAACTTGTCAACCATGCTAATCTATCTCTAGCTTCTTTCAAATTATGAACAGTGGTCAAATAGCCAAATATTTTAATGGCGCAACTTAATCTTGTGATATTTTGTGTGTTCAAGTGAAGATTGTAAATGCGTACGTAAAATCCTTTGATATTAAAACTATCTGGAACTGTGATGTTCAATTGAAGTATTCTCGAGTAGAATTGAAGACCAACAGCAATCAGTTTTGTCAGTCTTTGAGACTTATATGAATTACCTTTCAGAAGCTCAGGATCGATTTTCAATATAGATGCAAGTTGCAGTAAAACTGTGCTCTTTTGCTCATTATTCAAATTAGTTTCATAGTATCCAACAAAAGCCTCGAGGGTTGCCGTAATTAATGAGTCTGTGGCTTTCAGAGCACCACCACTGAATACATATCCTTTCCAAAACTCTTTGCTGGTTTCACTAACTTCAATGTTCAAGCTATGGTAAAGCTTCAATAGATTGCGAAAATAAGCCACTAAGTCTCTTTTGTGTAGCTCAAACGATCCGATATCTCGTATCTTCAATACCAGTCTCAATGAGTCAATTCTGATTCTATCAATTGGTTCGGTTGAAAGCCTTAGTACCTTTGGTTCGATTATTTTAGTAAATTGTTTGAATATTTCCCAATTATTGGAAATCAGGCCAATTGCGGCGGACCTCACTTTACTTCCCACATCACCCTGCTCAGAGCTTGCATAATCGTCTAATCTCTCGATCAACTCCTTCAATGTGTCTGATTCTAAAGTATTCGTTTTTAGAAACCTAGAAATAGATTCAAGAATGGCAGCCTTTACATTTGAATCTGTTTTATCTGAATCCAATAACAGAAGAATGTCATGAATCCTTGGTTGGAACTGGGAGAGGTTTGACACTGCCCGCGCAGTATTTAAATTGTTGTTTTTCATGTAGTGCAGCCACTTCTTCCAATCAGCATCTGATAGTTGTAGGAAAGGAGCAATATCTTGAAGTATGGAAGAAATGTTTTCATTATCATTTCTAATTGCATCAAAAAGGTTATCAAGGTAAATATCATCTAGGGTAGTTCGTCTCTTCAGCAATGCTAGCAACAAATTTAAATATCCTTCGATCATAAATGAAGTGTCCCTATGATGATTTAATCTAATATTGTTGAATTTAATTAAGATCCTATCCAATTCCAATTTGGATGAAGTTAAATGAATAATCTTTGAGATACCAATAAATGCATTGAAGGGGATTATTTCAGATTTTTCAACCAAATGCTGCAATACAAATTGAACTCGAGTCTGGTCCTCGTCTTCCAGTAACGTAGGTAAGACGCCTGAACTCAATTTGGCTAAGCTATTATCAGGATTGAACACGTTATCAGATAGAAAGTCGATAAAGTCATTGCGGAGTGAAGGAAAAATCTTGATGAGTTCATGAGGCATTTTGAAGTATGATTTTTCAATGGATCCCAATTCAACAAAATCCAGTGCTTCAACCACGTTAACGCTTTTCAGAGAATTTTTTTCATCGGTGTCATTTGGATAGAAATATTTCCAGGTTTTCAAGCCATGTCTTCCAACCAATTCCTGTAAAGCAGCAGCAGCAGCTCTCCTCACTAGGATTTCTTTATCAAACGAACTTACCAGCAGTAGCTTTTTAACAAGTAAATGAACTAATTCAGGATCTAAGTCTTTTTCAGCTCTAGCAAGAGACCAAATCACATAATTAGATGCATCTCTCACATTTGAACCAGAAATGAAAGTTATTCTCTGTTGCTGGAAAAATAATGTAAATGAAACAATCTCGCTGATATCAGTATAACCTCCCTTATCAACGAGTTTTAATCTGAGGAGCTCAGCTATGGTTAAAAGCTGACTATGGATGAATTCTGAACTTAATGTATCCATAGGCTCACTCCTTATAAGGTCCTTCAGATCTTGGATGAAACCAATAGTTATATCAATTCCAAAACAATCATCAATATTTAACAAAAGTTTGGTGAACTTTTTTGACAGTGTGATTCTTACTTCTGTACTTTTATTATAGAAGTTACCATCAAAGAATGACAGTATCTCTTCAATCTGATCATCATGATCTAGCTCAGAGAGATATCTAGCTAGTTTGGAGTAAATTTTAGAGATGATTGCAACATTTTCATCGTCACTTTCAATTGAATGTAGGAAATCATAAATTGCCAAAGCGTCCTTTGTAAACTTTGCATCAGAATCATTCTGAAGACTGATATTAAGCACCTGAAGTAACTCATTCCTAGTAAGACCTGAAATATCTGATTCTTTGAAGTAATTCACAAACAGTTCGTATAATTCGGAACAATCATTTCTCATGATCAAAATACCGAGCAATCTTGCCCCTAGTGGTTGCAATGGACCTGAAGTTTGTAAATAGCTCTTACCAATATCATATAACGATTTTCTGACATCACCTTCCAATGACTGAAAGGCAAAAGGTACATATGTTAGAACAACAAGAAAACAGAGTAGCAAATATTCTTCGTGCCAGTGCAATTTCGAGTTGAATCGTGATATCAGTATAGGAAGCAGATTTATATCAGTTTTCATGTAATTGAATATTTTTTTTGTCCCAACGACTTTGCCCAGACTGTAGAAGAGTTCACATATTTGAGGTCTCTCGTTTATCAGGCTGTCATTAAGGTAAGCATTAAGAATTCTACCAAGGTACAGCTCCAAGTGTCTGAACAAGAGTTGAGGACTGGGTTGGAATTGTTGAATGTCGTTTAAGAGGGATTTAAACTCAATGTAGAATTGAGTGGTATCAAAAAGTAACAGTTTTCTACTGATCTCCTCATTCAAGTGCCTTGATAGCTGGGAGATGCGCACCTCATCGTTGTCCATGCTCGGTTAATTGTCAAGTTCCATAAAAGTAAACATAGACGGCTACAGCTCATTAAAAAAAAATTAAAAACAAAAAACGATTTCGCGATATTTCTGCGAAAGATGCCCTTTATATTAAATTAAAACTCCCATAATTAAAATCCCATTAAAAATAAACTAAAGTTTCTGCTCAATTCTAATCAATCTTGAATTCCTTTCCATTCTTCTTCTTCTTCTTCTTCTTTGTCAGCTTTTTCCTGAGTTCCGTTGGTTTCTTCATCATTCTTTGGCTGCTCTTCAACTTCTTCGTCATCGTCTCCACGAGCTCTCTTACGTGGTCTCTCTTCATCTTCTGGTGGAGGAACAAACCATGGAATCTTACCTCTGTTAAAATCATTGATCACAAGTTTAGCAATACCTTGTTCATCAGGTTCACCACCTTTCAGTAATCTACCATGTTTTCTAGCCAGAAGTTCAATGAATTCAGTAGCATTCTCCCAGCCTTTAATCTCATATGTTCTTTCTAAATGCTGTCTTTGGCATCTTCTCAAAACACCTGGTATATATTGTTCGGCATGGTTAACATGCTCAACTCTGACGACACCTCTGAACAAAATATCTTCTTCAGAATCTTTTTGAGTTGGTGGCACAATACCTGGACAATCAATCAAAAAGATTTTTTTCATCAAAGTAATATATTGCCAGACTTTAGTCTCACCTGGGATAGGAGCGACAGTACAAACTTTCTTCTTTCTTAAAGTGTTGATGATACTGGATTTACCAGTGTTTGGATAACCGATAAAACCAACAGATATCTGTTTACGATCAGAATGTAGAGCTCCAAATTGACGCAGCAATTGGATCAATGAACCCTTACCGAAAGAGTTTGTTATAGAAGCGTGGAATGCAATAGTTGGATGAAATTTGGATAGATGTTTAACCCAGGCAGCCTTTTATCAAATTGTTAGTAAAATAATTCATCTTTAGTATGAATTTTAAAAACTTTTTTTAATGATTGACTCTTCGATCGATTTATTGGTCCCCATCATTTAGGCTATATACTGTTTTAAATATGTTAGAGTCTTTACTAAGAAGCATCTTCAACTTAATAATCATTACAACGAATGAAAATTCAGAGTTCAACTCATAAGACTTTCAATAATCCTGTGTGAATTCTTCAGAACGAAGCTTTTCACTATCCAATAATCTCAGAACGAGATCAAAAGGAAGCGGAGAATAGTTCTTCTTCCAAAGTTGTAACAGACATTTTTTGTAGGTTTTTAAACGACAAAAGTCATTTCAAAATACGCCTTGACTTGAACATTTGGGATTTGATAAATAGTGATAGGGGACCATAATGAATAAACCTGTGAAAGAATCAGTGAAAAAAAAAAAGTTGGTAAAATAAAAAAAAAATAACTAAAACTTACTGCAACCCAAGTTGGAACTAAATCACACTTATTCAGCACAAAAATCAAATGTTTGTGAGCAGCTTCTTTTTTGATATATTGTTCGACAGACTCACATCTTGTACCCAAAGGATCTCTGGCATCCAAGACATGAATAACGACATCAGAAGAATCAATAACTTTGTATAATTCATTCCAAATACGTTTAGACTGACCTTTATGGAAAATAGCTTCTTTGGCTTCAGCAGACCAACCATCAGTATCAATATTACCCATTAGCCCAAGAGTAGATGCCAATTCGTTCTTCTCATCAAATGTGGTTTGATCTTTATCAGTGACATCAGCTAATTCTTCCAAACTTGAGACGGCAACTCTAGGTCTTTTACGTTGCGCTTTTGGACCAAAAGCATGTTCGTAACTTTCAGTTTCAAGAATTCTAGCAGTTGGAGATTCAGTGGTATCTTTTTCATCCAATAGAGACATTGGTAGTTTATTTCTTCTCAGTAAAACTTGATATGAATCTTTTTTTCTCTCTCCCAAAGCTTCTCTGAAATGACTTAGAGCATCTTGTGAAATAACTCTGGTATTACCAAACCAACGACGATTTGGATCAACTCTAGCGGTTGGAGCAGCTGTATCTTGTAGAGCAGCAGCCTTTATTAGCTCACCTTTCTTATTACGAATAGCACGACCTTGTTTGTACATGTTCAAATGCTGCACCTTCTTAGCATCTCTATAGAAATTTTCACCCTTCACACGGAGATTTCCGTCTCTGGTGTCATTTTCTCGCACACGACGTTGCTTTTCCTTTTTACCTGTACCCATTGCTACCAATTACTAGCTGTTTTTCAACCTGTGTGAAATATTAAGAGAAAGAGAAATGAAAAAAATGGCGGGAAAAAAATTTAATAAATTTTTTATAAAAAAATACAATTCTTTCCTAATACGGAATCCGGGGCTCATCAAGTCACGTGAGACTGTCGAAATTTGGATATATAAACAAGAATGAACTTACAATTCATTGGTTACTGGGGCGTGATAATTCTAGGGAAAGAGTGTTTACTGTCTATTTACTCCTCAATGCTAAATTATATTATTCACTTCAAAAAACACTTGATAGAACGCTTTCCAATTTATCGTTATTCTTCTCTTTCAAAGCCTCTGGCCCATCCGCTCTCTTTGTTGTAACTCTTCTCTGTTGGAAGTTTCTATGAATTTTGGAATCATCTGCATCAGTTGTCTTTTTCTTATTTTCCATATTCTTGATCATCTTGGACTTCTCTACGTTATGAATGAACGCTTTATTCAATTTTTGAGCTTGAGTGATCTCCATCTGTAATTTCGACTGTCTAATTTCGTTTTCTCTTGAGATTTGTTCAGTCAAATCAGCCCATTTGAACCCAGACAAATATTTGACATTCATCACATCATCATAGTAATAACTACCTTTTTTACCACCAAGAATATTAGCGTTTAAAGTTGAAGCACACATCTTTGCATCTTTCTTTCTTATGAATTCAGCCCAACCTTCATCATAACGTTGTTTTTTATTTCCACCTTGTTTGACTCTCTGTTTATGCTTGCTCTGTTGTTCTTTCTTCAAAAACAGTCTGTCAATTTCACCAAATCTAGCAAGTACTTGTCTCATTTTAGCAGGTTTCATATATGGAGGTATTTTAGATAGATAGACAACTCCAGTTTTACCCTTTGGTGTCTTATTCTTGATCTTTAAAAGCTTTGATTTTCTAAAAAGTTCATTTAAATTACTATCTTCTTCTGTTTCTATTTCATCCTTTTCATCTGATTCATTTTCTTCATCAAAGGCATCAAAAGCTTGTTTTTTATTACTTTTTAATGTATCATCATCTGAGAAATCATCATCTGAAAACCTTTTTGGGACGACCGCTGTCTCTTCATCACTCATGTAATTTTGGAGTTCCTCTTCTTCATCGCTATTTCCGATAAACTGGTCCATTTTTGGGGTCTTTAAGTTTAGTTATATATATATATATATATATTTGGTAAGAGTTGAAATTGCGTATAGAAAAAAAAAATTCGCTATATACTTTTGTTCTGGTTCGGACACACTTTCTATCCGAATCTTTCACCAATTTGACCCGTTAACGTTTGAGGAAATCTTTCTAGAGAGTTCTTACCGATGCTACCATCTTCTTCATTGACAATTGTTCCACCGTCTGGAAATCGCTCATTAAAATCTTGTAATTCAGGATCAGCATTTGCCCTAATTCTGTTGGCAAAGTGGTATAGAGAGCGACCATAAAGCACAGTGTTCACAGACATTAACATGAAAGATATGAGAACCATTCCATTTGTTACCAATCCAGTAACTCTTAAAAATATGGTGACTTCGACTTCATCCTCTGATAGTTTAATGTATAAGGGCTTCCTTTCTTTGAATAACATGATGCTACCAATAGTGGTGAAAACTAGACTGAGTAAATGCGCAGATGAGGAACCCAAGTACGACCAATAACATTTCTGAGAAGGTAAATTTGAAAGGCTCATTGGGAGTAATAAGAAGCTGATAGTGATCTTGCAGATTGTTAGTCATACGTATTAAGTATCTTGAATAGTTTTGAAACCACCATACCATAGATAAAAGAATAATGTCAGAGAGAATGCAAAAGGAAGGACGGTTTTTAATGACCTCGAACGGTAGGTTTGTAAAAAAGCACAAGTATTCCAATAATAAGAACAATGTGTAAACGTTCACAAGTGTGAGACTCTGATATAAGCCATTAGTTCTACCATTAAAGTCCACAACAGCATTTGGAGCAGTTGCTATTTCAAACCCCAACATTGGTTGCTGTTGAGTGTCTGACATCTTTATTTCTTAATCTCTATAGACATTCTAACAAACAAAAGATCCACCTCGCACCCGAGTGCTTTGTTTTCTTAACCATATTATGTCTTTGTGGACGAACACAAACTCAAAAAAAATAAGAGTTATTTATAGTTTGGAACTGGTGGGAAAAGGGGACTAGTTCCACTTGCCAGTTTCTTGAAAACATCCCTTTCTATTCTACAGATTAAACTTTCGGAGCGTACCACACCATCTCGGACCCAAATACCCCAGGCACCCATCATATTGGCCATGAGCATATCGGTAAATAAACGGTCTCCAACAACAGCAACCTCCTCAGGACCTTTCACAATACCCTTTTGGTAAAAGTATTCCATGATTTCTTGATGACATCCAGGCTTTTTAGTGGAATGTCTCAGTACAGTAACTCCGGTTCTCTCTTCGATAACTTTTGCTTGTTGATGGTCCTTGTCATCATTTGTTCCAGCAGAGTTACTCACTATCAACAGCTTTGCTTCGGGGTACTCTTTGCGTAGGGAATTCCATGTCTCCTGGTAAGCTGGCCATACCTTATCATCGTGAGCTTTGGCGAAACAATTGTCTTTGTCCAACACGATGGCCTTTATCAGTGGCTTGTGGTGGGGTAATGTCAAAGGGACGGGTATTTTATCAAATGACGATATTGTCAGGTGTGGTAGGCATAGCTGTGGAGCAAAGAACAATCGCACAACGTTCAAAGTGGCGCTTATATTCATTTCACACCGTCCAGATTGACCAAAAAATTGTCTCTGATCCACAATCAAAGCTTTTTTTGATGTGTTCAAAAAAAAAAAAAAAAAAATTGGACAAAGGAAAAAAAAATCTAAAAATCTCCCTCTTAAAACAGTCAAATTCCCTTCAAGGTCGTGTTTATGCTGGATTTATAGCGCTTATCGAGTCCATTTGTGAAACCAGATCCTTATATTTACTATATTCTGACCTTTTAATCCACAAGAATGAGCACATCACGCAGGAATTTCCAAAAGTCATCGCTAAAAACAAGAACCAACACCAACTCGTGGAAAAGAACGTTTGTGGACGATAATAATTCCCAGTCTGATGGAGAACTCGACGAAAACTCACAGTGTATCATCTGTGCTGAGAAGATCCAGTACTCCGCGAAATCACCATGCAATCACACAACTTGTCATAAATGTACATTCCGTCAAAGAGCTCTCTATAATAAGAAAGCATGCTTGGTGTGCAGAACCGAAAACGATAAGCTAATCTTCACGGAACAATTGGATAAAGATTATGTGGAGATCACACAATTTGTTATTTATGATGAGAAATTTGGGATTGAATTCACATCTCAGTACGCACACGATGATACTTTGAGCTTACTTCAGTTCAAATGTCAGCTATGTGGTGAAGTTAAACCTGATTCAAAGAAACTGAACGCCCATCTGAAATCTGAGCATGAGAAGATGATCTGTGTAATCTGTTCTGATAACAAAAAGTCCTTCCCAAGTGAGCTGAAGGTGTATACACAGAGAGAATTACAAACACATCAACAACGAGGCGATGAGAAAGGTTTTGCTGGCCATCCATTGTGTCCATTCTGTAAAGGTCTAAGATTCTACTCAGATGATGAGTTAAAACTGCATTATAGATCAAATCATGAGAAATGCCATGTTTGTGATCGAATTGATCCTTCAAATCCTCAATACTTCAAAGACTACAATTCTTTAGAAGACCATTTTAGAGTTGGACATTTTATGTGTAATTTCCAAGTTTGTTTAGATAAGAAGTTTGTTGTTTTCGAGGATGAATTGGATTTGCAAGCTCATATGCTACAAGAGCATGGTGGTGTTTATGATAAGAACTATGTGGTTGGTGCTTCAAATAATAATAGATTCCGCTCACAACTATCAACTTTCAGTCCAATCAGCAGCAAATCAAGTGAACCACAAGCTGACTCACTGGAAACTAAGAAAATGAGATTCGAAGAAAGAGCTAGGCATTATCTAAACTACTCAACCAGTGCTTTCAAAGAGTTCACGGATTTGAACAATCGTTACAGAAATGGGAAAATCAGTACTCTTGCCTTAAAAGACTCATACAATGGTCTATTCAGCGAGAATACTGAACAAGAAATCCATTTGTTATTGTATGATTTAGCTGAATTGTATCCAAAGAACACGACTCAAGGTTTAGAATTATCTACAATAGTCAACGAACAAGAAAGAAAAAATAAAGAGGAAACTGATTTCCCTGCATTGGCTGGATCTTCTTCGAGTTTGAACATGTATGGTGGATCATCATGGGGCTCATCTTCAAAATCTAAGAAGTCTAAAGGTGGTGCCATGGAAGAAGATTTCCCAGCCCTACCAGTTGGAAGATCATCAAAATCTTCATACACCCCAGTTAAAACTACTGTACGATACAAGACTGTCATCCACCAAGCTAATGCTAAACCATCTAAAGTCCAAGTCAATAATACAAGATCAACATATGTTCCAAACTATCTCTCTGCAAGCTCAACTTCTTCATCCTCTAAACCAAAACCATCCCCTTCAGCTCCATTGAATGAAAACCTATTTCCATCATTACCTAAACCTGTTCCAAAGAAGGTGATACCTAGAGTCAACCCTGTACCTCAAGGTAATGGTGCTTGGGATTTAGGATCAGCTAATTCTTCAAGTTCAACTTTGAATTTATCTGGTCTCGATGAGTCTTTGCCTGTTGTTGCCAAAGGTAAAGGAAAGAAGAAGAAACAAATACTTTTCCAATTAGGTGGTAAATGAAAATAGTCACTACAACTTTTTAATAGAAAATAAATGATATAAATCATAAGAAAAATCTATATTGATCAATTATTAAACTAACGTAGTGGTAACAATGATTGTTCAGTAAGATTTTGGCGACAAAGTGGGCATTCTGGGTGTTCACGGCTCCATTCACTGATACATTTCCAACAGAATAAATGCCCACAAGGGGCACAACTTGGATTGATCATATATGATAAGCAAAGCATGCATTTTCTTGATTCTTCCGGAATGAACTGCTTTGAATTTTTATTGGAAAGATCAACATCATATTTATGAATAAAATGAGGAGGTACACCAGTAATTTTACCTCGTGCCGTTTCTGTAACTATTGAAAACTTCTTAGACTCATCATCTTTATCAGTTTTTAAAAAGATCTCATAAATCTTAAATATCGCCTTAAATGCAAACTGGGAAAGAATTATACCACCCAGAACTTCATATCCACCATTTGACAATTCGGTGTTTTTGTCTACTTGATGGCCAAAAGCATATCGTAATCCAAACACTCTCTTAGAGATGCTATAATATGAACCCTTCAAGTAAAAAATTGCCAAATGGACGTTAATAAGTGAGTCTAAAACATTTGAATAGGATAATTCAGATAATAACTTATCCCGCCATGTCTTGTCATTCTTTTTTTCATCATCCACGTCATTATAAGATTTTAAAAGCTTTTTTCTAATCCATTTTGTTACGAAGTAAGGTAATATTGTATAGGACAATATAAATCCTATCCTTTGTATTAACGTTGGTATCCTTCTCCCATTCTGTGTTACGTATATCAAATCAGTGTATTCCTCTCCTAAAGTTCTGGATCGAACAAGTGTTGTGAGTGCAAGATATAAAGCTTTAGTCAGAACTGTTAATTCTTCAGGGTGTGTATGAATAACTCGCTGGCCGATAAAGGATTGTAAAGTTTCTTGGACCTTTCCTTTTAGTTCTGACTCTATATATGAGTCTTTCTGATGGGCACGAACTGATTTATGCGTTAGTATCCGGAGTCATTTAAATCCATTTCAAAACATTGTAAAACATACCAATATTTGGAGCATCAGCGAATGGTAAAATTTGTCGCTTTTTCCTCAGAAAAGATTTATCTGTAAGCTTTTCTTCAACTTCTTTGGTTTCCATGTCGAATGGCTGATTGAAATAGAGAAATAATTTATCTTAAGGGGAGGTTCTCTTTGGGGTTCTCCATTTTTAGTTTATAAAGCATAGAACAAGTTCGCGGTCCGTAAATCGGAAGCCCTCCCCCGTCTGATGGATGATAAAGTAAAGTGCTTATCAACAAGTAAAATACTACCATTATTTACATATCTCATCACATTCAATTATCAAGGACATTATACAAGAAGTCATCCAAAAACTGTGTATCTGTAGGGTCAAAATTATTCAATTTAACAACGTATTTCAAAAAACCACCTTTATTCATTTCATATGAGGCAATCGATTCAGGAACTAGAGGGAAGTTTGGATCAGGGCCATAAGCCAATGCTGAAGTTGTTGGGATTACATCAATCTTTTTCAATAACCATTCTTGGAATTTCAAGATGGATTCATAGTTATCCTTGTTATTGACTGGGCCAAATTCTCTCTTTTGATTATAATTATTTACCTTGCGTTGGTTCTCAAATATCTCTTTGTTGATTCTCATCTCTTTTGTCATCAATGAATCAATCATCTTCTGTAAACAACTAGCGTATTTCAGTGATGGTTCATCAACTGCACCATAAGTTTTTAATAGTGTGACTGCCGTCTCCAATGCTTCAACTAAAATATTAGATGTATCAGAGTTCGCTTTTGCACCATAGCTATCAAAATTCTGAATATCCTCACCGAAAGTCTCTTCAAACATTTCATCTTGGATTCCTTTACTCTTCAACATGAGAAGCATACCTAGGATAAGGCCCGAGTGAAACAAGGTTGTCATGAGAGACATTGGTTTGAAAGGATGAACATTTTGATGATAAACAAACTTGATTATTTTGATAGTCAACAATGAAGCAGTTACACATCCACTATATAACTGATCCAAATGATCTGAAGTTTTGGTTCTCTCATCATAAATCACAAATCCAAGTTTCTGTAAAATAACAAAATGGAAAAATGGTCTTGAAAGTAATGACACAGAATGAAGGAATATAACATGAGGTAAAAGTATTCTATGGTCAATATATCCTGTATAAGTACTCATTGGCTGTATCATATTCCTCAAATAAAATGCCTTCATTTCGGCCGCTAATGACCATGAGGTGGATAAATCCAATGATGAATTGAAATATATATTATTCAGGACTTTTCCAAACAGCTCAGATGCTTCCATTAATTTACCAGCAAAATCTTCAATTGAAAATATAGATTTCATATCATCACAATCACTATCATGAATAGACATTGGACGACCCATGAACATTCCTGAAAGTCTGTCCATGATATATAAGCTTCTAAACAATTTTCTGCGATGTAGAATATATGCCTCATCTTGAAAGGACTCGTTCATGTATTTTCTGTGTAAACCCAAAGTTTGTGAGTATCTCAATGCAGAGCCTAGTTTAATCCAAGCTGTATTTCTATTTCCTTTGAACAAATAAAAGAAATGAAGAAGTAAATATGCTTCAACTATCCAGAGCTCACCTTCATCGACAGCGCAGTTAAGGATGAAAATAGCATGATCAAGGAAATTTTGTGGTTTGATGAACTCATCTTCTGAGAATGGAAAAATGTGATTTGATACTTCAACTTCAGCATATATTGATGCGATACCAAAAACAAGGTTCAATAAGCAATAATCCCCTTTAGAAACGTTATTAGGATCCTCATATGCTTTCCGTCCTTTCTCTATCAATATATCTTCTCTTAAAATGTAAAGAATATTGTTGACGTTATTGAAATAAGTCTTTAGCAAGTAATCAGTGTATTTCTTATCAGGTAATTGAGGTTTGATATTTGGATTAATTTGGGATATTTTACTTGACTCCAATGGAACAAAAATATCTGAGTCTTCAGAAAAGTGGTTTGGTCCAATTGCCTTTTGAAACACTTTACGACACTGTAATAGGTAAGAGGAAGGAGAACTCTCTCCAACATAATTTGGATTACCTCTCTCATCATAAGGCACTTTAGATGACCTTGAAGTGAAGTTTTTTAATATTTCTGGGCTCCTTTTAGGTGCTTCAACCATCTCTGGTTCTTGTAAAGTGGGAAAGCTCATATTGAACGAAATTGGATTTGAGGGTGCATGGAAAGACTGCCTTTGGTTAAATTGAGGCAACATGATCCCATTAGTAGTTTTTAGGCGCTCAGTTTCTGTTTGTATATTAGGAGAGACTTGTCCAAAATCGTTCAGAGGAGGAGGAGGAGCTGAGCCATCATGATAGGGGTTTAAGAAAGTTGAGTGGGGATATCTATTGCTATGCACGATATTGGACCGATACTCGAGTGCTGCTGGGGTACTTGTGGAATTAAGCTGTGGTATGGAGCTCACTTGAGGCATTCCAAACGCGTGGCTGTTACTGAAAGTGTTTACAGTAGCCATATCGTTCTTAATCTGGTTTCGATTGTTATCGCGGGGCGCTGATCCATTATAATCTTCTTGTATCAGATGAGCTTCTTTACGTGGCAGTTGTAACTCGATAGCTTTTCGGGATGGTTTGAGAATTCTTTTGTCGATGATAGTGTACTCGCACGTTGTATTTCTGGAAATACAGAGCTCGCATGGTTGTAATCCATTACAGCGTTGTTTTCTTTTTTTGCAGCTATCGCATGCTTGTGCAACTTTCTTTCTTCTTTCAGGAGGAATAACCCGCTGTTTCTTATTCTTATTGAGGTTTGGTGGCCGTGGAAGGTTCGGCTTCTGGGGAATGATGTTATTCATTACCTTTCCTCAAAGTGATTGAAAGAGTTTTCTTAGTTCTTTCTTCAAAAGCATTGGACAAATATTTTTCTCCCGAAGATTAGCCGTTGCTAAAGTTGATGCCAAATAACAAAAGGCGGTTAAATAGAAATTAGCACCACCACAACCCTCCCCCCCCTCCACCAAGGTGGAATGGCTGAATATCCTCTGTGCACCGTTAAGAGACAGGTCTTTAAGAAGGCCTATGTCCTGTGTGGCTCACTACTGCACTATGATCACCTCCAATTGTTCTGTATGTTGGCTTGTTGAGTGCATTTTTCCTAAATCCGGCTGTTTCCCGTGTAAATCTGTCACAGACGATAACAGAAATACTTGTAGACTAGTAAACCAATAAAATAAGAACCGAATTTTCCAGCATTTCATAAGTCATATTTTATTAAGATTTATTTCTGTAGGATTGAAACTATTCAATATTAGAAAATTAAAAGTATATTTCAAAAATTTTGAACATTCACGATTCGAATTTATTACATGCTTAAGTTCAACAAACTTGATAATTATTTTTTAAAAAACAATTTTAGTTTCGAATCTCCAAAAAGAGAGTTATGATATAATAGAGTGTCTCTTAGTGATTGTTACAGAGATCGAAAAGTTGTATTGAGCCCAGCAAAGCCTTTATCTTATTTTTAGAGGTTGCACGCACTTCGGAGATAGCTGGGGCAGCCCGACAGTTCCTGGAGTGTTGATATTCAGGGATCTTATTCTGAGGAGAGGAGTCATCAATTTCACAGACACTTTGTATATTTCGGCAAACTTGAACTTGCGAACTATCCCAGAAATGCAACTACCGGACAGAGCGGCTGGTATATTTGCTCTTTCCCCAGCGTAACTTGTACTAAAGCCCGGGAAACTGATCCCTTGAGTGGAACTGGAGTGGTGGAACTGGAACTAGTTCAGGAATTTGGAATTTGGGGTTGCTGTAATCTATATTGGGATATTTTGGCGGAAATTTGGAGTTACCATTTGGTAAAAATATCGGGCCGAAAAAGGTATTACTAATTGGCTAGTTGTACCTGGTGCAACGCAGACAGTTAGTGATAACTAACTGTGAATGCTTGTCCCTTAAGCGACGAGACAATGCAGAGACCCAAAGTTTTACTTTCTTCCTTCAAAATGTCGAACAGACCCAACCGCCATTATAAATAAGCTATTAGGTTCAAGCTCTCAGCCAGTCTCATTAGGTCGACTATTAAAATCATTTTATAATGAACAAATATTTAACCATTTTCATGTTATGTGATCCGATGAATTTACCTAATAGATTTCGAGTAGTATCGTAGCTACCATGGTGTCCAAACTCAATGAGATACGATGAATGGCTATTGTTATTAGGTTTATTCGTAGCCTTCGTAAACAATTCTCCTCCTTGATTACTAAAATTTCCTTGTCTCTACAAGATCATCAAATAATTTGAGATATGGTGACAGAAAGAAACTTTTCCATAGCTTCAGATGTAGTAAAAGTGTTCTCCACCATAATAAACATTTTTATTACAAATCGGTCATTATACTCGGAGGCGACAGTCAGCTCCAGAAATGTGTTAATTTCAACTATGAACGCTTAATTAAAATGGTTCCACTTCCATCTAGAGTCAGATCAGCTGTTACAAGAGTGTGAACCTCCTGGGATAGCGATACTCTTAGAGGGAAGATCCTCCTGTTTACAGTACTTACATGGCAGGCGATTCTATTACGTAATACGCATCTTATTATTATTTATGGTCTTATTGTACTTTTAAAATGATATCATTGTGTGGTGCTACGTTTTCACCGTTTCTAACGCACCATTACCAGATTATATCATAACATTAGGATTTCAAGTAGTTTGAATTCTTAGTAACTATTGTACTAACACTTTGACATACGCTTCACGGTTCCCCATAAAATTACTCTTCCCTGTGCACTCCCAACAAGTGAAAACTGCAAATGCTTGTCACTGGAAGCTGGTGAGCCGTTCACCAAAAAAGTCAGGTTACTTCAAAATAAACTTTTCTTTTTGGGCCAATGTTTTTCCAGCAAAACCGGAGCGTCGGAAAAATTTGGGAAATCTTGCATCAAGGTGCATAGAAAAAGAAGAGGGACGGAAAAACTTTCGAGATATTTCTGTTAGTCTTCGTTCAAGAATCAATAGTTAAGATCATTTAAGAATTTTAAAAAACAGATAATAGTATATAACTCATGCTAATAGACAATATTGTAAAATAAAATTCTCAAAAACTTCAATTTCAAGACAGTTATAGTCCATTTTTTATAGATTTTCGGAAAATCTTTCTCTTGTTTCCCTTACCAAAAATACAATTTTTTTTCTAAGAAGCAACGAAAGAGAAACCACTGGAAAGCAAACTACTCGGCCCAGATGGAACCATCCCACCATGACTCTCCTTACTCTAAATTTGTCATCGTGCTTTGATTGGCTCATTTCAGCATTTTCCCATGGGGATAGACAGTGTGACGGTGGGGTGCACATTACTCTCCAGCTTTCCGCTCAAAACCCACAAATGTCAGATCTGCATCAAGAAAAAAAACTATATATAAGATTGCCTTCGCCCACTTTTTTACCTCTCGGGATTGAAAATACTTCCATCACTACAAACATTTTATACAAACATGTCTTTACAAGAACAAGTTAATGTTCAAGTTGACAATACAACACAAGTCCATCATGAAGGATCTTCTGATGAATTAGAAAAACATTCTGAGGAGTTGAGTCAACCAGAAAACAAAGATATCCCAGCTAAGCCAGCTTCTGCTTACGTTTGGGTTTCCTCTTTATGTGTGATGATTGCTTTTGGTGGTTTCATCTTCGGTTGGGATACTGGTACCATCTCAGGTTTTGTTAATATGGAAGATTTCATTCAAAGATTTGGTAGCCAAAGAGAAGATGGTACTTTCTACTTATCTACTGTGAGAACTGGTTTAATGGTTTCCATTTTCAACATTGGTTGTGCCCTTGGTTCCGTTTCGTTACCAAAAACTGCTGATATCTATGGTCGTCGTATTTCTTTAATGATTGCTTTAGTCATCTACATCGTTGGTATCTTAATTCAAATCACTTCCATTGATAAATGGTACCAATACTTCATCGGTAGAATTATTTCTGGTGTCGCTGTTGGTTCCATTTCTGTCGTCAGTCCTTTATTCATTTCTGAATCTGCTCCAAAACACTTGCGTGGTTCTTTGGTTTCCTGTTTCCAACTTATGATTACCTTGGGTATTTTCTTGGGTTACTGTACAAACTACGGTTGTAAGACTTACACCAACTCAGCCCAATGGAGAATCGGATTAGGTATGTGTTTCTTCTATGCTATTATGATGTTCATTGGTATGGTATTCATGAAAGAATCTCCACGTTTCTTAATCTCAAAGCAAAGACTAGAAGAAGCCAGAGCTTCATTAGCTTACTCTAACAGAGTTCCAATTGACGATCCATCAATCTTCTGTGAAATTGAAGATATTAATTTAGCCATCTTGAAAGAAGATGCTGCTGGTAAAGCTTCTTGGGGTGAATTGATCACTGGTAAACCAAAGATCTTCTTCAGAGTCGTTTCTGGTGTTCTATTGTTCTCCCTGCAACAACTTACAGGTAACAACTACTTCTTCTACTATGGTACCACCATTTTCAGTGCTGTCGGTTTAAATGATCCTTTCCAAACATCAATCATTTTGGGTGTCGTTAACTTTGTCTCCACTGTCATCTCATTGTACTCTGTTTCCAAACTTGGTGGTCGTAGATCTTTGATCTATGGTGCTATTGGTATGACCGTCTGTTTTGTCATTTTTGCCTCATTGGGTGCTAAGAAACTATACATTAATGGTATTGACTCTGGTGAAACTTCCAAATCAGCTGGTAACGCTATGATCTTCTTTGCTTGTATCTACATCTTCTTCTTTGCCACTACCTGGGGTCCATGTGCCTACGTTGTTGTCTCTGAAATCTACCCAATCAGAATCAAATCCAAAGCTATGGGTATTGCCACCTCTGCTAATTGGTTATGGGGTTTCTTAATCTCTTTCTTCACTCCTTTCATCACTAAAGCCATCCACTTCTACTATGGTTACGTCTTTACTGGTTGTTTGATCTTCTCTATCTTCTTTGTTTACTTTGCCATCCCACACACTGGTGGTTTATCTTTGGAAGAAGTTGATGAGATGTTCTTTGTTGGTGTTCCAGCTTGGAAATCTAAGAACTTTGTTCCTTCTAGAACTCCACAAGAAATTGCCAATTTGGCTAAAACCAAAGCTGAAGCTGAACATGCTGAAGCCTAATTCACGAAAGTTTTAATGAATCATGAATATATAAATTTATAGAGCGTTATACTAAATACTAATAGCTATTTTAAAAATCTTCTGTAGTTATTGATTCTATAACTATACATTATATATATAAAAGGCAAGAAAAACTAACTTCACGTTCTTCACATTCTATCAACAGGTGTCAATCCCAACAAAGTCATACCGTTGTACAAAACTTGGCGGGCAGCAGAGTATAAAGCTAAACGAGCAGCAGCTAATTCTTCAGTTTGACCAGCAACCCATAGGACATCATAACAGGAGGAGACTTGGTGAGTCAAACGGAATAAGTAAGTGACAATGGTTGATGGTTCGTGAGTCTTTGAGGCGTTTCTCAATACATCTGGGTATTGTGATAGCAAACGAATCAAATGTTGAGCTTGTGGTTCAGTCAATAGAGAGAAATCAGCGTTTTCTAAGGCTTCTTCACTAATGCCAGACTTTCTTTGGACAGATCTCAAACGAGAGTGAGCGTATTGCAAGTATGGACCAGTATCACCTTCGAAGGACAACATACGTTCCCATTTGAACTCATAGTTATTTATACGTTTGGATTGCATATCTTGAATCATCACAGCTGAGATACCGATCAAATCAGCAACTTCCTCTGGGTTCTCAATTTGTGCATATTTAGCCTCGTTCTTCTTCATAACTTCGTGCATTTTCTCCTTTGTTTCTTCTAAGATGGTATCTAAGAACACAACAGTACCTTTTCTAGTAGACATACCTTGAACCATACCAAAGTTAATGTGCTGTAAGCCAGAGTGACCTTTGAAGTCTATTTGTTTCAAAATTTCAAAGAATTGAGCAACGTGTAAATCTTGTTGGGTTGCAATCACATAAATTAGCTTATCGAAGTGGTACTTCTCATAACGTTGAATGGCTTCACCAACATCTCTAGTCAAG
Source organism: Wickerhamomyces jianshihensis (assembly GCA_030562945.1). Lineage (NCBI taxonomy): Eukaryota > Fungi > Ascomycota > Saccharomycetes > Phaffomycetales > Wickerhamomycetaceae > Wickerhamomyces > Wickerhamomyces jianshihensis. Next base: position 158,134 of record JAKUAH010000001.1, read on the forward strand.
TAAAGTTTTGTACCATCTGATTTTTGGACAATACATTTACCTAATTTCTTGTTGAATTTGGTCAAGTCAATTAAAGTGGCACCTCTATCTTCATGAGTTAAACCCTTCTCTTTGAATTTGTCCATAACTTCAGCCATCAATTTTTGAGAGACTTGGGATTCACCAGAATAGACATCGTATTTGATATTTAGACGTTTGTAAGTGCTGATGTATTTTTCAATGGATAAGTCACGGAATCTCTTCCAGATCTTTAAAGCTTCTTCATCACCATCTTCCATTTGTTTAAAGTAAGCACGAGCTTTACCGTTAGTGGATTCTTCCTCAGGTAGAGAATCACCTTCGGCAGCAACATCTTGGTTGACCTTAACATAGACTTCAAATAAATGGTTGATAGGATCTTTCTCTAAGGCTTCTTCAGAGCCGTATCTTTCAAAACCAACAGCCAAAAGACCAAACTGCTTACCCCAATCACCTAAATAGTTGATACGAGTGACATTCCAGCCTAGCTTCTCATACAAGTTGGATAAAAAACCACCAATGATGGTAGAACGCAAATGACCAGCATGGAATGGTTTAGCAATGTTTGGAGATGAGAATTCAATAAGAACTGTTTTATCAGCACCAATTGGGAAAGAACCAAAAGCTTCTTTACGTGACAAGATGTCTTTTGTAACAACGTTGAATAGGAACTTTGGAGAGAAAAAGAATTGAATAAAAGGACCGTTAGCTTCAACTTTAGACAAGTAGTCACCTAGTGGGAACTTTTCAGCCCATTCAACAGCTAATTCTTGTGGTTTGGCACCTTTGATACGTAATCTTGGGATTGGGATTAACAAATCACCACGATCTAGAGTGTTAGTCCACTCTAAAGCAGGGAAGATCAAAGAAGGCTCGACACCAGAGATTTTAGCGAGCTCTTCAGTGATGTAGTTACGCAAAAGATCAACGGTGTTGTAGTCTGGGTAAGATCCTTCAAAAGATTGAGGTTCTTTGATAGAAAGCTTCTCTAGAGAAGAAGCGATGACTGAAGTTGAGCTCATATTGCGATGAGAATTGATTTGTGGAATAAATTTAGCAGTAGTTGACCAATTTGAACGGAAATTTCTTGAAAAGTGTAAAGATTTAATGAAGATTCTGTGTGCTTGTCTTCTGAACATTCACTTTTCCTGACTTATCCACTTTCACAAATATTAACACTGTTTTATCTGTTGTGACTGTTTCCATAAAAAAAATTTTGGCGCCGAAAAAGAAAAACTTTCGCGGGTTTTTTTCTAAATTTCATAGAACGAGTTCGCGGAATATCTGAGTGATGAATTAAAAATGACACAAAAACGATAAAAACATTGTGAATTCTCATTTTCAAGTAGAATAATGGTTGCTGGATGACTTTCTACATCGTGCCTAAGAGTATCAAGGATTTCAGAGTGTTTTGTTTTGCCCTTTTTTAGTGTGAATATGTCAAGACGATCATATCAGGTGGCTACCCCTTCAGGCGTTCCAAGTTATGCACAACCAACCATATCATTCTCAAATCATAGCTCTGTCAGATTAAGAGATAGTGGATCAATAATTTTGAAGGCAGGGGCTTCAAAGGAACTATACCAGTCTTCTGTGTTCAGAGCTAAATCAAAAGCTCCAGAAGATGAATCATCAGCAAAGTCTTCACCTAGAACACTAACATCTTTAAGGATTAATTCCAAAAAGAGATACACAGATCATTCAAATGATTCACCCATTTTGAAAAAAGGTTCTGAAGAGAAAGTATTCGGAAAACACCTTGAGTTTGACCTTGATACGCATAGAATATCTAGTTATAGATCTCCTATATTGGTAACTCAAGATTTTGATTTGCCTGAGCCCAAGGAATCTTTAAATTCGATTATCAAAGAAGCTGATGTATTAATACAGAAGGTTTATGATGAGCCTGATAATAGTTTTTTCACTGAGAAGCTCGATCTTATGAGAGCCTTGATTGAAAATGAGGACCTAATTCCAGTTAAAGAATGTGAAAAATGGATAGAAGAGTTTAGCTCAATTGTTTCAAAATTCCAGGAAAAGATCCTTCTCGATAATAGGCTAATAACACGCGTTTTGGAATTGAATAACATAATCTCAGTGAGCTGTAAAATTCAGCAGAACAAAGTCAAAGAAAAGAATAAAGAAATCGGTAATTTGAAAAGACGACTTGAATTCTACGAGAGTTTAAATTTGAAGGAAAAAAAGGATTCATACTCTTCATTTATTCCAAGTCAAATTAAAAGCAATCCTTGTGGTCAATTTTTTCCAGATTCGAAGGACGGTAAGAGATCTGATTTCAACGGTGATACTTTCTTGATTAATGCAACAGACATCCAACTAAGTACTGAGGATATTGCTTATAGACTTTCATCTGAAAATTTCACTGGCGAATTAAGTAGGTGATATCCTTATATTACATCAAATGAAGACGAATTTGATGGATCCGGTTCATTAAACAGCGAGGAAGGTGCTGTGCACGACTCACTTTGTCTTTCAGTAGAAGAGGGTTAGAGCATAAAGGATAGAATAGGAACCAATTTTGGCCAAAGGCTGAAGGCACAGTATGAAAGGTGCACACCAATAGCTGTTAATCTCTATTCCATTATAGAATTTAAGTTAGACAGAGCTTAGGAGTCAATACACAATTCTTTTTTCAGTACAGTAACTTGTATTAAAGAATCCAGTTAAAATTTGCATCAATAACCGAAGCATGAATCAAACCAGGCAATTTTCGGCCACATTTTTATAAATTACCACTATTGTTCGTTATGTTAGCTATCATTGTAGCCATCACCAACAGCAGACATTGAATGTCCAGTATTTTGAATATTTTTTGATTAAAATTCATTAAATGATTTATCTTTACATAATTTTTCCAAAATGGCGAAATGCTTTATGCACGACCTAACAGCCACCTAAGACCTCAGAACAGTGTGGGACTCCTCATACCCACTAAAACCAGCTAATATTTAGGCCTCATGGGACTTTTATGCTGTTTAATTATGAAAGTCACGTGACAATAATCACCCACTTTTAGCCTTTCTTTTGCGTTTTTTAGGTTGCTGTAGTGGCATTTTAGTGGGATTGTTAGTTTCATTAGGGATCTTTTAGGGCTATATCGGCTTTGAAGTGCCCTGGTTCGATTCGTTGGCGGTAGATTAAGTGCACCTGTGAGTAATCCGGGACCGCACTTTGTCGGTAATGTCAGTTGAATCGCTGAAGGGGAGGTAATCCAGCACAGCACAACTGTCCGTCCGAAGGCGACTGGGATGACACATCGGCGTGGGAATAGCGACTAAAGAATTTTCAATTAGCGAAACCATTTTTTTTTTTATTTTATTTTGTTGTTTTCTGTTATTTTACTGAACGTCAACACAACATCACTTGAATTAATGAAGGTACCGACGCTCTCAAAGACAATTTACAACACTGCAAACGCTAATGAAACGTTCATCCCCTCTTCTCTCAGTCCAGATGAGGTTCTGGGCAGACAGAAGGATTCACCTGCTCATATTCCTGTGAAGCTACGTGAAGGAGATGAGTTTCCAGATTCCGATCTACTGAATGCCTTGCACTACTATATAAGTCATACACACCCTTCAAAGAAAAGATATTTCGAAGAAACCGCCTTGTTGACGTTAGGGTTGGTTGTGGACCAGTGGGTTGAAGACTTGTTTTCCGAAACAACACAGAATTTTTTTGCAGAGTTTACCAATATCAATGATAGATTACTTCGAAAGAATGTGCTCAAGGAGAAAAATAAGGATAACGAAGATTCAAACGAAGAGCCAGTTTCAAATGACTATGGTAGCGATGATGTAAAAGATAATGATAATAATAATGATAATGAGAATGATGATCAAAGTGACGATAGTGATGATTCAAATTAAAAGAACTACTTTAAAGCATTCGATTTAGATTAAAGAGCTAAGGAAAATCAAAGTTGCAAAATAGTATTTACTATAAATATTCAATACTTGATTTCTGAACCATCGTTACTTAAAAACTTTCCAGAATCCTCAATGGTTATGTTTTCAATGAGTTTGATTTCATTCTTCACGTTATCTTCTAAACTCAAAATATTCTTTATTCCAGCATATGGGATATCTTTAAGATGTTTATGAAGTTCTTTGGTCACACCTTCATCGGATCTACTTTGATCTGTCGATGAATTAATCAAACCAGGGGTATAATCAATGACGATGAACCCTTCATCTTTCAATTCATAACTTAGAGCCTTACCCAATAAGTTCAATCCTGCTTTAGACAAACAATATGCAGCAGCCGGATATGATTTTGTCAAGAAATATGGGTATTCGCTGATTGATCCTAAAATACTAGTTGTGAAAATGATCTTTCTTGTTTGTTTCTTCAACAAATGAGGTTTTAAAATCTTTAACGTTTCAATTGGACCTAAAGTATTGACTTTAAAGTATTTTAGATATTCTTCTGATGACGTACTTAATACATCATGCTTAGCAGTGTTCAAAGACGCTGTTGAAATAAAGACATCAATACCATCAATGTTTAATGTTTTTAATTCATTTTGTAACGATTTGAAACTCTCAGGGTCTTCAAAATCTAGCTTTAGAATAGTTAAACGGGGGTCTTTAGTGACAAACAACTGATTAACGTAAGATTCAACAATGTCTTTCCTCAAAGTTGCAATAACTTTATTATATGCATTGGCTTCAAGTAACTGCTTCACCAGTTCATGACCGAACCCTCTGTTTGAACCAGTGATGAAATATGTTTTCCCAGATTCTGAGCCAGACATAATGATTATGATAAGATGGTCTGTTTAAAGGAGGGCGTTTTGTGAGAATAATTGGTTAGAAAATTTATGGGTTGCTTTTATAACCAAACTTAGCTTCTCATGACATCCTAATTAGGGAAAACTTCCCTTTTGGGAACTGACACAATCTGAATTGTACGAAAAAGAGTTCAAAAATTGGATAAAATGTGAAGCTAAAAGTACAAAAGGATATCAATCAATTCAGCTTGGAAGACTAAATGCTCTATAAGCTCGATATAGCACTATTTAAGCCTTTAAATCGAGAAATTTCGTACTACCGTGATTACGTAACAGATGACATGCTGCTCAAACCAGAAATGTTTCCCGAAAATTTTTTTTATATCAGTGATAAAAAGCACTGGTATCAAGTTCATTTTATGCACTTTACGCCTTTAAATCTAATAAAGTTCACGGGTTCAAACATGGCTAAGAAGAGCTTCAGAGGTAGAAAAATCCAATCTGGTAAAAGAGCGGACAAAAACGACTGGGTGGAAGTTGTTAAGGCAAATGAAAAATGGGAAAAATACTATAAAGCTCAACAACTTATGAGTGATGAAGAATTCGAAACTTTCAAACAAAGTTGTAAAGAAGCTCTACCAATTACTTTCAGAATTACTGGTTCAAGAGACCATGCCAGTGAAATTAAAAATATCTTCGTTGATAGACATTTGAAGTATTTAAGTGATGTTAAATTCGAAGGTGAATCAATCTCACCTCCAAAATCATTAGCTTTCTATCCAAATGAGTTAGCATGGCAAATCGATGTTTCCAAAACTGTGTTACGTAAAAATGAATCATTTGCTAAGACCCAAAGATTTTTGGTTATTGAGACTGAAGTTGGTAATATTAGTAGACAAGAGGCTGTTTCTATGATTCCTCCATTAGTTTTGGATGTGCAACCTCACCACAAAGTTCTAGACATGTGTGCTGCTCCAGGTTCTAAAACAGCTCAATTAATTGAATCATTACACTCTGTTGATAATCCATCAGGGTTTGTTGTTGCCAATGATGCTGATTTCAAGAGAGCTCAGATGTTGGTACATCAAGTGAAGAGATTGAATTCTCCAAACATGATTGTTGTCAACCATGATGCACAATTCTTCCCAAAGACTTACTTGGATGGAAGATTGGTTAAATATGACAGAGTTTTGTGTGATGTTCCATGTTCTGGTGATGGTACTGTTCGTAAAAACGTTCAGATTTGGAACAAATGGACCGTAGGTGATGGTTTAGGTTTGAACACATTACAATACAAAATATTGCAAAGAGGTATTGATTTATTAGCTAAAGGTGGTAGATTAGTCTATTCTACATGCTCCATGAACCCAATTGAAAATGAATCTGTCATTGCACATGCTTTAAGAAAGAACAAAGATATTAAATTGATCAAAACTGTCTTACCAGGTTTAATTCATTCTAAAGGTTTGAAGACTTGGAAAGTTTATGGTAAAGATTTTGAAGAAAAACAAAGAGGTGATTCAGGTGTTGGTGAAGAATTATTCCCACCTACCGAAGAAGAAGACTTCAATCTGGAAGACTGTATCAGAGTTTACCCACATCAACAAAACACTGGTGGTTTCTTCATCACTGTTTTAGAGAAAGAAGGTTCAGAAGATGAACAACCAACCAAGAAAGCTAGAACCAACCCGGTTGATACTAAAAAGGAAAAACTTACAAATACTGCCAATGATGGTACAGAACCATTTAATTTCTTAGCAAAAGATCAAGAAGAATTAGCCAAATGTTGGAAATTCTATGGTATTTCTGATGATGATTCAGAAATTACCGAATCATGTTTTGTTAGAAATGCTACTGGTGAACCAGCCAGAATCATTTACTTGTCTAATCCAATAACAAAGAACTTTTTGAATGGTAATGAAGAGAAATTAAAAATAGTTCACTCAGGTGTTAAATTCTTTGTTTCACAAAGAACTGATCTAGAATGTAAATGGAGAATTCAAAGTGAAGCTCTACCAATAGTTGGAACAAGATTAAGTGATTCAAGAGTCTTGAACTGTTCATTGGAATTATTTGAAAAGTTCTTAAAAGAAGCTTTCCCAAGATATGAAGATGTTGCACAATTAGATGCTGCTTTTGCTGAAAAATTACAAGGATTAAGTCACGGTTGTGCCTTTATCAAAGTTACTAGAGCTGAAGGTTTAGAAGACTTATTATTACCAATATGGGTTGGTAACAAATGTGTGAATTTGATGTTGTCAAAGAAGGAAACTTTTGAAGTCTTGTACAGAGTGTTCAATGTTGAAACTTCAAACAAAGAAGAATATAAACAACAACCAAATGGTCCTGGTAAAGCTATAGGTTCTACCGGTGAAGAAGAGACTGAAACTAAAACTGTACCAGAATCTGAAGTTAGAGCTGAAGCTGAAATAGTAGCTGAAGCTGAGGAGAAATGATTTTTAATTAAATCTTGAATAATTCTTTTACATATTAATCTTTTGCATTACAAAAATTCTATTCTATCTGTACTAAAAACTAAGGTAAATATTCTAATTATTATTATCCTAATTTTCTAGTTCCTCCTCATTCTCCAATTCTTCATCTTCTTGTGCTTTATCTCTCAAAAATCTACTTTGATAAATGGCCAATAATGAGATCAGAGATAGTGACCACCAACCTAACCAACCAATCTCATATTTCTGTCCCAAAGACATGATATAACCCCAAATTAAAGGTCCAAGAAATCTAGCCAAAGCACTGACACTAATAGCAGCCCCATTAATTAAAGCTCTATGTTTTGGATCAGAACTATTATGAACAATCAATAAGATTTGTGGGAATGCAATGGAAGTACCTAAAACTTTCAAACAAGTAAAAATATAAATCACCAATTTAGATTGTCTTAGTGAATAATTGGCCAAAAACACGTAAAATGGAACCAAAAAATAGATCAATGGAAATATTTTGATAAATCTTTTATAAGTTGTTAAACAATCAAAATGTCTATCAACGTATGGGAAGACAAAAATCACAAATACGATACCTAAAACACCTGTAGATGATAATAATTGACCAGTGTCTTCAGAATGATAATTCAATCCACCAACTAATTTGAATGGGAATTTAGAGACAAGTTCACCTGTTTTTGTTCTTGCAACATCATAAGCTAAAAAAATTGGTAGAAACTCATCATGAACAACGATATGCAAACTCATAATAAAGTTACAAATGACAGCATAAAAGATATGTGGGGTCAATAATTCACTGTATTTCACATCTTTATCATCAGCTTCTTCATGTGTAGAGTAAGTACGCACCAATGCTACACTTTGTCTTCTGGTCAAGATTCTTCCTACTGATTGGATTGATTCATCTGATTTGCGTTCACCCAAACCTGTTCTAACGTTTTGATTGATCGATCGATAAGACTCATCAACATTATCATCAATTAAGGCAGTTTCTTCATCAATGGACTCTAAGCCTTCTTGAGGCTTTTGGGTATTATTCTTAGTTTGCCATGGTCTTCCCTTTGGTTCAATTTTGAATACGTTCTTTAAGAACCAGTCACCCAAATCAATGAAATAATCACGACGGTATTTATGTTTTGGATGTGTCTCTTCAAGGAAAAAAATCGCAATAACCATGCTAGTAAACAATAGAGATGCAATACATATGTTTGGTAAGGCGTAGTGGTATTTACTCACCAATGGTTCTAAGAACTTGAAGCTTGTTTCACTACCACTTAAATAACCACCAATCAATGGACCTATAACTGAACCGACTTGGAAAATTAAAGGCATAGTTGAAAAAGCCAGTGCTTGATGTTTCCTCTGCGTAGTGATTTCACCTATGATTGTACGTACGACAGCCACATTACCATTCAACAATCCCATCAAAGAACGCGCACCAAGAGCCCAGTAATAGTTCTTACTAAACCCTAACAATAGTAATGAGAGGATCGAACCAGTTAGACCAATAAGAATAGTAGGTTTTCGACCATTTCTATCAGCGAATTTCCCCCAGTTCATACTTGTAAGAACTTGACATAATGCAAATGTAGATGATAAGTAACCAGAGTATTTTGCAACATCTGATTCAGTTTCAGCAATACCATATTCTTTTACCATGAAATACACGTATGGAAACAAAGAGGTGAATGCGATGGGCTCAGCAAAACGAACACATGCGATGACAAGTATTTGGGCCCATGGGAAGCCTACCATTTGTTGTCTGAATGACTCTTTTGTTTTCGGAGGCATATTGTGAAGATGTTTCGATTATAATAAATGTCGAATATGACGACTATATTATTGTACTTATACGATGGGAAATACTATCGAAGCTTCAAGAAATGCAAAAGATTATTTAGAGATTAGATTTTTTTTCCAAATTCAGTTCAACAAAATTTGTTAATCCACAATAAAAAAAAAAAGGCATGAAGATATTACACGGATTTGTGTCCTTATTAGGAAATTGTGTATTTGACATGTCATTTCCCATTCGGACGTTGATTTCAATTGATTTGACCAGGATCTTCAAACCAAAGTCCACCTTGAGTGGAGATCACATGATTTCAACCACTAATTAAAAGAAACACACAACTTGCTTTTAGTTCATCGTTCAAACTTCTTATCAGCACTTTTTTGCCAGCCGATTCAGTTCTAAATGCCACAAAAATGTGTAAATTTCTAATTCTATATTTACGCAAATTGGCGAAAAAGTTGACACAATTTTCGCGTTTTGTGCGACTTTCTGTTTTCTCCAACCGGTAAGAAACGAAAAAGCCAACACATCACAGCGCAATACGATCTAGCAAGAGCACAGACTAATAAAACTTTGAGAGCTACAAAGTAAACTCATACCAAGTTCAGAATAGAAATCTCTCAATTTTTTCAAAACATATGGTCAACTCTGATTCAGAAAAGCCAATAGTGGTGATTTCAGGTGGAACTGCTACAAATTCGCTTGTGCAGTTATTTCAAAACTTATCAACAAACGTCACTTATATCCTTCCAATTTCAGACAATGGTGGTTCTACTTCTGAAGTGTTGCGCGTTCTAGGTGGCCCTGCTATTGGGGATATACGCTCTAGAATTACGAGGCTTATCCCTGATGAAGGGTTTAAACATTTACTAAGTTATAGACTTTCTGAAGATGGTGAAGAGGCAAAGAATGAATGGACAAGTATAGTTGAAGGAAATCATGAGATTTGGAAAGATGTTGAAATACAATGTAAAGAAATGATAAGAAGTTTCTTAATTCATGTTCATATGGAACTACTGAAAAAGTCTAGAAACCCTTCTACGAATTTTAACTTTGAAATGGCTAGTATTGGAAATTTACTTCTAACTGGTATTCGTTTATTTGTTGGTTCATTAGATAGTGCTATTGAACTTCTTTTAAGAATTTCAAGAATAGATCTTAATATTCAAATTTTACCTTGCTTAAATACAAATTATACATATCACATTTCTGCATTATTACAAAATGGTGATATAATAACTGGTCAATCACAAATCTCCCATCCACATGAAACTGATCCAAATCCAGCAAATTTATCAACAACACATCTATCTTCAAATATATCTGTCAATTACTATGCATCTACATCATCACAACCATATTCCAGTCCATATAATTCATTTCAAAATGATAATCATGAAGATATTCCATATCAACATCCAGATCTTTTGATATCACAATTGAGATTCTCTAAAGAGGTCAATTCCCCACTTCAATCACCAATTAAAAGGATTTTTTATATTAATCAATATGGTGAAGAGATACATCCAAAGGCTAACTCTAGAACTAGTAAAAATTTAGAAAATTCAAAACTAATAATATACTCAATTGGATCTTTAATGACTAGTATCATTCCTATTTTGATTTTACAAGGTATTGGGAGATCAATACGGAATTCAAAGAATAAAAAAGTTTTATTACTGAATGGAAATCATGATAGAGAAACATTTGGAATGAGTGCATTAGAGTTTATTCAAACGATTTATGATGCTTTACTTTATAGTTTTGGTAAAGATGAACGTATTGAATTAAAGATTAATCAAGTTATAACTCATTTAGTTTATCTTGAAGATTCTGAAATCTTGGTTGATGTTGAGGGTATAAAAAAATTTGGTATAAAATGTATTGAGATCAAGAAGGATATCACATTAGGTGATGATATAAACCTTTATGATTTGAATGACTTACAAATAAATTTGGATAAGATTCAAAAATATTAATAAGATATTCAATTTGCTAGATACTTTTGTGGGATATTTTTAATGATAATTTTTAATTCCAATTCTTCATCTGTAGCTGTCACTATTTGTTGTTTCTCTGTATCATGTTCAATTTCATGCTCATGATGTAAAAGTTCATGCTCAATATCTTCTTTATGGATCACTTTAATATATGGATCCTGATTTTTATGATATTTATTCCAATGATGAACTTCATATTCATGTTCGAAATCACCATGATGTCCAACTCCAACGTTTAAGTCAGGAAGTTCACCACCTTTTTCGGCAAATTTCAAATATTCCTCTTTTGTAATCTTATCATCACCATTAGCATCTACAAGCTTCAAAATATGTTCCACTATTTTCTTCTTTGTCAAGGTATCAATCACTTCGCTATCATCATGTGAACCCAATCCATTCCCAGCACCAACAACTTCATCCCTTCCAAGACCATAAGTGTTCAGTATATCTATTTCATCCAAATACCCCTTTGATTTTGTATCATGTAATTGGAAGAACGATTCAGCGTCATATTCATCTAAACCATGTTCTTGTCTCATATGCCATTTTTCCCAAGTCAATCCTTCTGGGACTTTTGCATTCAAATCAGTCGGCTTCCCAGAGGTAGAAATGTGTGATAGAACACCATTAAGTAAAAAAAGTAGAGATAATTGAGACAATTTCATATTTTTGGGCTATTTGGATTGGAATTGTTATTAAAACCGAAGTTGAATTTATGGTTTATGTATACGACGTATTCGCGGACTCAGACATTATATAAGTTATTATATAATCACATACTACTGGTACAGGCTGTCTAATTAAGGATCCATTAGTCTGGAGAATTGGACTAACAAAATTATAAACAAGCTGGGACTAATATCATGTTTGTTTTGATGTTGAATTGTAGTTTAAGTATAGATAATTCATAAAAAGTTGAAATTATTTAAAGAATTGAAACTTTTAATTGTTAATTACAATTGAGCAGGATTTTAGAAAGAAAATTTATACTAAAATTATGAATATTTTATGAAAGTTATTTGTAATTTGTACCTACTATATTGATCTGAGAGCCCTTATGTTATTTCAGTTGTAGTTCAATAATGTAGTATTTTAACCGTATTTTTTTTTGAAGTAACTGGCTAAATAATAAATTTAGGGCTTTATTTTATTGAAGTGTTAGTGGAATTGTAACTTATAAACCAGATAAGGCCCAAAAGGGCTCATTGAAAAGCTACAAATCAGTTTATACAGTTATAATTATACATAAATAAAAATGATCCAATTACTATTTCAAAATTACCCAACAAATTCATTGATTTCATTGATTTCAGACTAAGTGCTTTGTTTATGCGAGTGAAGGCATGATTTGTTTCGGGATGAAGCTTGAAAACTTTGCCGTTTGTGATCAAAAGCATCAATTTCCGAGACTTATTGAACGTTGAGAGGCCAGGGGAACCCTCAACAGCCACCGCTATGATGTTGTATGTCTCATTACGGTTTCAGCAAAGTCATAAGACGCAAATATTTGGTTATTTTTTTTTTAACCAACTTTAGATCTTTTTGTGATTAACCCTTGACATATTTTATTTAAGTGGTGGAAAGCCCTAAAAAAATCTTCACTAAAACGGGCTCTCAATAACTGAAAAGAGTAAATGACTATAACAACTTTGCATAAACGTACTGATCGAGAAATTTTGCACAGAACTATTAGAGATGGATCTAATATATATATATATACAGAATGCCTACTTGCACCAAATGATTCTCAAGTGAATAACATTGACAAGACACCATGGAATCTACCATCATCTCTTTGTTGAAGCCTATGAATGCTTCTCAAATCATCACCACCTTATCCACTTTGGAAGCATCCAATGTCAACTTGACTCAGATTGATATCCCAGAAGTCTTAGCTCAGTTAAACGTCACCCAAATTGAAGGGTTATTAAGCGCAAATTCAACCGTTGTTGATGGTTTATTACAATCTTTGAAACCAACTCAATTGGTCACTATCCTAACCAACTTCCAAAACGTTACTTCCAACTTCTTTGAAGTTGCTGCTTCTAGTAACAGTACCGTTGTCGCCGCTAGTGCTACCCTTCAAGGTGAGACTCTTGTTAGTTTATTAATGAACAAGATCAACAACGTCTTCACCATTCAACAATTACTGGGTGTTTTCTCCATCTTAACCAATGGTGCTGCTTATGGTACTGGTACCAAGAAACAATTGAAAATAGCAAAAGAGCTTATTGCTGGTTTCTTTGGTGGTCAGTTACCAAACTCAGTACAAATCCCAGAAAGATTCTTGAGCTTAGTGGAAGGTTTCTTACCAGCTATTTTTGGTGATTATCCAAGAACTAGAGATATTGCTCCATCTTCAATCTTCATGGTCATTTTTATCTTATTTAGTTTTATTCATGCTGGTATCTTTGTTAAGAATTACAGATTAGGTCACAAATTCTTAATTTCTTTGGGTCTATCTTTGTACTCTGTCTTTAGATTCTTAGGTTTCTTATTGAGAATTGTTTGGGCTAAAGATCAATTAAAATTGGATGTTGGTCTTGTTTCTACTATTTTCATCGTCATCCCAACTGCTATGTTACCTGGTTTAAACTTGATCTTAGCTCAAAGATATTTTACTTGGAAACATCCAAACTATGGCTCAAATAAATTATTCACTGGTGCAATGTATATCATTTATGCTGCTGTTTTAGCCGTGATTATCATGACCATTGTTGCTGCCTCTATTCAAACTGAATATTTATTAAGTGCCTCCCACTTCAACATGACTAAAAGAGTCATTGAAGCTTCATCTATCTTGATCATCGTTTATTCTTTGATCGCTTCCATCTTGGTTGCATTGGCTTTCGTTATTCCACCAACAAAACAAGATAAAGAAGTTTTGACTTTCCAACCATACTGGATCAAATCATTCAAATGGAACTATTTCATCACTAAAGGTGAGGCTCAAAAAGAAGCTGCTTTGGTCACCAATGAACAAAAACACGCTATTTCAGTCATTAATTCTTCAGATTATCACCATAAATCAATCAATAACGAGAAAGAAGAACAAGGATCTTTAAATCACAGTTTCTCAATTATTATTATTGTTTTAACCACACTTTCCTTGTTCATTGCTGATGTCTTCCGTTGTGTTTCAACTTTTATCCACCAATACGAAGCTGAACATTCTTGGATCTTTGACCCAGTGGTTATGTACGTGCTATTTGGTGTGTTAGAAGTGTTTGTTAACGTTCTATACGTTGTTGGTAGAATTGACTTAAGATTCTTCAGACCTGATCGTTTAGTAACTGTAAGTTTGAAAGCATCATCTGAAGAAGTCTCAAACGAATCAAATGAAGAGAAATCAATTGAAGAAAAATCAAACGAAGAAACAGTTTAAGTTAACACCAAAAGCTTACTATTCAAAGTAATACTCAATACCTAATAATGAAAACTAAATAACTAATAATTAATATATACAAAGCCCTAATTTTAGGGTTAACATCCAAACACCAAATTTGCAATGTATAAATTAAAAACTTTTTCAACAAACTTCTTCCACTTTTAATCATTTGAAATGATTAGGGAATAATTGAACAATTGAACAATAAAGAGTGAGTTCATATTATTAGATCCTTTTACTCCAGCTTCTTTTCTGAAATACATTTTTTTTTTATGATGAAAGAAAATAACACAGACCTGTACTGATTATTAAATGCAGAGGAAATTATTGCCTTAACTGATTCTTAAGAAATGATTTGAAAAGTTCTTGATATTAGTGATTTGATATTTATTAAATGACAACTGTGAATACTAACTATTTGATTAGTCCTATTTGAACTGATTGATCAAATCTGTATAAAATTATATATATGTGCATAAATATTTATCGTTCAACAACATACTTTGTAGAGTTTCTTTTACTATGATGCTACGACCAATACATCCTAATATGTTTCTCTACTGTTATAATGAGAAATTATTGAGCCAATTTGGTACAGTTTAAGATCTTGAAACGATGCTGAACGTCGGATTTTCAGGCTCCTCAAAAATACCCATCAGTTAAAATTTCCCTTCAAATAAGTTGATGAATATACAAAAGAAAGTCATCACTACAGATTTGAATATAACGTTAAACGATTTATTGAATGATACATGAAAAAAGCTTTGAACAAAAAATTAAAAGCCGATTATTTTTTAGCAGTCAATCTTCTCAAGTAGAAAGCTAATTCTTCACCTTCCAAGATGTAACCATCAGCTCTACCAGATTGACCTGGTCTTGATGAAATGACAGCGTATAATCTACCAGCACCGAATTGGTTGTCAACAGAAGTTTCAACTTTAGAGTCAGAAGATCTGGAAGCTAATTTTCTTTCCAATTTTCTAGATTTTTTGGTTTCTTCTTCAGTTTTTTGTTGTTTCTTTTTACCTAAAGATTTACCGTAGTGAGTTTCATACCATTGTTTGAATGGGTGAGCATCAATTTGGACAACAGCAGATTTGGTTAAAGTGTTAGTTCTAACCAATTCATTGTTGGATGGATGGTAAGCAACGTTAACAATTCTGGTTTTTCTGGAGATACCTTCAGAACCCCATGAGAAGTTACCAGTTTCAACTCTTAAAGCTCTGAATTTTTGGTTACCACCTCTAGTTCTGACACTGTGGATACGTTTAGCACCGATTTTGGTGTTAGCACCTTGACGACCTAATTCAAACTTTCTCTTCTTTCTGAATTGAGCTCTTTTGGCACCAGTAGCAGAACGCTTGTGACGAGAATCACGAGAAATACCCATTTTGACTTATAAGCTAAAATAAAACTGTTAGTAAAAGTTTTTATTTAAAGAAATGAATCTTTAAGGAAAAGAATGAAAGTAGTCAAGAGTAAGTAAATTAGTTAGAACTGAACAATCACAGGAGTGTTACTCTCTTTAATAGGTCTCTATGAGATATTTTCTATGAGTCCTTTTGTTGATATGTGGATTTAAATAACTGTATCTCCTTTGCTTGAATAGTGAAAATTGAATTGATGTAAAAACATAACCTAAATGAATACAGCATTGATTTATCCAGAGAGTATTCCATAGTATTTAATATCTCTAGTTACTCCTTCATTCTTTCCTTATATTTATTCCCACTTACTATGTATAAGGTGATTTGGATTCCTTAGGGATGTTGATAAAGTTTAGTCAAATTTCAACTTTTTCATTTTGTTTTCGAGCGGATAGTGCGAAAAAAAAGCGTTAACTATGGGGATTATGTCAGCATTATCTGGTTTGAGCAGTACTGTCAATTTATTCTGTGCCAACATGAATGGGCGATTTTGGTAAGCAATTTAATGGTGTACGGAGGTGAGACTGTGATATTGATAAAAAAATTAAACATCCAAACACCGATCTGGAATGTAGCCCTAGATAAATGCCACGTGAGTAGTAACTCATTAGGGCTGTATTTATTTCTTTTTGCTCAGACAGATGTGATTATGAAAAAAAAAATAACAAATTAACTTAAAAGAAAAGCTCAGACGCCTTCAACAACAGAACAAAGGAATATAACATCGAATATGTCTTATTATGATCAGATTGAGATTGAGGATATGACTTTTGATCCAGTCACTCAGTTGTTCACTTATCCTTGTCCTTGTGGTGATAAATTTCAAGTCTTCATCGATGATTTACAAGATGGGGAAGATGTTGCAGTTTGCCCAAGTTGTTCCCTTATGATTCAAGTCGTCTTCGAACCGGAAGATTTGGATGAATATTATGAAGAATTGAAGGATGAAAGTGCCATGTCTGAACCAATTGCTGCTTAGATACACACTACTTTTCATATAGGTAAAATAAAAGAACTATCAAAGGCCAAACATCAGAACCGATACTACATCAGTCTCACTCAAATCATTAAAAAGACGTTGGTGATACCGAGATAAAATCTTATCAAGGCCAACTATTTGGTGAAACGTCTATTAGAACAGGATAAAAGTAATGCCCACTGGTATGCTATAACCTAGTGATAATCGTTATTGCAATATAAACAGCTCTCGAAAGCAAGTGCTTCATGTTTTAATCCATAATAAGGGAGCAGAATGACGAGTTAAGAACACCTCTATATGCAACTGCATTTTGAAATTGGTTCTGATCAAAGCCAGTACTATTTTTTTAATTTTGTTTATCAATGATTTACGATGACATAATCAAATATCCACATTTCTGTAAAATCGGATAAATTCAAAACATAGCAATGACATTTAACTCAATAATCAAGAAAACTCACAATTAAAATGGGCTCTGAGATATCAGATAATGCTTTGAAAAACCTAACTAGGCTCCCAGATACACCTGCGCCACAAGAAGTTTCATCAGTTCTGCCACCTTCAAAACTTGAAAGAGTAACTAGACCTCTAAGGCATGTAAAGTATATTCCAACAAAACAACTAGTTTTCTACTCCAAGAACAAAAAACCACAATTCACTTACGATATCAAGATCAAAATACCAATCAAGTCAAATCAAGTAGTTGTTCAAGTCAAGGCTGTTGGTCTAAATCCTGTTGATTTAAAGATAATCAATAGTTATACTTCAAACTTCAATAGTGAGAGAGGTATTGGTAGGGAATACTCTGGTATTATAACTCATGTTGGCTCAAAATATATTTCTAAATGGAAAGAAGGTGATGAAGTGTGCGGTATATATTTTCATGCTAATGGATATGGAACTTTAGCTTCAAGTATTGTGATTGATCCAAGTGTGGATGGTATAGTGAAGAAACCTACTGATTTGAGCTTTGAGGCATCTGGAAGTTGGTTATGGACTTTTGGAACCGCTTGGCAATTACTTCAAAATACTAAGAATATCGGTAGAGATTCATCTGTTTTCATCAATGGTGGATCATCGAGTGTTGGACTGATGGTCATACAACTATTAAAGAATTATTATAACGTTGAAAATATCACTGCTTCTACTTCAGAATCTGGTAAAGAAGTAGCAGTTAGTGCAGGTGCGAAGCTTACGATCAACTATAAGACAAATCCTGATTTACCAAAAGTTTTGGAGTTACTAACAACAACAGGTGTATATAAAGATTATGATAACGAAGGTAACCCAATCGAACGCCGTGAAATTCCTGCCTCCAAGTTCGATTTAATAGTTGATTTGGTGGGTGGTTATAACTTGGTTTATAGTGCTAGAAAATATTTGAAATCAAGCGCAACTGGTGCTTTTTACATAACAACTGTTGGTGATGAGAAATTCAACTATCGCAAAGATATTTATAACGATTGGAATTCACCTTATGTTAGTGCTCGTTCAAAATTAGGTGGATTATGGAGCTTGAACTATCTGAAATTTAACTTTAACCCAAGATCATTTGATTGGCTTCAAACAGGAGTAGATTTGTTGAACAATGGTGAAGTTGTTGTTTACATTGATTCTATCTTTGATTGGAAAAGTTACAATGAAGCTTCCCAGAAATTGAGATCAGGTCATGCTCATGGTAAGATTGTGTTACAAGTTGAGACTTTTTAAAAAAAATATTTCACATTATTTCATTCATCTATAAGTCAATACTCCTAATACTCCTGCACATTATTCTCTTGAAAATATTGTATTATCATTGCCAACAATCTCTTCTCACACATAGTAGATTACTGAAAAATCCCAAGTACCATCTCATTAAGCAACTACTCTGAAGAACCCAAGAACCACAGCTATAGCTAATACGTAATACAAGACATAGGCATGACTGGTTCCTGTATTCGAGCTCTTCTTTCGTTGCTCTGCTAAATATCTGATTCTATCTTCCGGGTCCAATTTACTCAAATCAATGGAGATCCCTGCGTCTTCTTTACCGTTCTTGTTTTGACTAGCTAGTAACTTCTTTTGTTGTTCTCTGATCAATGAATCTTTCCATTCTTGATCCTTCTTCAAATTAGACTCTAAAAGGTCAGAAAATTCTTTATTAAACTTTGGACTTGATTTAGCATTCCATTCGTAGCTTTGTTTTGCAAATTTCTTTTTCACTTCATCACTGGTTTGAATACTACCAGTAGTTGGTTCAGTACCTGTCATAAAACTTAATAAACCAGTCAGAATAGTGGAGACACTCCAAGATGGGTTCCAAGTATCAGGATGATAATCACTCATCGAAAGACACAATCTGGTATTTGTTTGGAATCTTCCATTAGGGGTGATCATTCTGATTGCTGGTGGTTTGAAAGGGTATTCATGGGTAAAAGTCAATGTACCATGATATTGCCCATTTTCATATGGAGTGTTTGGAGGCCCAGTTATGAGATAGTGCCATTCAAGTATATTACTCTCTGATGGATGTGCTGTAATGAAGGGGGTTGGGGTTTCAATGATGGCTTTATATTCCTTTGTCAGTCTTCTATGAGCAGCTTTTGTGGCCATTATGAATGTTGAAAGATGATAATATTTGTTATTAAAAAGGGATAACTATGAAGAGCCCAAAGAAATTTTATGATAAGGGGCCTTGATACGTTTTAGAGCAAAGTGGTTGTTTATCGATAAGGTATTTTGCCCCAGTCAAGCCTTTACGGTTTGTTGATATCCATTTTGAAATTTGTCACAAGTCTCTAAACACACCCACAGTCATGTGACGAGCCGAGGTTAAAAGACCGGATTACGGTTTACAAATATACTCATGCCAGTGTTTATCGATGCACAAAGATGAAGATAACACGAACAATAGGCTTTTTTGCGTTATCACACTCATTCTCAACAGAGCTTGAGGTATTCGTAATTTTGAAATTTACTACTAGAATGATAATAAAACGCCAATTGTCCATAATAATTTCCCTTAATTGGAATGACAGTATTCCCACAGAGAGAATGTAAATCTAGTCGATTATAAAAACATCTGGTTCACAGTTATTTTTTTTTCGAAGAGAGTTTGATTCACCAAAGCTTTCTTCTAGATCAATAATTTCGTGTGTTTGTTGTCTAATCTTTTTCTTTTGTGGTCTCAACCATTGATCATCATCATCAAGGGTGATGCACTCAACAGAGCTCATCTCATTTGACTCTAGAGTATCTGCATTATCTGAGTCAATTATTATTTCTTCAAAACCCCTCTTGCTACCAGCTAGTTGGGTATGTGTTATATCCTGTAAATTCTGGTGCATCATTTGGTTGGGTATTGGGCTCATAAACGAGGAGCGTAACTTTCCCTGTGTTTGAACGGTCTGAGCGCTAACATTCAAAGCAGCAGTGGTGACATTGCCTTTGATCTCCTTCTTTTTGCTATCTAAAACCGTCTTAGCCTTTTGCTCAGGTTTAGGATCAGACTGAAGTAGATGGGGAAATTCTCGAAGAAAGATTGGGTTTCTTCTGTTAAAATCTTTGCTTTGTTTTGCTAAATTCAATCTTTGATGGATAGTATTTGAAACGGTACCAAGGGCTTCTTCATTACTTGTCATGAAGCTCAGTAAACCGGTGAGAATTGCACCAACTCCCCAACTTGGATTCCAGGTTTCTGGATGGTAGTCACTGATTGATAAGCAAAGTCTACTGTTTGTATAGAATCTACCACTTGGTGTTATCATCTTAATTGCCGGCGGTTTATAAGGGTAGTCTCGCGGAAATGTAACTGTCCCATGGTATTCACCACCAAAATATGCAGTGTCTGGGGGACCTGTGAGGACATAGTGCCAATTCAAGATGTTACTTTCTTCAGGATGAGCATCTATCAAGCTCACAGGACTTTCAATGAGCTTTTTATATTCTTTTGAAAGCCTTTTTTGGGCAGAAACTGTGGCCATTTTGTTTTGAATCAACTTGGAGCTAATAAAATTAGGAGATGTCAGAGTGAGTTCTTTGATAAATATAATAATAAAAACAAAAAGGAATTCGCGAAGAGAAGAGAACAGAGAAGAGGGTAGAAGAACAAAACCATCATAATAAATCTACGTCATTAAGAAAAGAAGTTATTTTGAAAACCAAAAAGTGTATTATTAAAACCTATACAAATCAATTGTTTTATGCCAAAGATGGTCGTAGCAACCAAGGAATGAAAAATGCCAGAAAATTTTATGCGTCCAAATCTAGAAATCATAGTTGAACAAGGAACGTAAAAGAAGAAGAATCATTAGAGAAAATTAGTGGAAATGAAAGGACAATAGACTTCAATAGTTATTAGAAGTCATAAAGCTTGTTCTTAGATTAACAGCTGACTAAGTCAACAATTTCTAAGTGGATTTTGTGACATTGTTCACCAAGGGATTCATCGTATAAGTTATAGAAGTTACCGGACAAACATTGGTAGAAGACATCATTTTCACCAATGGCCAAGTTACCTTCTTCAGTGACGGACCAACCAGCAGCATAGATGGCACCGGCTTGTGGTGGAGGACCATCGAATTGGAATTGTCTGTTAGCAACAATAGAACCGATTCTTCCTTTAGAATCAGTTAAGATAGAACCGTTCAAGACTAAAGCCAATGATTCATCAGTCAAACATGAAACACCAACGTCAGAGATGGATGAGCTGGTTTCAGCGGCTGAAACGTCAGATTTGGTTGAAGATGGAGCTAAAGTGGTAGTGGTGGCTTGAACTTGACCATCAGCAATTTGAGAAGCAGCAGAGACAGTGGTTTCGGTGGTAGCTTGGATTTGACCGTCACCGATTTGAGAAACAACTTGTTTGGTAGAAGAAGTTGCAGTAGTAGCTTGAATTTGGCCATCACCAATTTGGGAAACAACTTGTTTAGTGGCAGCAGTAGCGGTAGTAGCTTGAATTTGACCATCACCAATTTGGGAAACAACTTGTTTAGTGGCAGCAGTAGCGGTAGTAGCTTGAATTTGACCATCACCAATTTGGGAAACAACTTGTTTAGTGGCAGTGGTAGCTTGGATTTGACCATCACCGATTTGAGAGACAACTTGTTTTGGAGCAGCAGTAGCGGTGGTAGCTTGAATTTGACCATCACCAATTTGGGAGACAACGTCTCTCTTGGCTACTGAAGAAGCGGTAGCGAGTGGAACAACAGCAATACCGAATGTTTTGGTGTAGTCAGTAGTAGCACCAGATGGAGCTGGAGAATCTGGAGTCAAAGTAGACCATGGTTCTGATGGAACGTAGGCAGCTAAAGAAGAAGCGACTAAAGTGGAAGCGAATAGAGTAGATTTGTATTGCATTTGTGAAACGATTGGAAGCGTGTTTATAAGAGGATAATAGGAAAGGAAGATGAGAAACTTGACTCTTTATATATTTGAAATTTTTGCATTGCTCATCGCAGTGAATATACTAAAAATAGCGCCCAACCTGCCGACTTCCAGCGCTCGGTGCTTAATGCAATTCATTTGCCCAAAATAGAAACTTTATGTTGTGCCTACCAGATTTCATTTACTCAATTAGGAAAAATGTAAACACTTTTCGTCGGAAGTCAGATGACCTCCAGCACCAAATTTAGATGCACAATGACATGACACGTCGGGGTAGACAATAAACCGCAAAAATCAGAAATAGCAATTGCTCGGATCCTCAGATGATTGTTATCTCACGGAAACACTGATAGCAAGAGCAAAATAGGACTTGTTTCAGTTGAGAAGACTCAATGCCTGGTCAATTGACTGTGGTTGAGGGTCAACCTCTTCCAAATCAATCTGAAGGTCAGTGCTGGATCAATTAGGGTGTCCATATGATCTCCAAGCTTTATCGGACCAGCCTTCTCACGTGGTTATCGAGAAAGTCTTGGGGGATTTCTTTGATTATTATGTCAACTATTTTTAGGATCCGATAAGACAGTTGACTCATGTTTTGATGCGCAATTATTGATATGTAATTATTGATTTGTAATCGTTGACTTTGTGATGATTATTACGACTGGAAAGAGCGGGAGAAGCATTTTCAGTCAAATGAAAGTAACAGTATCATTCACTCATACCGAAGTATCACTACAAGATGTCACGGTAGATCATTTTATCAAGTGTAATTACAGTAATTCTATAGGAATTGGATTGGACCAAATAGAAATAGGGCATACATCATATCTTTAGCTCAACCATATGGTATTCATTTTCACTCAAATCGCTGAACCCAGTAGATAAAGCTTTCTCAGATTTACCATTTAATTTGGCTCTCGCGTCACCCATTTCCTATAGTATTCAGATGCAGCTTGCTCCTGCGTTTCACCTTTAGCACTATTGTAAACTACAATAGCATTTTCATACGAATAGTTCTTTTCATCCCTCTTGTAGAAAAAATATTCAACGACAAAACTGATGACATGTAAAGCACCAAAACAAGTAGCACCAGTGACACCCTTATGAAACCTTGGTACCACGACGGTAGGAATAACAATCTCGAGACCCTAGCATTAAATTGAGTAGCAATGACTTGAGAAACAAGCCATTCAATAGCTTTAGTATCAGCATCTCTTTTTCAAGATATCACTTTGTAGTGGATAATAGAAAGAACTTTGTGACCAACTCCAGTAACCAAAGCAGAAAGCAAACCATTTAGTAGCATCATATACATCCCAGATTGCCAATATAATATTACAGTCAAATTCATGAATTGAGAGAAAATGATCATCAAGAATCTTTTCTCAGTAATATCAGCACTAAAACACACAACAATGATATAAAGATACCAAAGCTGGTGGAATGACAGTCAAGTTATTCAATCTACCAATAGAATACTTCTTCAAAGGTTTCAACCAAAGTGCAAAAGAACCAGAACTTGCACCATCACTCAAGTATCCACCAATGTTACTGGAAGTTAAAACCCAAAATGCCAAGAGCTGAAGATACTCTCCCATGCTTTCCAATCAAAGAATTGCTTTCCTGATGGAATTTTCTTGTGTAAACCACGAGCTCTCGCTCTTTTTCTAGCAAGTTTAATCTCATCATCCGTTAACCATAAGGAATAACATTCAAAGGGAGTACCTGGGATTGAAAGCAATGTTATAAAAGCAATTCCAAAAGAAATAAGACTTTCAATTATAAACATCCAAGCACACGATCTAAGTTATCATGAATAGTACTTTGTAATAAACCAGCGGTTAAATTCCTCAAATACAACCCAAAATAAAAGAAACCTGCTTTTGAAGAAACTTCAGTTGGTTTGTACCAAGTTGCAAACAAATGATGAGCAGTTCGAAAGAAAGCAGCCTTGAAAACACCAAAGAAAAATCTAGAAGCACTCAAAGAAGCAAAATTATGCGCTTTGAAACTGATCAAAGTGAAGAAGGACCAGAATAGTTGAGCAGTGAATAGCACATAGACAGGTGGGAATCTTGGCAATATATGAGCCATTGGAACCTCAAAGATAACACCAACAATCAAGAAAAATACCTTGAAGCTTTATTAAATTATTCCCTTTTAAATCCAAATCTTCTTTCATACCAGAAACGTAAACATTATTCAAATTATTCTGGTCTAATGACTTAGCCCAATATCCAATGAATACAGTCACAGTGATCAATAAATCTAATTTTAACAACAACTTCTTTTCTTTTTTGGTATGTCTGTATTCATATTCATCAAATAAATTCCACCAAGGTCTATTGGACTCATCTCGAATTCCCCTAATTTCATCAACGTTATGAGCATCGACTTCACGTTTGATAGCAAAACCCGCTTCTACCTCTTCTGGAGTTTCATAAAGATAACGCTCATGAGGCAAGAATGGTAAGTGTTTCTCCAGGAACCCATTGAATGGGGTAACATTATGACCCTGTGCTTGTAAAGGCAGGACTTCCTGATGGTTACAGTTAGAGACAACATCTAAAAGTACGGCCTCTCAAAAGCCGCCAAATTTCATCTGAGATTGTCAATTGTGATGAAAAGAGAAAACTGTGTTGGATCAGAGCACATCCACTTTTGAAAACACAATAGCTATCTCACAGACCTTTTGGAAAAAACTTACTCTTGATTGTTAGTCTCCTTGTGAGAGAGCTTCTTTTTATTATTATCAGTATACATAGCATACATACATAGCAATTCATTCATGTACATTGAACAGAATTTTGAACTTCTGAATCTCTTCATCAAATATTTCTTTGTAATCGCTTATGAATGAATCTGAAAAGTCTTTATATTAAACTTTCCCTTCTGGTCGATTATCAAATTCCGAAGTGCAACATCATTATGAACTATCCCATGTCGATGAAGAGCCTTTAGTTGTTTTTCTGCTTTCCGTTCAAACTTCAGTCTTGTTTGTCTGTCGCTGTTCTCAATGATCTCTTTCAATGTAATTTACTCATTTGGTTTTATCAAAGTCATAGGTAAAAACGTCCCACGGTACAAGTCAAATACATTGGGTCCAAACTTGAAACGGAAAAGAGCATATCCCAGTAATTTTGGAACTTCAAGATCCTTGCATTTCAACAATTTTTTAAAACCTTCAAGCTCATTCTTGTAAAGTTTCTTGGTTGACCTGATATAGTCTTTTGGTGAACAAGAATATGTTTTAAACCAATCCAAGTTTTCAGATATAGCATAGGTCCACAATTCATTGTATACCTTCATGACCATCTCATCAGGCAAATAATCCTCATACTTTCACAATTCCCGACCAAGGTTCCAAAAGATCCTTTTTTGTAACGATAAGAACTTCACAGACGTGTGAGCCCTGGATTCTCTGAACCACAGAGCCCAGAAAAAATAATCCATTGATCTGAACATTTCATGACCTTTCAGTAAAAATACCGTTAGAGAAGTAAATTGGAAAGATTGACGAATCAAGATTACGGGTCTGGATTCGCTTCCTGGCCACTTCTGATCTTGGCACTTGTGATCTCGTCCTTGGTTTAGTTTTAGATTGGGAATGATCTTTCTTATCACTCTTTTTAGCATCTTTGGGACCACGACCATCATCATTATCAGCATCACCATAATCATCATCATCATCATCACGTTTTCTAGAGAACTTTGTCCTAATGTTCGTACTTTCCCTTTTTTGACTACCCTTGTAGATCTTCCATCAATGCTTTTGATTTGTTGAAGTGACAATTTGTTTCTTTCTTGGTTACCACCAATTGTCGTTATTATTGAAAGCAACGCATTTTGTGGTGGGTGTAGTTTTCCACGTTCTTATCTGCGATATTGAATAGCGAATATCTGAAGCCAAAACTAGTGAATTGGTGCTTGAAATCTGGTGTTTGTAGTTGTTGTCTTCTAAGTCTTATTCATGATTGTATTAGGGTCTTGTTTACCCAGTTTTGTTTTACCCCATCAAATTTATCTGGTATTTCTTCAACATTCATTTCAACAAACAACAGTACTTTGCTATCTGCCACAATGAACGTTTTAGTGTCAGCAAGCAATCAATAGACCATCATTTGTTCTGAATATAGTAGTAAATGATGTATAAAACCCGGGACAATGTCTGCTTCCTAACAAGGCTTGAAAATCTAAGGTTTGAATTCCATTGTCAACCTTGATAAAAGGACTCAAATTCAAATCTTTCTTGAGCTGAACTAAAAGTGGAGTGGTAGATGTTTCTCCTAAGGTTTCATCTTTTAATAAGCTCATGTCAACAATAAAGTCAACTTTAGATAACTAAGGGAGAGAACTCTTTTGATCACTTCTGCACTTTTCTCACTTTTCGCACTTTTTGACGCTTTTGACGCTTTTTGCACTTTTTGACACTTTTGACACTTTTGACACTTTTGTGTCAGGTTCTATAATGTCGAGAACAAGAAAAAGTAAACAGCGCTTTATGAGAATCAATAGCTTAGAGAATAGCTAATTAGTACAAGTACAGTTATTTGTTGGTCACATTTACTAGAATTGATTTTTAGATTTGTGAACGTGTTTGGAATTAGACCACCAATAATTTATATTCTATCATCTTCTAATGTATGTTATGTTATTCTTCACTTTCTCTGTCTTTGGTCTCTTCAATTTTACCAGCAGTTTCCTTTTTGCTTGATAAAGGTAATACTGTGTAAATAAATCAACTTGACAGGTTTGAAGAGAAGTATCGTCCAACCGAATGACACGAAGCTTTTAATAATCAAATTATTTTGTGCCTGCTAAGATCGATAATCTCTGTTTTAGTAATTGTTAGACCCTCATATTCCTTTGTTTTATTTTTCATTTTCCGCTCTGCTCATGGCAACTTTACTAATTAGAAAAGAGAAGCTGAGCTTGTCTCATTTAACATAAATGACACTGTCCGATAGAGACCTGCTGCGGACAAGGCTGACGTGGTGTGAGTCTATGAGATCTCCAATCAAGTAATGAAGTAGTTAATCTGAAGCCACCCGAATTTTCTGGGCCGAGCGATTGGCATTGGCTAGAGAGTAGGTGCCCGCATGATAACCCATGTTGAGCGCGATCATTCCTTGTTTGAGACCAGTCGGATGGATCAAAGTAATATCAAAGCTAGTTCAATCTTCAATCATCCACTCATTACCCCACATTCTACCCGTTATATCTATGGAAACATGGTTCTTGTAGATCGATTGACGTTGAATGCTGTAGAGGATTTAAAAAGTAATGAGATTGAAATCAGTATAATTCATGATAAAGAGCACCATATCATTTGTAGAAGAATCCACATTAATCCTAAAATGAAGTTAAAGCCCCTGAATAATGAAAGATGTTTTTAGTAGTATATTAGCTATGATCAATATCATTCAGTTCATATCCAATGAATCAAATTGCACATTCGGCCATTTTTCCCATACTCATAAAATGTGTCATCTGTAAGTGCATTATCCAATTAAAGGTTTTATTTGTGACTAAGCATTCATGAAGGATGCTACGACGTTCAATGCGGTACCACTGCCTTATTCACCAAATGATGCCATGTTACCTCTGTTTGTTGTTGAGAAAATAGATATTTTTATTTTGATTTGTCTTGATCTGGGTTATAAGTGTTATAAGTGCATATTTCCAAAATTAAACCAACACACTTTCACCACACAAAATTCTCATAAATTCAAGTCAACTTAGCCATAATACACCCAACAAGCTGCTGATTTACTTCAATGTCAGTTGATTACTCTGTGTACCTCGTTACCGACTCCGGTCTGGTCCCACCAAATAGAACTTTATTTGAAACAGTTCAACAGTCTATAGAGAATGGAGCCACTATTGTCCAATTGAGAGAAAAGGACATTGATACAAAGGACTTTATAACCAAAGCTCAAGAAATCCACAATCTTACTAGAAAGGCTGGAATACCACTAATTATAAATGACAGAGTTGATGTTGCACTTGCTATTGATGCTGAAGGTATCCATGTTGGACAGGATGACATGCCTGTCGAATTGGTACGTAAGTTGATCGGTCCAGGAAAGATCATTGGCCTTTCAACCAGAACTGTCGAAGAGGCACGTGCTGGTATTGCAACTGGTGTTATTGATTACATTGGAATTGGCGCTGTTTTCTCTACTGCTACCAAAGACTTGAAAGATAGGGGTCCAATCGGAGCAAAAGGCGTCCGTGAAGTGTTGAAGGTGCTTAGAGATGAAGGTGGTGAGCATATCAAGACAGTTGTTATCGGTGGGATCAACGATAAGAACGTGCAGTCGGTTCTATATACCTCTGCAATCCCTGGTAAGTCTGTTGATGGTGCTGCTGTGGTCTCAAACATTATTGCTGCTGATAATCCAGGATTGGTCACCGCTAAACTCAGTAAGCTAATCAAGGGTAGTTACGAAAGCACCCTTACGACATCCAACACTTTTGAGCTGAAACCAAATTCAAAATTTGTTCATAATGTTACTGAAATCGCTCCAATGACACATCAAATCACCAACAACGTTGTTAAAGGATTTAGTGCAAATGTTACATTAGCTATAGGGGCATCTCCAATCATGGCAGAGGAACAGAATGATTTTAGTGACCTTTCAAAATTTCCAAATGCAGCCCTTTTACTTAATACTGGGACAACACATCCTTCTGAAATCTATCTTAAAGCCGTGCGTTCTTATAACTTGAATGGAAACCCTGTAATTTTAGATCCAGTTGGTGCTGGTGCAACCGAGTTCAGAAGAAAGCTAACTCAAGATGTGCTCAACGCTGGTCATTTCACAATCATCAAAGGAAATGAAGGCGAGATCTTCACTGCCGCTGGTATTAAAAGAGAAATGAAAGGTGTTGATAGTATTGGATCAGAACCATTGGAGAAAGTTGTTGAAGCTGCAAAAAGGCTAGCATTGGATACAAGATCTATTGTTGTTGTTACAGGAAAGACTGATATCATCGTTGAAGGTGAATTAAGCGGTGAATTCTCGATTTCCAAAGAAGTTAAACAAAGAGCTATTGCTATCACTGGTGGTCATCCTTTGATGGGTAAAGTTACCGGTTCTGGTTGCTCTCTAGGTTCTGTTTTGGCTTCATATGTTGGTGCAAACCGTGAAGATCCCTTTATAGCTGCAATCACAGCCGTTTCTCTATACAAACATGCTGGTGGTGTCGCAGGTAAGACTGCAGAAAAAAATGGACCAGGGTCTTTCTTAGGTCTTTTCCTCGATGAATTATACAAGACTACTGAAGAGAATAAACCTGAAGATTGGGATATTAAAATTGAAGTTTTATAAATTTAATTATTATAAGATAACATATATGTAACTGAAAACTTCACCAATATACAACCATAGCTCCTTTTGAAAACAGATATCTATATACAGATGTTTTCATTTTTAATTAGTGTATGAAAGATTACTTTTGGCACTTGGTAAGACTTTAACACCTTCCTTTGGTTCGTATTCTTCCTTAGCTCTAGCTAATACTTCAGCTTCTTGGTCTGGTGTCAATTTATTGACGAGTTCATTTGGCTGAACAAATTTGAATTTACCAAAAGCAAAATCTCTATCAGACATTTTTGATAAGATGTACAGTTGTTCTCTAACATATTTCACAGATGCTTCTAGATGTGAGTAGTCAATATTTTGTCTAGCATTGAATAAGTTTCTCCAAAGAGCAGTTGCTAAAGTAGCATCGTCTGTTGCAAAACCTTCATCATAAGAACAAACGAGACCTCTGAGTTGAGCATTATAATCTTTCAGGTATTGATCTGAGATTCGACTTGAATTGACGTTCATTTCATCATGAAGTCTCAGTTCCATATCTCTGAAGAATCTATCAACCAATTTCTGTTGATAATTGCGACCATATTTGAAAGGTAAAGCTCTCATTCTAACGGAAAGGATCCAAATATGTAGAGCGGTAATTTGAAACCATTGTGAGAAAGTTCTTGGAAGTTTTAAATCATCATAGAAAAATTTTGCACTTTCTGATAGCTCTTCATTTTCAAATTGTAAACCTTGAGTTTTACATTCAGCATAGTATAAGGAACCAGCAATAGGACCCGCTCTGATTCTATCCATGTCTAATCTTAGTAAGGAAATAGCTAATTCACCAATATTTTGAGCATATGACGGTAGTTGGTATCCTTCCTTTTCATACTTAGAGTCAGAAAGAAGTGGTCTCTTGTTCTTTGGAATGACTGGTGCAGTATTTGCTGGTAGTTGAATTTTAATGGTTGATGATTGTGCAATTTGGCATGGTGATTGTTTCTCGATGGAAACATCTTTCACTTGTTCGGCAGTGATAACATAAGATTTTCTTCTGATCTGGGACAGAATTCTGTTCTGTGTGACTCTTAAAGAGGAGTTTAATCTCAACATTTTAGGCTAAAGCTCACAGGGCTCTTCTGAACTATCAATTGTTTCTTTTTTTTTTCTTTACCTGTTTGGACCTCTGGTGTCCAGGTGTTTTGCATGTATTTATCAGGTCGACCAATGAAAAGGTGAGGAATCGTAAAAACTACAAACTATCAAGTTGTTCCAAAGTACAAAGCAATCCTTTAATTGGAATCATTTTCTGCTTTTTCTGTTCGGGTTACGGACTTTCTTAGGCCCATCATAGTGTAAGTGGCCTAATTTGTCAATTGCTCTTTGGTTCACCCAGTCCAAACAATGATCAATCTCATTATCAACTCGAAGATCTGTTATTTTTAGTTTGGCCTCTTCAAGCTGGGCCTTTTTTTTAGTATGTTCTTTAATCTTTTGTCTCTTAATTTTTCGCTGAGCCACACGATCACTTGGCTTGGACTCATCTGTTTGTGCTTCTTTTAAGTTTTTTTTCTGTTCATTATCTTGATTATGACCAAAGGCTTTAGTTGAACTTCTTGTTCTACCAGTTTCATCTGTGTCGTTAAATTTTTTGTTGATTTCCGCAGCAGTCTCAGTTTCATGACCTGCTTCTTCTCCGTCATCATCATCTTCTTCTCTATCAGAACCGGAGGACACAGATTCAACCTCAGTATCAGATAAGACAGTTTCTTCGATGAACCTCCGAAGTTCCGCTTCCTCTTCTTGAATGCTATCAATATTTAAAGATTTTTTTCTAGATTTAAGGCTTGATATTACTTTATCTTTGATATCCAGAAGCTCTTTGACAAGTTTTGATTCTCTTTGACCCCATGCGTTTAGCCATTTCAAGAGTTCTTCAATTTCTTCTGGTTCATCAAAGTATGCCCAATCCTTCCCACTCAATAGTAGAGCTGGTGCTTCCTCAATAACCTTCTTTTCTGCATTAGAAAGAACGAATGCGGGTTTACCATATTCGTCAACAATGACATTTCCGCTGACTGTAGAATTAATCTGTTTGGAACCTTGCTCAAATGTTAGTTTAAACACTTTACTAACATTTGTGAAAGGATCAGTAGTAATTTCGATGATATGATCAGAATCAGATGTACCTGTACTATCTGATTTTTCATGGTTTTGGCTGGTGAGAGTTTTTCGAGTCTGGTTTAATTGATCCCACTCTTCAATAAGTTCGGTCTGAATGTGTAACTTATCTGTAACATCAGAACTTGTAGGTCCCTGAACCCATAATCTGCCCATCAAGTAAGTTTCATCTGAAGTTTCTGCATCATCATCAAAATCCACTTCTTCCTCCTCCTCTTCATCATCTTCACTAGCCTTATTAGTTTTCAAGTTTGGCAACCCATTTAATTCAAACCACCAATATCTGTTATAGTAACGATCTTTACCAATATACTTTATTCTTTGAACATCTAATTCAGCAAGTTCTTTCTCGATTTCATTTTTTCTTTTACGCAGTTGTTCAGATTGCCTTAATTGAATGGTTCTAGATGCTAATAAGTTCCCAAAATTCTGGTTTGATTTAGCATATTCGAGTTCAGCTTCTGATGGTACGATTGTTAGGCCAGCCCTACGCCTTCTTTTCAGTTTATTTTCAGCCGGATCTTGAGTAGATGAGTCATTGGATTGAGTTATTATGCCATTGTTTGACGTGCCATTTGGAGAGCCCATTGATTCCCTGCACAGCTTATCAATATCCTGTGCTTTTTCGAACGTAGATTTATATTCCCTTGTTATCTCAAACCTCTCTCTTCTCAATTGAGCCGATTCTTCCATACATTTCTCCAAATATAATCTAATGAGATTTGAGTCAACTAAGAAGGAACACAGGAAGCTCAATACCTTAATTCTTAAACGAACAGGTAAGTCATTGTAAAAGTGCTTTTTAATTATTGCTGGACTTACACCACTTTCTAGAGGTGCTAAAATGTCAAAGATCTGTTTGATATCATCTTTATACTTCTTGTGAGTTCTGACACCATCTAAAATACCTAGTAAAATAATTTGCCAGCTACCATCCTTAAAGTTCCGCTTGGATAATCGTTCTAACCAAGGAACTTTATCAGTCAAGTAATCATCAACCTTGTTTGTATCTTCCTCTTCTCCTTCGTCTTGTTCTTGTTCTTGTTCTTGTTCGTCCTCATCCTCATCATCATCGAGTTCTTCTGGATACGGAACCTCCAAGTTTTCTCCATTCTCAGGCAGAAATAATGATAGAACACCACAAAAAATTTCATTCAAAAGAGAACAATCATCTTGAGGAGAATCCCATCTTAATGCAGTCAGGAAGTCATCAAAAGTGAATGTATCTAAAGTCAAAGCTATATGATAAACGTTTAAAAACGCCCAAGATTCCAAAGCATCTTCAACATAAGGGCCAAGCTCTCCAATCCTAGAGGGAACAGGCTTTTTTATAACAAGGCTAACCTCATTCAGTAAGTCTTCCTTAACAACCCTCTTTGTCTGTGTAGTAGAATTGTTCTCGGTTTTAAGATTAGAGCCAGTGCTTGAAGCACCCTTTGGTAAGATGGGCTGCAGTTTTGTTGGAGTTGCGCTTTTCTTATCTTGGTTTTGAGATTGTCTTGGTTTCTTCTCACCGTCTTTCGATTGAGAGGCCAATGCTCTCTTCTTCATAGGTTTTGATTCTTCCTTGAATCGAGCCAGTTCAGGTGGATAGTCTGATGAGATTCTATACTTATCAGCATATTTCTGTTTCACCATCCAAGGAGCGCCGAGTTTTGGAGATCTCGTTACTGATAGCTTAATAAATGTCTTAACGAACCACTTTGTGAAGTTATTTCTATCTCTTGTCACCTGGTGCTCATCAACAACCACTTCTGCGCCAGTGTCCACTCTTGATACTCTGTATTTACAATGTGCTGGACGAACACTATTCTCAGGGCCACCAACAGCGTTGAACTTAGCCTTTTCTCTGATGATGCATTTGGTCTTAAAATCATTTTTGTAGTCGTTTAGTCTAATCATTACTGTTTCACCAGGATAATAATCATTTTTGAAAGCAGAGTAAACCTCATCGACAAGTTGATCTATTCTGGGAACAGTACTAAACTGCAAGTGCCTTAGAATAGGCTCTTTCAAATGCTCTGGGAAGTTCTCTTCAACAATTGTCATCTCTTTCTGTTCTGATTCATAAGCTTCGAAGAATGTTAGACATGAATTCCCGGTGATTTCACAAACGAACTTCTTTGTGTTATAGTAATCCATCCTTTTCAAATATTGATCATAGGTCAGAAACCATTCTTTTGTGTATTCGATGTACCAAGCTTTGACATTAAGGTTATCAGGCAATTGGTCTGTTGGCGGGAAGGTTACAGGTTTTCTCTTGAATAGAACCTTTCAAAGTAAACACTTGTTAGTTTCAGGCTTTTTTCAACAGTTCCAAAACAAAAACATACCATTTTAATGTCAAAAGTTGATCTTTCAATAGCGCTAACAGGGACTCTCAGGAGCTATAACGCGTTGATCAGTGGAGATCTTTGATATGAATATAAATCGTTTTGGTTCGAGAAAAGTTTTGTTGTTTTGGCTCTTTTTAATTGGGTTTTTATTCAGAATTTGTTAAACTTGAAAATCTGGACAAAAAGAATTTTGATATTACATACAGCCGAGAAAGGAAAGGTTAGGAGCACCAAAAGTTAAATCCGGGTAAAATTCAATAGCCACAAACGCATTGATTACATAATTTTAAACTGTGCCACAATAATTCCAAACTAGGAAATGGGAAGGTTCCAGTGGCTAGTGAGCTCAATAAATTTTTTTTCGGTTCGTAAATTCATAGCTGCTTAAAGAAGAACATCAACTTCTTTGACTGAAACGCCAGATATGGACGCAAAACAGTCAAACAAGTCCCATAGGGGCCAAAGTATGAAGACGACGGCAAAGAAGAAGCTTCATAGCCAAGGCCATAATGC
Source organism: Wickerhamomyces jianshihensis (assembly GCA_030562945.1). Lineage (NCBI taxonomy): Eukaryota > Fungi > Ascomycota > Saccharomycetes > Phaffomycetales > Wickerhamomycetaceae > Wickerhamomyces > Wickerhamomyces jianshihensis. The sequence continues at coordinate 192,669 of JAKUAH010000001.1, forward strand.
TAAAGCGTTTGCTGTCAGTGCTCCTGGTAAACTCCAACGTATGGCAAAAAGAACACAGGATGTGAATGAAAAGAAACTTCATGTTCCAATGGTTGATAGAACTCCTGATGATGACCCTCCTCCAGTTATTGTGGCAGTTGTTGGTCCTCCTGGTACTGGTAAAACCACCCTTATCAGATCATTAGTGAGACGTTTAACTAAGAATACATTAAGTGAAATTAAAGGCCCAATCACTGTTGTTTCAGGTAAAAGAAGAAGATTAACATTCATCGAAGTGGCCAATGATCTGAACTCAATGATTGATGCTGCCAAGATTGCTGATCTAGTACTGTTGCTAATTGATGGTAACTTTGGGCTTGAAATGGAAACCATGGAATTCTTAAATATCGCTCAACACCACGGTATGCCTAGAGTCCTTGGTGTGACCACACATATCGATTTATTCAAGTCTCAATCAACACTAAGAGCATCTAAAAAGAGATTAAAGAGTAGATTTTGGACTGAAGTTTATGCTGGTGCTAAACTGTTTTACTTAAGTGGTGTTATCAATGGTAGATACCCAGATAGAGAAATTTTGAATTTAACCAGATTTATTTCAGTGATGAAGTTTAGACCCTTAAAATGGAGAAATGAACATCCTTATTTATTGGCTGACAGATTTACAGACCTAACACATCCTGCATTGATTGAAAAGAACCCCAAAACTGACAGAAAAGTTGCTATTTATGGTTACTTACATGGTACTCCCATGGCTTCTTCCAATGCTAGAATACATATTGCAGGTGTGGGTGATTACACAGTTGCTTCAGTAGAAAAATTACCAGATCCATGTCCAACTCCATATTTTGAACAGAGGTTAGAAGAGTTGGAGAGAGAAAAGCAAAAAGAAGCTGCTGCTAATGGTGAAGCTCTTGCTAAAACTACTAGAAGAAGAAAGAGGTTAGATGACAAGCAGAAAATTATTTACGCTCCAATGTCTGATGTTGGTGGTGTTCTTGTTGATAAAGATGCCGTTTACATTGATGTTGGTAATGCCTCTTTTGTGCCTGGTCAAGAGAAGGGTGTTGGTGAACAACTTGTTACTAACTTACAGAGTGTTGATAAAACGATCGATGAACAGTTCAAAGCCGGTCCTGGTTTACAGCTGTTTTCAAATGGTAAGGAATTAAATGACGTTGATGGAAGTGAAGATGAAGAAGATCCAGAAGACGACGAAGATATTGACGAAGAGCAACAATATGGGGAAAATACCGGTAGAACAAGTATGAGAAGACCTAAAATCTATGGTAAACCATTGAATGAAGATGATGAAAGTAGTGCTAATTTCAATTTGGATTCAGATATCGATGATGAAGATGAGGATTCCAGAAGAAAGCTCGTTGAGATTGATTTTGATGAACAAAACGAGGATGATTTTGATTTAGAGGAAGCTTCTGACTTAGAAGAAGATGATTGGAGAGCAACTGCGTCAAGATTACAAGGTTCTGTTAAGAGAAGATGGGATATTGGTAAATTGATCTACATGAACAATATCGATCCAGCCGATGCTATCCGTAGATGGAAAAACGAAGAAGAAGAGGAGGAAGAATCTTCAGAAGAAGAAGATATTGAAGCTGATGATGAAGACTTTTTCAAGAAAAAGGAACAAATCACTACTAAGGTTGGTGCTGTAACTGATGTTTCTGATTCATCTATCACTAAATACCCATCTGTCGAAGAATTGAAACAGAAATGGACCTCTGAATCTATAAAAAATCTACAAACCAGATTCTTGGTATCAGCAAAGAAAATTTTAAATTCTGAGGATGATAATGGAGGTGATGACGAAGAAATATATGGTGATTTCGAAGATCTTGAAGCTGAAGATGATGAATCTAACAACGCTGAAGAAAATAATGAAAAAGATTCTGATGCTGAAGATTCTGATGACTTTGCAGACTTTGACTCTGAAGAAAAGAAAGATGAACAAATTGAGGAAGGTGATGCTGAAGATGAAGAAGAGGAAGAAGAAGCATTTGATCCAACATTATCATTAGAAGAAAGACGTGCTCTGAACTCAAAGAAAAAGGAAAAGTTAAGATTACAATTTGAAGCTGAAGAAGGTGAGAACTTCAAAGAAGAAGCAATGACCGAAGAAGACACATGGTATGAAATGCAAAAGGCAAAAATGGCTAAACAGTTAGATATCAACAAAGCTGAGTTTGACAAAATGGACACTGCTACTAGATTGAAAATTGAAGGTTATAAGGCTGGTTCATACGTTAGAATAGTCTTCGATCATGTTCCACCTGAATTTGTTGAAAATTTTGATCCAGAATTCCCATTAGTTCTTGGTGGTTTGTTAGCTAGCGAGGAAAGATTCGGATTCATGAATGTCAGAATCAGAAGACATAGATGGCACAAAAAGATTTTGAAATCAAATGATCCTCTAATTTTATCCTTAGGTTGGAGAAGATTTCAAACATTACCAATCTACACAACTTCAGACTCCAGAACAAGAACTAGAATGTTGAAGTATACACCAGAACATGCCCATTGTAATGCCACATTCTACGGTCCCTTGGTCGCCCCGAATACTACATTTTGTGGTGTCCAAGTTGTTGCCAATAGTGATACTACAGGTGCATTTAGGATCGCTGCTACTGGTATTGTCGAAGAGATTGATAGTTCGACTGAAATTGTCAAGAAGTTGAAGTTGGTAGGTCATCCATATAAGATCTTCAAGAACACTGCATTTATCAAAGATATGTTTTCATCCGCCTTGGAAGTTGCTAGATTTGAAGGTGCACAGATAAAGACTGTTTCAGGTATCAGAGGTGAGATTAAGCGTGCGTTAAGTAAACCAGAAGGTCATTTGAGAGCTTCATTCGAAGACAAGATTATCTTGAGTGATATCATCATACTGAGAACTTGGTATCCTGTTCAACCAAAGAAATTCTATAACCCCGTCAGTTCTCATTTGATAAAAGATCAAAAAGAATGGAAAGGGATGAGATTGACTGGTCAAGTTCGTGCTGCTAATAACATTGAATTGGTGAACAATCCTGATAGTTTGTATGGAAAAGTTGAGAGAGTTGAGAGACATTTCAATGGTTTGAAGGTTCCAAAATCTATTAGAGCTGAACTTCCGTTCAAGTCACAGATCCATGAAATGAAGCCACAAAAGAAGCAGACTTACTTGCAAAAAAGAGCTGTTGTTTTGAAGGGTGATGAAAAGAAAGCTAGAGCAGCCATGCAAAGATTGTCCACCATTGCCAATGCCAAAGATGACAAGAGAAAACAAGGAAAGGATGATAAGAGAAAAGACAGATTAAAGAAGTTGGCCAAATTGGAGGAGATTAAAACAGAAAAGGATAAAGAACGTAAGAAAGAATATTTTGCCAGTCAAGGTAAAAAGAGAGGACATTCTGGTGGCGATTCCGCATCCAAGAAACGTCATGTATAGTATAAAAATTCTTTATGAGTAAATAATGCATCCCACAATAGTAGTTTTACAAAAGTGCTAATTCAATTATTGATTTAAACAGGAAAAACCATTAACCTAAATACGACCCCAAATCTTTTGTTATATCTCAAATGTAGTTAGATAACCATTTGAAAGCTTCGGCATAACCTTGTCTCATCACAACAGAAACCATAAAGACTTCTAGTGGTCTTTGTGTAGTAGCAGCACCATCTTTACCAGTTGTACCATGAAGACCCAACGCTTGTCTCAATTCTATTTCTCTAACGGCTCTTGGGGAATCAATCTTGTTACCCAAAACAACAAATGGAACATTTGATAGTTCTTCAATGGCTAGAAGAGCATCCAATTCAGCTTTTGATTCTTCGAATCTTTGTGGATCAGCAGCATCGACTAAGAAAACGATACCATTAACTTCAGGGAAATAATCCTTCCAGACACGACGAGCCTGTTGGTGCCCACCCAAATCGTAAGTTGTGAAAGTAACGGAACCAATAGCCAGTTCTTCAGAAGTTGGATGTAAAGTTGGTTGTAAAGTTGCTAGTCTATCATTTTTTAGCATGTGAAGTAAGGTTGTTTTACCAGCGTTATCTAGACCCAAAAATAAAAGTTTGGCATGTTTGTTCCACAAACCAAGGTAAGCTAGAGCATTTTGAACTGTAAAGAAGAAGTTGAATGTTAGAATAAGGGGACAGGAATTGAACTCGGGTGTGTAATCACTTACAAAAACTGACAAACCACATTTTTTACAGCGTTCTTCAAGTGAAATTTGTGCTTGATCTTGATTGTTTTGGCCACAAAATTTGGACTTTTTTCTGGACGTTTTTTTCCGTTCACAAGAATTTCGCGGAACTATGATCAGGGGCTTCGTAACCTAAGCTTGACACTTATACTCATTTTGATCCATAATGTTTCACTGTATCGAGATAGTTGATCTCATATTGTGCTTGATATTTGGTGTTAGCGTGTAGATCTGGCTGATAAATGAATCTTAGTACTGTTTTCTGTAGTTGGGCCGTTATGTTATTTCTTCAATCAAATCCATAGTGAGAAAAGGATCTAAGGAAGTTTGGAGCTATATTGTGCCTTCAGCCTACTGCTTAAGAAATAACCGTAAGGAATATATCATATTATCTTAGACAAAATAATTGTGATTTAATCAGTGAAGGTTAAAGTATCTTTTAAACCAGACCCATACACACACCAATTAAACTATACAAGTGATGAGGTGACAACACAAAAATGTTAACAGACACTCTATTTATCTAGATGAACACGAGATACAGAGTTGGCTTTTATCAGATTCATTGATGCAATTCGCATCCTCATCAGACTTAGTGATGTTATTCTTTGCATCTACCTTTAAATATACAGCGGAGCATCAAAGGACAAATAGGACCTGCTGGTGTAATCCTCTCCTTCCAATGAGGGTCCATCTCCAGATCATAATTCTCCAATATTGTCTTCACAAACAACCTACTCTCATATAGGGCAAATCTTTCTCCCAGACATGCTCTTCTTCCACCATGGAATGATGCAAGCATTGCCTGATGTTTCCACTTCTTGTAATTTCCAGATACTTCTTCGTTGCTTGAGCCCCAACGCCCCAGAATGAATTCATTGGCGTCTCGACCCCAAGAAGCTTCATCACGCCCTGTGGCAAAATTGTTATATCCAACATAGGCTCCTTTAGGAATGTAGATGCTTGATCCCAGAATGGCATTCCTTGAAGTTTTTCTATTGATGATCTGTCCTAAAGGTGGTAGGAACCTCAAGGTTTCATAAAGGAATGCATTTAAGAGATAACAGTCTTCTAACTCTTTATCATTCAGACCACTAACAGCCTGGCGTAATTCACCTTGAAGGTGGGGATGTTTCACCAGTATATAAAGGAGTGAAGATAATAACAATTGAGGATTTTCATGCCCAGCAACCAGAATAATCAAAATGTTATCAGTGAACTGCTTTTCAGTAATTTCATTCTGCTGTAGTGCAACATAAAGCTTGTAAGCAGCAGTCTCAGTGTTTACATGGTCCATTTCCTGAGATTCTTTCACTCGTTTAACCAGATACCCACGGAATGCCTCAACTTCCCTAGAAGCACGCAGCCTCGAAGGAATAGGAAGTGAGTCAAGGATAGGGAAATTCATGAATAAGGGTTTAAAAATCTGTGACTTGACTACTTTCAACCGTTGGTGCAGTTCACAAGGCTTTTTGATATTTAAAGGGTCGAAATCGCAGCCTAGCATCGCTTCAGAGATATTAGCCAACGCAAACCTCTGCAGAAAATCTCCGACCATCAAGGAAATTGAACCACTGGCTATCCTATCATTGATCAGGTCGACCATCTTAAGGCAATTCTTTGGGACACAACCCTTTACAGGAAACTGAACACCCCTGGTGATCAGCGACCTATAAAGCTTCCAACTGACACCGTGCGCACTGATCACATTGTCTCCGGTATACTTGGACAACACAGAATTGGGAATCTTCTTGTGGTTACCACTTTTTGCAAATGTATCTTCATCTTTTAGAACCTGACACAAGTACGATGGTCTCGCGACTAGTATGTTCCAGCGAGAGGCGAAATACACCTTCACAGCGCCATATTTATCTAATTTATCCTTCAAATAGTGGTCATAAATGTCCTTCTGATCCATAGAAGTGTATGTTCCTAGAAAAGAGACATAGAATGGGATTGTTGGTATGTTCTTGGGGAAAGACAATGGTGGGAATATAACCGAAACAATCAAGTAAACAACTGCAACCAGCGCAATCAGCTTAATGAGATGAATGGAATCAGTAGAGTTCATTAAGTCGAAGTAGGAGTTGTTAGAGAGCATTGCGCTACAGGATTTTGGTCCTTTCCACCGGATTCATAGCGATCTTTATATTTTCTCATGGTCATGAGTTAATTATAAGAGAAAAAGATACATAAAAAATTAAACCTCCTCCTATCTACACAAATAGTGAACAATTCTGTCATTTGGAAGGAACATTACAATGTCTGCATTGGATATATAATTGATATATCTCAAACAGTCTCAGCCCCTTCTTTTACGGATCTCAATATTCCAACTGATCCTTCTTGTATTCAAAATTCTTCATTTAATAACTATGAGCAAATTTGAGCCATGTTGTGAAATTATGCTCAAACACACCAATGATTTTATAAAAGATGAGATCAATGAATATGTATCTAACTTGACCATTTTACCTTGGAATTCAGACACCTTGAACTTATTATGTCCTCTAGATCATCAGATAAAGATGTTGAAAAGCAACAGAACTCTAATGAAACAACCACAGCACAGGCCCCACCTCAACCTTATTCCAGCTTCAGTGATTCCAGAAGACGTGTTATTCTACTAATCATTACAATCGCTGGATTCCTGGGCCCTGTAAGTGGAAACATCTACATCCCTCTTCTCCCAAATTTCCAACAGGTCTTCAACACAAGTACCACAGTAATCAATGCTACTGTCTCAGTATTCATGTTCGTTATGGCCTTTTCTCCTCTATTATGGGCTTCTTTTGCAGATATTGGTGGACGTAAAACTCTGTACTTAGTGTCCCTGGTATTCTTTATCGTTGCTAACATCCTTCTTGCTGCTGTCCCGCCAAATATTGCTGCGCTGTTTGTGCTAAGGATTATCCAAGCATTTGGCGCCTCAAGTGTCCTAAGTGTTGGTGCTGGATCAGTTACTGATGTTACCGAACCTAGACATCGTGCCAAAGCTATTTCTTATTTTATGATGGGCCCTCAATTAGGACCTGTGATTGGCCCAGTTTTAAGTATCATAGCTAAAGAAAGTGATGATTCTTGGAGATGGATCTTTGGTTTGTTGGCAATTCTTGGTGCCGTTGTTTATGTTTTGATATTGTTGTTCTTGCCTGAAACTTTAAGATACCTTGTTGGAAATGGTTCAGGTTTAAATTTAAATTCTTGGTTCATCGCACCAAAGTTGAGACAAAAGAAAATCGTTGAAGGCTTTCCAAAGCCTCCAAAACCCAGTGTGATGAACTATATCAAGATTTTGAAATATTTACCTGTTTTACTTAGCTGCATCAATGCTGCTTTATTATTTGCTGGCTTCTATGCTTTGAGTGTTGAGTTTTCTCATTTATTACAAAGTCAATACGGTTATAACGAAGTTCAGGCAAGTTTAGCGTACTTGTGCCCCGGAGGTTCTTTGATTATAGGCTCACTTTCTTCTGGTAGACTCTCTGATTATCTAAGAAAGCATGATAGTATTCCTGAACATCGCATTCCATTACAATTAATCGGTTTCGTACTTTGTATTGCTGGGCTAATCCTTTTTGGATGGTGCGCAGATAAGAATGTCCATGTTGCTACTCTTTTTGTTGGCCTTTCTTTGAATGCTTTTGGTATGACTTGGGTCTTTGTGATCACAACAACTTATTTAACAGAATGTTTCAGAGCACAAGCATCAACTTGTGTTGCATTGGTTAATATGTTTAGAAATGCTGCTGCTGGCGTGAGCTCTTTGATTATTCATGTATTAATTGAGAAGATGACAATTTGTTGGGCATTTACAGGGCTGGCATTGTGTCTCTTGATTTCCATCGCAAATGTTTTTGTCATCATGTGGAAAGGATCCCAGTGGAGAGAAAAGTTACAGGGCTCATTAGCTAAACTACCCTCTCCAATAGCAACTTCTCATACTCAAGCCCAGCAGAAAAGCTGATCAAATGGATCTTATATCCTCGATAGGCTTAATCTTCTCGGAACGATAAAAACTGCTTATATCTGATAAAAAGAATATTCATACACATATTGCACAGAGGTAGACATACAACGTACCTTTGATCAATATGGAAAGCAATAAATATAGTAAGAAGTCATTTTTCATAACATGGCTTAATTTGTTTTGTTACGGGGCCTATATCCTCAATGTCCAGAACTTATATCTCAGCAACTCTTCAAACCATGGCAAACATATTAGGGGAAACAGGAAAAGGAGAAAAGTTTCAGCCAAAAGGAAATGACTGTTATGTGTCAATGGGCTCACTAAAGCTTCACCCAAATTCCTATGTTCTTTACCTTTAAGCGCTATTCACCATTGTAGAGAGTGCCATTGCAATGTTTGTGATGAACATCGGAGATTTTTCAAATTATAAGAAGTGTATATTATGTTGTTCCATGATGATTTATGGAATATTAGCTATCCCATTTGCTGGATTCAGAGATGATCATTCCTTCTCAGAATTCGTTGGAATATCATTATTGTATTGCCTCATCAATATCACTAACACGATAATTCAGATACTTGAAGCTTCTTGCAGTCCATTTCTAATGAGATCTACAGACCAAGTTATAGTAGAGGATGTAGATGAACAAGAAGAGGTAGAACTTAAAAGACAGTCAATGTTGAATAAAGGTTCAAAAGTGAGTTCTTTGGGTTTCGTGTTAGGTAATCTTGGTGGGATAACAACGCTGTTTGTTGGCTTGATCATAACATTCACAGATAAAACAACTGAAGCTAACACTAAACAAAATAGCTTCTTACTGTCAATTACAATTGCTGGTTATTGCACAACCTTATTTGCATTATTTTCGATGTGTATGATCCCATCGGTCAAACAAGGTAGACCTAAAGGATTTATCATCTTTCTCAGTCTGAAAAGATTATGGTCAATGGGAATGAGATTAAGAAGTTTTCCTAATGCTTTTATTCTTTTTTTTGCCTGGGTTGTTTGGAATCACAGCTTCTCCAACTTTATGAGTATTTATTTGCTGTTGTTTAGGTCAACACTGGGGATTGGTAACAGTGATATGTAGTTCACATTGAACACTTGTATGTCCTATATTCTATCCACTATAGGATCACTTTCATAAATGTGGCTGTATTTGAATTGCCAAGTTAAGATGAAAACTTTGGCCTTTATCTTTCTTGGAGTTTCACTCTTCACTCAATTCTGGGGATGTTTAGGTATTAATAACACCATTTCTATTGGGTTTAAACACAGCTGGGAGTATTAGGTATTTGAAGTGATATAGTCAAACACTTAATCTGCTATGAGTCTCTTAATAGGGCTCTATATAGCTCTATATTACCACCAGGGGAAGAGGTTCAACCTTTCGGCTTGGTAACTATACTGGGCGTTCTCATAAATTGGGCAGTTGATTCCCTAGTTGCTTTAATATAGGATAAGACAGGAAATGACAGATATCCATTTACACTAAACTTTCTATTGGTGCTTCTGAGTATATTTCTTTATGCTCGCTGTAATCCAGAGAAGGGAATGGAGTCTGTAGAAGCTCAGGAAGAAGAGATAGAAGATACTGTATTCTCACGTGATTAGTCACATGCAAATTATATAATATTTTTGTGCGTCGCAAACCAGTTTTGTCAGTCGTAGAAATTTGTGAACAGCGAATTTTGATCGAAATGCCAAAAAAACGTAAACAAATCCATTTAAAACTCCCTCAAAGTCCACATATCCACAGTTAATTGTCGATTATTCGGGAAAGATGAAGTTGGACGTTAATGTATGCACTTTTTGATTGAAATTGGTATCTTTTCCAGTTCGAATATCTATTTTGATGGCCTGTTTACTAACATGTTGCTTATTATTAGAAAGTATTCAGTTCACGTTCTGATCGTGTCAAGGGGATTGATTTCCATCCAACTGAGCCTTGGGTCTTGACCACATTGTATTCTGGTATGTTTCTGTTGTGAGATTGTCTTTTAACTAAGCTACTAACAACTCTCTAAGGTCGTGTTGAAATCTGGTCTTATGAAACTGGCGTATGTGAAACATTTTTGGGTTTAAAAGAGAATATTTTACTAACTTGATATCAGACTAAAATCAAATCAATCGAAGTCACAGAAGTTCCTGTTCGTGCTGGTCGTTTCATTGCCCGTAAGAATTGGATCGTTGTTGGTTCCGATGATTTTCAAATCAGAGTTTATAATTACAACACTGGTGAAAAGGTCGCACAATTTGAATCTCATCCAGATTATATACGTGCTATAGCTGTTCACCCTCAACGTCCTTATATATTAACTGCTTCAGATGATATGACTATTAAATTGTGGAATTGGGAATCTAATTGGAAATTGGAACAAACTTTTGAAGGCCATCAGCACTATGTTATGTCATTGGCATTCAATCCAAAATCTCCAAACATATTTGTATCTGCTTCATTGGATCACACCATTAAGGTCTGGTCTTTAGGAAATGCTACTCCAAACTTTACCATTGTTGCACATGATCAAAAAGGGGTGAATTACGTGAGTTACTACCCTCAAGCAGATAAGCCATACCTAATCACTGCTTCTGATGATCGTACAGTGAAAGTCTGGGATTATCAAACTAAGTCATTAGTAGCTGAACTAAATGACCACTCTTCAAATGTTTCATTTGCAATTTTCCATCCTTCTTTACCAATAATTATTTCTGGTTCAGAAGATGCCACTATCAAGATTTGGAATGCAGGTACTTATAAATTAGAGAAAACTTTGAACTATGGCTTAGAAAGAGCATGGTGTATTTCAGCAAACTCAAACTCAAACTCTATTGCAGTTGGTTATGATGCAGGTTTCACTGTATTAAGATTAGGTAATGATGACCCTAAGGTTTCTTTGGACCCAGTTGGTAAATTAATTTGGTCAAAAAATAATGAAGTTTACAGTTCTCTCATTAAGGGATCTGAAGAAGTTGAGGATGGTGAAGTATTACCTCTTTCTGCCAAAGATTTGGGTTCTGTTGAAATTTTTCCAAACACTTTACAACATTCTCCAAACGGTCGTTTCGTGACTGTTACTGGTGATGGCGAATACATTATTTACACTGCATTGGCCTGGAGAAACAAAAGTTTTGGTTCTGCTTTAGACTTTGTCTGGTCTTCTGACTCCAATATTTTTGCTATCAGAGATATAAATGATGATATAATTATCCACAAAAACTTCAAACCTCTGCCTAACGCAAATGTTGATTTCTCATTTGCTATTGATAGATTATTCGGCGGTGAATTGTTAGGTGTTAAGTCAGATGATTCTATCTCATTCTTTGATTGGGAATCAGGTCAACTGGTCAGAACCATCGACGTTACTGCCAATGATGTCTTTTGGTCAGAATCTGGTGATTTAGTTCTGATTACATCAAATGACAATGCCTTTATTTTGCAATACGACAAAGAAATCTTTACAGAAGCCTTGAAGAGTGGAAATATAAGCTTAGAAGAAGGCGTTGAAGAAAGTTTTGAAGTCTTGTTTGATGTCACTGAAAGTATAACATCAGGTAAATGGGTGGGTGATGTCTTCATATTCACAACATCCTCTAATAGATTGAATTATCTAGTTGGTGGTAAGGTTTACAATATTGCTCATTTTGAAAAAGCTACCTATGTTCTTGGATACCTTGCTCGTGATAACAAAATTTATGTGGCTGATAAAGACGTCGAGATCAGTAGTTATCATCTATCACTGCATCTATTGGAATATCAAACACTTGTATTAAGAGGTGAGATTGAGCAAGCCAATGAAGAATATTTACCAAACTTTGAACCTACTGAACTCTCCAAAGTTGCCAGATTTTTAGAAGCTCAGGATTATTACGAAGAAGCTTTAGAAGTCACACCAGACTTGGAACAGAAGTTCGAAATAGCTCTTAAACTTTCTAACTTTGATATTGCTCGTGAAATTGCCATCAAAGAAGATACTGAACATAAATGGAAAGCTCTAGGTGATTTGGCCTTAAGCTCTTTCAAATATAAACTTGCCATTGAAGCCTTCCAAAAATCTAACGATCTAGAATCTTTATTCCTATTATACACCTCTTTCAACCAAAAATCCAAATTGGATGAATTAGCAACCTTGGCTAAGGAGAAAGGTAAATACAATATTGCCTTCAATTCATACTGGGCTGCAGGTGATGTTACTAAAGCTGTTGAGCTATTGAACTTGAACGATAGACCAGTCGAAGCATCATTCTTGGGTTTGACGTATGGGGTTAACGTTGACAAATCCTTGGAGGCCTGGAAGCAATCCTTACAGAAGTTGGGTAAGGATAAAATTGCTGACAGAGTTGCTACTCCAGGTGTTGATAATGGGTTTCCTAATCGTCAACAAGATTTGCTTGATTTGAGCGATGAACCCGTCACAGCTGAGCAAACTGAACAGCCTGAGGAAGAGGAGGAACAACAACTACAAGAGGAAGATGATGAGGTTCTAGTAGACGCTCTTGAAGATGCAACTGAGTAATTTTCTATTGCGCAGAAAAGAAACATGAAATAAATAGACTTTGGATGATTGTTTCAATACACACATATTAAAAAGGAAAAAAATAGAAACTAGGACGGCATTGCATGTTGTGACTTTGTATATTAGATCATTTCTTGAAATGAAGGACAGATTGATACGAAAAATTATCATGATCATAAAAGTACGTAGTGCAAGTTAAAGTTTTTCTATTAACTAAAAACATCTATCTTATCAACGTTCTTTCTCTTTTTAAGCCCAATGAAGTAGCATTCTTTGGATTCAGGTCGGCTAGCATCAGGTTTATCTCTAATAACTTTCTTAAATACTTTCTTTAACCTTTTTTCCAACCCAATATCTTCTTTTCCTGTGTAAAATTTACAAATGAATGAACCATCTGGCTTCAGTAAGTCAACGGCCAATATCAAAGCAGCGTCACAAAGGTCCTGGATAAAGAATTTGTTAGTAGAGCTGTCAAAGTTTTGGAAATGAATTTAAACACTCACAATGCTCGCTGTATGGTCTTTAACGATTAAACCAGAGGTATTAGCCATCCTATCATAACCAGAATTAGTCGTGTTATTCCAATAACGGGTGGGTGGTATAATAGGTGCATACATATCGCTCAACACCACATCAATTGGGAGTTTTGTAATTGAATCTCCGTTCAATTTATCCTCATCAACCTCCTCATCAACTTTTTCACTGAATTCAGACTCAATATAACTGGGAACGGCAGTTAAATCCTGTATTGACTCAAGATCTTTGGATTCTGGATGCTTTTCAAGGAAAAAGTTCCTTACCATTTTGTGTGTTTTCAAACTCAAGATATTGGCCTGCATTGCAGAGGCACCTTTTGGTGGAATTGCTGGGATGATATCTATTCCCAACACACGACCTTTTGGTTTGGTTTTGTCAACTGCAACTTGGGTCCAAGCTCCTGGAGCAAACCCCAAGTCCACCACTGATTGCCCTGGTTTAAGAATCTTAAATTTTTCGTTCAATTGGATTAGCTTATACGCGGCTCTAGACTTGTAATCTTCAAATTTGGCAGCTTTCGAGTATCTATCATTTTTGGCTCTGTTCAGCCATTTGTTTGAGCTTGCTGACTTTTGACCACTATAGAGTCTCGTTAGAGGATTTATTGGTCGCAGCAAAAGAGAGGCTCTGATTTTGGGAGTGAAAAGTAACATTCTTCGGAGGATTTGATGGGTCAGGTTGTTGTTATATTGCACCGAATGTTTCATGAATCATTAGTAGCGTTAAATTGAGCAGGTAAGAGATTATTTTTCAGGGCTCGTAACATATTATAAAACAATAACCCTGTAACACCTGTTCCGAAGGATAACGTCTCCTTTTCATCATTTACGCATTGAGTGGTAAAAACAGATATTAATCTTTTGTTTTGTGTTTCAAATATGTACCTTTCAAGCCCCCACCTTCCCCCTCTTCACATATCTCATGCGGTGCTTCACAAGTTTTATTTTATAATAGTCTTAAACACCGTAAATGAACTCAATGTCAAGGAATTGTACTCGGAGATGAAACGTGAAGAGTGGAACTCTATGTGTATGAAATTCCTCAGAGGCCTGCTAAGTAACCATGTTGAGGCCTTTCACATGATAACGTAGTAACGATAGTATCTTAAATAAATTACCCAGTTTGAGACCCTTGCCACAAAAAGATCAACACCATAAATGTTTAACGTCACTCCCAATCTGGAAAATTTGCAAGGCCAACGGCGTTGGTGAGTCCTTCCGCCACTAAATTGTAAATGCTTCCATTGGAGAGCATTTTAACTTCGATTGACATGCGTGTTCTACAGGTAACTAACAAGAGAGATTTACAAGAGAGATTTTAAGTTCATCTAGACTACTATGAGGCATCTTCATGAAAAACTTATTTCATTTTAATCAGAAAGTAATCATAGTTTTTTGTATTCCAGCTTACCTTCCAATTTCTTAACTTCAGAAACCTTTCTTACTGCTTTCATTAGATCCTGCTGTAGAATATAATCACGATCTGCTCTTATGGCAAAGAAACCAGCTTCTGTTATGACGTTACGAAGATCTGCACCATTAAATCCATCACTCATCTTAACTGCAGCTTCAAAATCAAACTCCCCTTGCTTCGAGATCTTTTCAGTATGAATTTTGAAAATTTCTAAACGACCCGCTTCATTAGGCAATGGAATTTCAATCTTTCTATCTAATCTACCAGCTCTTAACAATGCTGGATCTAGAGTATCTGGTCGGTTTGTAGCCATAATAACTTTAGTTTGTCCTAAGTAGTCAAAACCATCCATTTGATTCAATAATTCCATCAACGTACGCTGAATCTCACGATCAGCAGATGTACCTTCAGAGAAACGACGACCACCAATAGCATCAATTTCATCCATAAAGATGATACATGGTTCATGTTCTTTGGCATAACTGAACATTTCTCTAATTAGTCTTGCTGATTCACCAATATATTTATCAACAATAGCGGATGCAGGACTAAAAATGAAATTAGCACCAATTGTAGCAGCAACTGCCTTTGCTAGTAAGGTCTTACCAGTACCTGGTGGACCGTATAACAAAACACCTTTTGGAGGTTTGATACCAACTCTTTGAAATAGTTCTGGATTTTTTAAAGGTAGTTCAATAACTTCTCTCAATTCTCTAATCTGTTCATTCAAACCACCAACAGTACCAAAGTTAACTTCTTCTTGTTTAAAAGTGGTCATGTTATAAACTAATGGGTCAACTTCTCTAGGTAAGATTCTCATAATAGTCAAAGTAGTCATATCCAATGCAACTCTGACACCTTGTTTCAAGTTTTCCTTTTTGATAGAATTTCTGCAATTAACAATATATCTTGGTCCAGATGAAGCTTTGACAATAAAACGCTCATCATCTAGTTGTTTCAAAACTTCACCAACTACCTGTCCAATACTTTGTAGAGCTTTGATATCCTCTTCTGTTTTATCAAAATCTTTCTCTAAGTCTCGTATACTCAGTCTAAGTTCCTTGAGACGTGCATCCCAATTTCTATGATCTGTCAATTTCTTTTTAAATTTATTCAATGCTTCTTGTTTGGCGATCTCTTCTGCTGATAGTTGAGGTTGTTGTGGTTCAGAAGCGGCTTCATTATCAGTTTGTTGTGCTCTTTCACCAGCAGAATCGGAGTTCAATGCTTGTAAAAGAGGGTCGTTTTCTTCACTCATATATATCTACTATTTTGAGGCTCAATTGGCTTATTTAGAACTACTAAGATTGATTTGTTTTGTTTTGTGAAGTGGCGATTTTTTGTTCGAAGAAATTCCCTTAACCGGGTAATATTATCGCCATCCTCTCTCCTCTGAATCACGTGAATTAAAACGTAGAAAAGATTTTTATTGCCAAAAAATCGATGACAAGATCAAGATAAAGTGAAGGCTTTTCAATTGATTTGTTGGATACCCGAAGAAAGATGGAATTCCATGCTGTGATTTGTTGTGGTAAAGGGGTTAATCTGAGTCCTTTCACAAAATCCAGGGAAACTGGTGTGTCAAAGGCTCTGCTCCCAATTGGTAATAAGCCAATGATTGAGTACGTTCTTGAATGGTGTGACCAGGCTCCATTCAGAGGAGTTACTGTTGTATTGAACTCTGGTGAAATTGCAGATGTTTCAAAAGTGATTGATTCTTATAAGCAAAAAAGATCAAAAGAACTTGTGCATAGTCCCATCAACACTCTTAAATTCGATGGAGAAGCTACTGGTGAAATCTTGGATCAATTTATCGATAAAACTTTAAGTGGTGGTGCAAGCTATATTTTACTGCCTTGTGATTTTATTACTGATCTTCCACCCCAAGTTCTTATCGAAGAATTCAGAAATAAAGATGAAAATGACATCGCAATGTCTGTTCATTACCATAATAAATTTGAGAGTATAGATAAAAGAAACTTGACCCATTACTACACGGTTTATTCCGAAGATCATCACTTATTGGACATCTATTCAAAAGATTCTGTTGAAATATCCAAATTCCTTGAATTAAGAACCCAGATGGTTTGGAAGTTCCCATACACAAATGTTTCAACAAAACTATTAGACTCTTTCATATATTTCTTCTCACATGACTCCCTACAAGTGTTGAAAGACGAACTCTCAGACTACAAAACAAAATCTATCACAAAAATACTAAGGGACCTTGCACGTCGTTCTTGGAAGCATTCTGAATCAAAGGGAAAGATTAATTTCTTCGTACTACCTGATGAAGCTGATTTTATTAGAGCTGATAACATCCCAGCGTACATGGAAGCAAATCGTTATACCATGAGGCAAAAGGCAAGACAACAACAACAGCCACCACAAGCTAAAGAAAAAGGTGCTGCTACCATTGGTGCAGACTCGGTTGTTGGTGCTGATACTCAATTGGGCGAGAGAACTAGTGTGAAAAAGACAGTTGTTGGTAAGAACTGTAATATTGGAAAACGTTGTCGCTTGACAGGATGTGTGTTATTAGATGGTATTACATTAGCAGACGATGTTATCTTGGAAAATTGTGTTATTGGTAATAATGCTATTGTCGAAACCAAAGCTAGGCTTACTAATTGTAATGTTGAAGGTGGTTACACTGTCACTCAAGGCTCTGCTATCAAAGGTGAGACTCTGACACATCTGTTCATTGAAGGACATGATGCACTTGATAGCGATGAATCTGACGATGATTCCGACGATTACGATAGTTATGAAGACGACTTCGAAGATGATTTCGAAGATGATGGATTGTTTGAACGTTGAAGCCAATATATCAGTTCATTGTTCAATACCAGAGAACCGTAGTACTCACTCAAACACTAAACAGCTGCTGAATAGAATTACTTTGTCCTTCTCAAATCAACAGATTTTTTCCCTGCGAACTTTTTCTCTCGCCAAAGTAAAATTTTCAACGAAAAAGAAAAAAAAAATACACTTCTGTGACTAAACAACCAAAACAAACCAACGAACAAAAATGGCTGAAACAAAGACCATCGTTTTGGAGAACACTTCCAGAAGAGATGCTTTGATTGACATCGAAAAACGCTACCAGAAAGTGTGGGCTGAGGAGAAAGTCTTCGAACTTGACGCTCCTACTCTACAGGAATTCAACGATGCTACTGATATCGATGAGATCCACGCTAAATACCCAAAATACATGGCTTCCATGGCTTACCCATACATGAACGGTGTTCTACATGCTGGTCACTGTTTTACAATGTCTAAAGCCGAGTTTTTGACTGGTTTCGAGCGTATGCGTGGTAAAAGAGCTTTGTTCCCATTAGGTTTCCACTGTACTGGTATGCCAATCCGTGCCTGTGCTGATAAATTGACTCGTGAAGCTGAATTATTTGGTAAGGACTATTTGAACGTCCCAGCTGAAGAAGAGGAAGTTGAAGAACAACCAAAAATACAAGCTAAATCTGAAGATGTTTCCAAGTTCAAAGCTAAAAAATCAAAAGCTGCTGCTAAACAAGGCCGTGGTAAATACCAGTTCGAAATCATGTTACAATTAGGTATTTCAAGAGAAGAGCTTTACAAATTCTCTGATCCATACTATTGGTTAGAGTATTTCCCACCTTTATGCCAAGAAGATTGTAACAGTTTTGGTGCCCGTATTGATTGGCGTCGTTCCATGATCACCACTGACTTGAATCCTTACTATGATCAATTTGTCAGATGGCACGTTCAAAGATTAAAAGACATTGGTAGAATCAAATTCGGTGAAAGATACACAATCTACTCTGAAAGAGATGGTCAACCTTGTATGGATCACGATAGACAATCTGGTGAAGGTGTTACTCCACAAGAATACACTGGTATCAAAATCAAGGTCACTGAATTCGCTGATTCTTCCGTTATTGAAGGTTTGGACCAAGCTAAACCATTCTTCCTTGTTGCCGCTACTTTACGTCCTGAAACTATGTATGGTCAAACCTGTTGTTTTGTTTCTCCAAAAATTGACTATGGTATCTTTGACAATGGTAAAGAATACTATATCACTACTGAACGTGCTTACAAAAACATGTCTTATCAAAAAATCTCACCTGTTCGTGGTGAATACAAACCAGTTGCTATTGTCTCTGGTGCTAAATTGATCGGTTCCAAGATTGTTGCCCCATTATCCGTTCACGAAGAATTACGCGTCTTACCTATGGATACTGTTCTAGCAACTAAAGGTACTGGTGTTGTTACCTGTGTCCCATCCGATTCCCCTGATGATTTTATCACTTCTAAAGATTTACAAAACAAACCAGAATATTATGGTATTGAGAAAGAATGGGTCAAAGAAGTTGTTCCAATTATTCACACTGCCAAATACGGTGACGTGACTGCTGAATACTTAATCAATGAATTGAAGATCCAATCTCCAAAAGACGCTTTGCAATTAGCTAAAGCTAAAGAACTTGCCTACAAAGAAGGTTTTTACAATGGTGTTTTAACCATTGGTCCATACAAAGGTGAAAAAGTCGAAGTTGCTAAAGCTAAAGTGAAAGCTGATTTGATTGCTTCTGGTGATGCTTTCACTTACAACGAGCCAGAATCTCAAGTTATTTCCAGATCTGGTGATGTTTGTATCGTTTCCTTGGAAGATCAATGGTATGTTGATTATGGTGAAGAATCATGGAAGAGTGCTGCTTTGGATGCCCTTCACACCATGAACACTTACACTCCTGAAACCTTGAATGCCTTTGAAGGTGTTTTAGACTGGTTGAAGAACTGGGCTGTTTGTCGTCAATACGGTCTAGGTACAAAACTACCATGGGATGAAAGTTTCCTTGTTGAATCTCTATCTGATTCTACCATTTACCAATCTTTCTACACAATCTCTCATCTTTTGCATAAAGATTTTTACGGTAAAGTTCCAGGTGAATTAGGAATTAAACCAGAACAACTGACCTCTGATGTTTTCGATTACATCATGTTACGTCGTGATGATATCAAAACTGATATCCCATTAGAACATTTACAACGTCTAAGAAGAGAATTTGAATTCTTCTACCCATTAGATTGTTCCATTTCTGGTAAGGATTTGATTCCAAACCATTTGACTTTCTTTATTTACACTCACACTGCTATCTTCCCAAAAAAATACTGGCCAGGTGGTATCCGTGTCAATGGTCATCTAATGTTAAATAACGCTAAAATGTCCAAATCCACTGGTAACTTTATGACTTTAAAAGATATTGTTGAGAAATTCGGTGCTGATGCTGCTCGTATTGCACTAGCTGATGCTGGTGACACCGTTGAAGATGCTAACTTTGAGGAATCAAGTGCTAATGCAGCCATTTTGCGTCTAACCACTTTGAAGGAATGGTCTGAAGAAAGTATTAAGAACCTTGATTCTTTAAGAACAGGTGAGTACAACTTCTTCGATATTGCTTTCGAAAATGAGATAAATCAGTTAGTTGAAGAATCTTACAAACATTATGAAAAAACCAACTACAAAGCTGCTTTGAAATTCGGTTTGTTTGATTTCCAAACTGCTCGTGATTTCTATCGTGAAGCTTCTACTGTCATGCACCGTGACTTGGTTTTACGTTACATTGAAACCCAAGCTTTGATCTTGACACCAATTGCACCACATTTTGCTGAATACATCTGGAGAGACGTCCTTGGTAACAGAACCACTGTCCATGATGCTACTTTCCCAAGAGCTACCAAAGAAATCAGTGCTTCAGTTACCAATGCTTTAGAATACACTCGTCACTTATCTAGATCTATTCGTGAAACTGAAGGTTCCTTATTAAAGAAGAAGAAAGGTAAAGCTGTTGCTGAACTAGATGCTTCTAAACCAATTGAGCTTTCCATCTTTGTTGCTGATTCTTTCCCAGAATGGCAAAACAATTACATTGAATTGGTTCGTGAACTATTCGAAAAGCAATCATTGGAAGATAATAAAGTGATTAAACAAAGAGTTGGTAAAGATATGAAACGTGCTATGCCATTCATCTCCACTTTGAAACAACGTTTGACTAATGAATCTCCAGAAGTTGTTTTCAACAGAGAATTAAACTTTGATGAATCTGAAACTATCAAGAATGCTATAGTATTCATTTCTAATGCTCCTTCAAATGTGAAAGTCAGTAAAGTTTCTGTGGTCAACTTCAAGAATGGTGCTACTGTTGGTAAGGATATTTTCACTGGTGAAGAAGTCCCAATTACAATTACTGGTAAAATTATTGACAGTGCTGTTCCTGGTCAACCTGGTGTCTTACTTTCTAACTATGAATGAGTTTCATAATTTTCTTGCTTTTTGAAGTATCAATAGTTACCGTATGGTGTGGTTTTTGATCAACGGGATGTTTTTCAAGTATATAGAAGTGGAAATAAAGTTGTTTATAAATTAACATATTAAAAAATTGTAGTGCAAATACTTTATATAAAATCAACAGCGAATAAATAGCGAATAAATAGTAGTCCTTATGGACGATGCAAGGGGAATATTTGCGCTCAAGTTAACTAATCCAGATCAGAGTATCCTCTTTTTCTGAGGTTATCTATAGTCCAAACCCAATTCTGCGAAGCAATGTCTAAATCTTGTGAAACCTTACTAGGCTGTGATAGCTTACCATATGGAACAAAATAGCTCCCATTATCTGCCAATGGCGAGTCACTAGATAAAGCACAGTATAGAGTTGAGAAAGATCCCTCTTCATAAGTGGAACAAAAGAGCCAACGAAAGATTTGGATGAATATACCTAGAAATATACCAATAATAGGTATTCTTGTCCAAAAGAGCATCTTGTTCATAATAAGTCCAGGACTGACTGCATAGCAATTAATCTCAGGATTTTTCAGGGCAAGAACCTTAATATATTGAATGCCGCAAGTTCTTGCTCTGGCATACCTCAACCAAGTAAAAATGTAGTTTGGCTCATGGTCTAAATCCCAATTGTTATTAAAAGGTAGTAATTCCAAATGGTGTACAACTGAAGACACATAAATGATACGACCATTCTTAGGTATAACAGGTAACAATGATTGTGAAAATAGGAACATGGCAATGTAATTTGATTGGAATTGTGATTCAAACCCATCAATAGTTTTTATATAAGCAATATTTGTTAACTCTGGATTTAAAATCAATAAATCTAATTTGGTCTCTTGTGACTTGAAACGGTTCACACAAGACTCCACACTTCTTAAATTGAACAAGTCTAATTTGAGATAATGTAGTTCACCTAAACAGCGATCATTGGCACCAATTTCAAAACTACTTCCACCAATAGTTTCAGAATTGCTATCATCATTCACAGCGCCTTTATTCAAATAACCTTCCACAACGGGACTGAACCGTCTTCTGCCTTCCTTTTGAATTTCCTTGATTGCACTCTCTCCCTTTTTTCTATCCTTGGTGGCGATGTAGACTATGAAGCCATGAAGATAAAGGTGCAATGCAGTATAAAACCCAGTCCCTCGATGCGCACATGTTATAATAGCAGTTTTCCTGACAGTTTCTGGGTTGTAGTATGGCAGAATCTGTGGATCTAACATTAAGCCGTTATAAAGGCAGAAGATAGCTCCAAAGTACTGCTTGAAGACCCTTTTCTGTTAAGGGTTTTAGTGCTTTTGTGAATTTTTTTTTACAAAAATTTTCCCCTACAAAAAAAAACAAGTCAAAGCTCGTGTGATGCTTTTCGACAATTCTATTAAGATATTAACAGTTTAGTGAGTAAGAATATCAGTTTATGGGCCCTTTCTCTTAAATCATACGCAAATATATTTTGCCCGTAGTTTTATTTAGTATTTTTTTTTTCTATTTACAAAACATGAATTTCTCTTCTTTTTATTCTCATTATCTTGATTCTCTCAGTTCTTGAAGTTTCTTGGCTTTTAGTTCTTCATTCTCTCTAATCTTAGCACCAAGGAACTCCTTCATCTCATCAGTCAGGTTGAATTTGTTCAACTTCTTCAATTCGCTTCTTTCCTTGTAGTATGCCTTCTTGGTCTCAGTCAATGGCATCTTTGGCGGTGTCAATCTTCTAACTTCAGTCTTGGTCAATTCTCCTTTTCTGTGTCTAGATTTCGGATTTCTTATTGTCAATAGCGCTTCTTCAGGAATGATGTCTCTGATTACACTTTCAACAAAGAACGAACGTTCTTTAACGTCTTCTATCTTAGTAGATAATGGGCCATCTTCTTTTGGTTCTGGTCTTGGCCAAGGAATCACCAGGTCAGGTTGACCAAAAACTGTTCTGTATGGCACAACTTTCTTATAGTCTTCATCATAGTATGAACCATTAAATTCCACATTAGAAACAGCAACGGTTTTAGTAACACCATTCTCATTTTCAATATCAGCAACTAATCGTATCTGGTCTTCAGTGACAGCTCTTGGGAAGGTAACAACATGAGAAGTTTGACCTTCAGTCCAGAATTGTTTTGGAACAACAACAGTGTTTGTTGGTCCATTTTCATCTAAGACGTATGCACCATATTCTGCATGACGACTCACTTTACATATATTACCAGTTTTTGGTCCTTTAATAATAATGACACGATCACCTACGAGGTATTTTAATTTGGAAAATTCTGTTGGAATGGATCCATCTTGGTGGAGATCATATGGCACCGAAGGTCTAATAAATTTTGGTTGGGTCTTTTGTTGTAGTTTTAAGTAGTGAGGAAGTCTGTGTCTGGCAACCTTTTTCAAGTCCAGCTTAAATCTTTCCCCAGCTTTCGAAAGAAAGTTCGACATGTTCTCAAGTGAGGTTTTATTCCGACTTTTGAAGTGTTTGGCCTTAGATGTTAATCCATTTTTCCATTTTTTTTCATCAACAAATTCGCGAAATGAAAGCTATTTTGGTACGGGTAACCTTTCGTACACTTCATAACCAATTATTACTGATTCAAACATGATCAAACCGAAAGGCTTACATGGTATTGTTCCTTATTAGCATTCCCATTTATTCAAATTTTATATAATAGTGATCCAATCCAAAGCAAAATTTAGTTATCAGTACATATATTGATAAACTCTTCTTCGTTTATCTCACCGTCATTGTCCAAATCAAATTCATCAATCATAGCTCTCAACTCATCATCAGTCAAGTTTTCACCAAGTTCCTTAGAGATTTTCCTCAAATTTCTCAAACTTATCTTACCAGTGTTATCTTCATCAAATAATTTAAAAGCTCTTTTGATTTCCTCCAGTGGATCTCTATTTAGGATCTTCTCTCCCATGATTTGGAAAAAATCTTCATAATGCAGCTGTTGTCTATCATCCCTATCAAATTCGTTGATAAGCTGGAGTACCTCTTGCTTGGAATAATCAAAACCTAGTGCTCTTATAGCAACTTTTAATTCATGGTAGTCCAAGTACCCATCGTTGTTCATGTCAAAGAGATTGAAAGCTTCTCTGATTTCCTGTTTCTGTTCTTCCAACAGTTCTTTCTTGAGTTGTGTCTGATTTCTCACTCTTTTGTGTGTACTCATAGCTTCCAATGCTCTATAGCTTCTAGTTTTACGCGCACAGGCAGTTTATTATCAAAGCGCGTTTATGTGTTTTTTTCGCATGTCTTTTTCTCATAGTGAAACCCGCGAAATATCCAAAATGTAAACAAAGAACTTGTTCTGTTCTGAGAGCTCAAGCCGCTCAGTCCTTGAGACTTATAGTGATGGTCAATGTTGGAGATGTTGCCTTCTTCAAAGGCGAGCATGCTGTAGTCAAATTTGTAGGGAAAACTGAGTTTTCTAATGGGATTTGGGTTGGTTTAGAACTGAGTTTGCCTTCAGGAAAGAACAATGGAAGTATTAACGGTGTTCAGTACTTTAAAACTAAGGATATGCATGGTGTTTTTGTCAGAGAGTCTGCATTAGAAACAGAGCAAATTTTTAAAGGCTCAGGAAGGTCCTCTGGGCTGTCACAACCCCCTGAAGATCGTGAGAGCTCATCGGTTGACAATGAAGAACGCTTGAAAATTATCATATACAAGCTACAAGATAAACTCAAGTCTTTGAATGATGAGTTGTTTATCTTAAAAGAATCACAGAGTAAGCTGGAAACAGATATAATTCAAAAAGTCAGCAAATATGAGGAAGATCTTGAACTCTTGATGATTGATAAGGAGACTTTAGAAGAACAATCAGATTTATTCAAACAGGAGGTGAAATCATTGCTGAAGAAGAACGATGATCTTCTAAAAGAAATTCAAGAGTTTAAAAGAATTTCATCAATAGATGACTCAGTCAGTGCCTTAATCACTGAAAAAATTGAACTTCACAAGATTATTGACAACCTACAAACACATGCTTTACATATTGAAAAATCGCTACAACAAAAAATATCAATACTAGAGCCCAAAGCTAGACTTTATGAGTCCCTGAAAGAAGAACATGATAAGATACTTATTGACCACAAGAAGGCTTCAGATTTGCTAAATGAACTGCAATCTTATGTAGAGTCTTCAAATCAGAGCACTGATTTGGTAGATAATTTGACCAATGAGAACTTTCAACTTCAAGAACAGAAGAGGTCTCTTGAAAAGCAATTGCAAGAGCTCGAAGATTTATCCAATGTGGAGAAAGAGCTTGAGAATCTAAGGATAGAAAATGAAGCAGAGTTGAAACAGCAAATTGAAGAATTAAAGAAGTTAGTTGAAAGTAAAGACTTGATCATAACTGAAATTTCACAAGCTCGACTCCAAAAAGTAGACCTAAATTCACCTGCTGGAACTGAAAAAGAAGTTGAAGGTTATGAAGAAGTGCAAGATAGGCTAGCGAATGTTGAGAGGGAAAAACATGAGCTTCAGTTAAACCTATTAGTTCTTGAAGCTGAAATCGCAAGTAAAAGAAACTTAGTGGATCAGATACTACTTAACTTTGATGGCTCTGCCCCTATTACTAAAATTTTATCGCAGCATGCTGTGCTGAAATACAAAAACCTCTTTTCCAGTTTATGCGGCTTTGTTCCTGTTCCAGACCAGGACCCCTTCTCCAAATTAGTGGCTTTAGAGCTAAAATATAAACTGAACCTGATCCAGGACCTTTTCCAAAGTCTTCATGTCAAGTTACAGAGTTCAAAAAACTCTATAACAGATCTTGAACGTATAGGCACATACTCTGATGATATTATATTGAAAGTGAAACATGAAGAATATTCTTTCATAAACCTGGTCCCTCTTTATGAGGAGTTAGAAACTCTAATCAACAATCTCATATCCCCTTTCGCACATCGTGAGCGCATTAAGTTGGAACTATATCAGCATTTTTCATCAATTAATTTCTTTCTTAGTCTTATTGAATTCGTTCAATACACATCTACTGTTTTTGAATACTCTGAAATCGAGATTCGAAAGATATTCAAAATTTTGAAGGAACATAGATCTCAAGTATTGCAATATATCGAAGATTTGAATATAGAAGCTGAAAAAGGTAATGAAATCTCAGATGTTGAGTTACAAAACTGGAATATAAAAGACTCTTTACTGATATTTCTTGAATTCTTGAAGAATAGTCTAAACTCATTCGAGTTTGAAAACCAAAAAATATTAATAGGCTCTTTTCTCACAAATCTTCTCAATCAGATTATCAATATTCAGCCCGTTCATTGGGTGTCAAGAAATGTTGGTCTAGGACCCGGAGTCGATGCTAATAGTTTGAAAGCCGACTTTAAAGTTCAGGATTTAGAAGGACAACTCAGGAAAAAAGATCTGACAATTGAAGAATTGGAAATTAAAATTGGTGTTTTCAAATCAAGAATAACAGATACTAAAGAGTTGACAGAGAATCTTAGCCGTTACAAGAAAAATTATGAGGAAGTATTACAAAAGAATAGTGTATTAAGTGATAAAATTGTCCAGTTAACCAATGAACTCTCAGAGAAACAAGCCGTTCTATCAAAGCTTGAATTAAAGAAGTACTCGTTATTGAACAATGATGGATTTGGCTCTATGATGATAAGCCAGAAAGAAGCTACACAAGCTGACTTAATAGCAAAATTGCAAAAGTATTCTAGTGCCATTAGGTACTATTCAAATATTGAAGAATCAAAAACATCTATGAGTTGGCTCAAACGGGAACTGGTAATCAGGAAGCCATTTCAGTATGATGAATGGGAAGAGCTTCGTAAGATTAGCAGAGACCTCAGAAAGTCTGTTGAGAATAGTGAAAGTATTATTATAAATAGAAGTTAGTGAAATGAGAACATTTTTTTTCCCTAATGAATGATCAATGTGCGTTCTGCTGTTGATTTTTCTTCTTTGTATCCTGCTTAGGCCAATCAACGGCAAAATCTATATCTTCACGAGGATATAATTTTTCTAATACCCAATAAATTACGAGATCCACAATGTAACATAACACGAACAACATCCCACTCCAATGGATTAATCCATTTTCATTACCAAGATTCAACTTCTTGATCATCTCCAGATTATTCAATCTATCACCTAAATCGACTGAGTTATAAACAGCTTCAGTTCTTATAGCCACATCTTGCCAATCATACATTTCTTTAATCTCATCATGAAAATCTTTCGTATTAAGTTGCTGTTTTTCCACAAGATCTATAGCCTTTAACGTGTTTTCAACTAATGAATCAACAGAAGGGTTAGCAAACATGGTCATCTTTGAAGGAAGTACTTCAGGGATACCACCAACCTTCGTGGTGACAACAAATAGCCCACAGGAAGCGGCTTCAACCAGAACAGTACCAAAAGCTTCAGTAAGTGAGGGATGTAGATAAATGTCACCTTGGATCATGACATCACGGACGCATTCGTGCTTAACACCACCAATCAACGTCACTTGATCTTGAAGTCTATACTTTTCTATTGTCTGCTGCAGCTCAATGAACTTCGGACCATCACCTGCAATAATAAATTTAGCACGATCATTTTTCTGACAAATTCTAGGGACCATCTTACATAGTAGATCAGCACCTTTGTTGGGAAATAATCTTGAGATAACCACAATTGTGATGAACCTGTCATCTTTCACAACTGTGTCTTTCTCTCTGTCCAATGGCCTGAAATCTTCTGATACCACAGCATTTGGTATCACAGTAATAAGTCTCCCATCTCTTATGCCTCCACGAAGAACAATGTTCTCTTTACATGTGTTACTCACACAGATGATCCTGTCAGTGAAGTTGAGTGAAAATTTCAACACTTTGTTTCCCCAGATGCTATTCACGTCATTGAATCCATACAAAGAATGATCAGTAAGAAACGTCTGGAGACCCATTACCTTTCCATGCACAATACACTCGTTTGCAAGTGAACTCATTGATGCATGGCCGTGTACAACATCAATTCTCTCTCGAATTAATATGTTTCTAATAATGGGAAATAGTGAAAACACTGTGGGGAACGTTGTTTGTCTGTAGAAAACGAAGAAGGGCACATAATATACTTTTAGTCCATTCGTAAGGTACCGTATACCACTTCTATTCTTGTATGAATGCGTTATTATCACCACTTTATGGCCGAGTTTTATAAGTTCTTGTGACAGGTGATAGATATGGAACTCGACACCACCTGGTTGCGGGTAAAAGAAATCAGACGCCATACTTGCAAAAGTTAGAATAGTTACACTTTTAGAAAACAACGATAGACTCACCATATCCGCAACTTATCTCCCATTTTCTCGAAGATTGGGCTAATCTTATAGCTTCTTTCTATGAGAACTGACAAAAAAAGGCGTCTGAGGAAGGAAAAAAAAAACAAAACTTAGCCAACTTCAGGCACTATTTAAAGGATAACGAAGAGGAAAAAGGAACACATGCGATACCAAGAACTTGCTAGTGATCTACCCCCTGAACCGCCGCTTTACGAAGACGATGTGGACTCGTTGGACCTCGAAAGAGCGGATGGAATAGCTCAAGAGCTCCACGAAATTGAACAGATGGACTATGAGGATCCTACTCAGCAAACGTCAAGATTATCAAAACTAAAAATTCAGTTCAATCTCAAAATTAAAGAGCCAATAATCGATCCGTTGATTGAGCTTTACTTGTTCCTGTGTGTAAAATTTGATCTTTATCTTGCTAAATTGGGAAATCCGCTAATTGTCAAGAGATTAGCTTATATCATATTTATAAGCATAGTGGTGTATTTACTAAGTTTCACAGGTGTCTTTCCTGATGGTTCTGGTTACTATAATAACTATGGTAGTGGATTCAGTGATAGAGCATCCCTACTTGAGTTTTCGGATAAGTCTATTAATTTGAAACGAATGGAGGAGAATTTAGAGTATATATCATCAATGAACCATGTTAGTGGGACGAAAGGTGACTTAACTCTTGCTCAATTTGTTGAAACGAACTTCAGACAGAGCTCATTAAATGTTGTTGATTTTCAGGAACTTAGAACACTTTTAAATTTTCCAAACAAAACCACTTTGAAATATGATGATGTTGAACTGGATTTAACAGAACAATTTATGCCCCTAAGTATAGACGGAGAAGTTACTGGTAACTTGATTTATGCTGGTTTTGGCCGAGTTAAGGACTACGAACTTTTAAAGAAAGCTAATGTTCAAGTAGAGGAAAATATAGCGATCATTAAATTTGACGATATTTATCCTGTTTCTCAAAAGATCCTCATTGCTCAATCTTATAACATAAAAGCTATATTATTCATCTCATCAAATGAAAAGTTTCCTGATTCGTTTGAGAGAAGAAGTGCTGAAATCACACAATCTTATGCAGGAGATCCGTTAACACCAGGCTGGTCAACATCTACTGTTAAAAATAGAGTAGATCTACAAGATTCATCCATTGCTAAGATACCCACTGTTTCACTGACAAGAAACCAAATCAAACCATTGTTGGCTAAATTATCAGATAAAGGAACTAAACTTGATGATTTTAACACTGGTGATGGTTCAAGCATAGAAGTTACTTTGACCAATAGAGTAGTATTCCAAGAGGATCACTCTATATGGAATGTTTTGGGCCGTTTTGATGGAAAAGAACAAAAAGATAAAGCTCTAATTATTGGTGCTTCGAGAGATGCTGCATGCCGTGGTGCTATTTATCCTAATGCTGGAACTGTGCTACTTCTTGAATTAGTGGAATTGTTCACCAGATTACAAATAAACTTCAATTGGTCACCTTTAAGATCAATTTATTTCATTTCATTTGATGCTAGTGAGTACAACTATGCCGGTGTCACAGAGCTCATTGAAGCAAAACTCGGTGAAATTAAAAGAGAAGCCATTGCGTATATTGATTTGAATGATATTGTTTCTGGTGATTCTTTAGAAGTAAGAGCTAATGGACTATTGAATCTTGACCAATATAAAGATGAATTTAATTTTACTTTGAAGCACGCTGATAGTTTTGGAAATTTTATTCCGTTTATGGCTGAAGGTGTTCCTGTTATGGAATTGGGTTACAAATTAAAAGATGGATACACCCCAAAATACACCTGTCAGGATGATTTTAATTGGTTCAAAAGCAATGTTGATGGTGATTTTGAAAAGATGAGCAAACTTACAAAATTGGTTATAAGAATCGCATTAGATCTCGTTGAAGATCCATTACTTCCATTTGATTTGATCCACTATGCCTCCTCTTTAGATAAATCACTGAGAGATCTTGAGAAATATATCACTCAAAAGAGATCAAATATAAAACCCAATTATAACCCGATTATTGAACCCTTACTGAGAATAAAGCAAATGGGGCAAGAATTCCAAACGTGGAAGAAGGCATGGAATGATCTGATCGATGAGAATACGGGCTTGGAACCTAGTCTACTGAGTGTCCATAGGTGGAATTATAATATTAGATTGACTAGATTAGAAAAGGTTTTCTGTGATCAGGAAGCTCTCCCTGGTAGAAAATGGTTCAAGAACTTGATCACTTCTCCCCAATTGTTTAAGCCAGAAGAAGGAGATTTTGATTGGTTTAGTTTTCCTAGTATAAGAGACGCTGTTGATTATAGTGATGATGAATCTATTCAAAGAGAAATTGATCGCGTTGGTAGAGTGTTATCCGATGGTATTAGGTACATTTTAGAATAAAATAAGCACTATTTGATGCACTTTATGATAATGATAAAATAATATAAGTAACATAAGGAGACTATCTAAAGTAAAAGTCACGTGAGTATGCGCTCGTTTGTTGTTGTTGTTATAAGAGCTGATAAATACAAAATATGGCGTGAAGTCTAAACGAACATTTTAGTTAAAACCACCACATATAAACAGAGCAACAATGTCATTCATAAAGAACTTTTTCTTCCCAGTGAAGGCAACAGATCCAACACAAGACTTACCAGGGTCGCAACCATCCCAAGATCCACTCGTCGAAGGCAAATTCACTCCTAGACAGCTATCTAAATATAATGGTCATGATGATCCACAAATCTTCATTTCAGTGAATAGAACAATATACGACGTTTCAAAAGGTCGTCAATTCTATGGTCCTTCAGGCCCCTATGCCAATTTTGCTGGTCATGATGCTTCTCGTGGTTTAGCTTTGAATTCATTTGAATTTGACGTTATCAAGCAGTTCGATGAACCTATTGATGATTTAAAGGACTTATCTAAAGATGAGATAGAAAGTTTACAGGGATGGGAAGACCATTTTAAGAAGAAATATCCTATTGTTGGTCAATTAATTGATGAGAAATAAATTGCCAATATTTAATCTAATTTATATTTAAAATGCGACTTCATTAGAGCCGACTTTGTAGTTTGGTTTTGAAATAATTAGGAAAGAATAAAAGATAATATGTGGTATAAAACTAACTTTGAATAACAATTGAGAATCTCTGTCATCCTTAAACAACTATAATATAGTAAATCAAATCTGGTGTTATTTTGTAGGTTATGAAGCCCTGGAATTTTTGACCTTTTATTCATCATTTTTGCAAAGAGAATGATGGACCTCAATTCTTCCAACGATAATATTAAGGAATCCCCAAGGCCATGTCCAAAATTCAATTAGACGATCTTACTGTCAACAACAATAACCTTCTGAGAGTTATCAACGAGGCAAGTCTGCCAATCAAATATGATGACAAATTCTACAAAGATGCATACAGTGAAGGTTATACTCAACTAGCATTTTATGGTGAAGTGCCTATCGGTGTACTAAAAGCAAAATCAATTATTCCTTCTGGCTCTACAACACCAACATCCCTTTACATTGAATCTCTTGCTGTGTTAAAACCTTACAGAAATCAGAGTGCAGGGTCTCGTTTGCTGGAATGGTTGGAAGATCAAGCTACACAAGCTTATTTACATCAATTGACCTTACATGTATGGATTAAAAATTCCGAAGCTTTAGATTGGTATAAAAAACAAGGTTTCGAAATACAAGGAGAAGCTAAAGACTACTACAAGAGTTGGGGAATTGAACAGCCTGATGCAGTCTTATTGGTGAAAAAAATCTAAGAATCATACTACACTTCATATTAAAATACAGATTAGAAATTTAAATTTTGGTATTTACCATTTTGTATCTAGTAGGCATGGTATTTAATTATCATATCTCCTAAATATTAGCTCTTGGAAGTTTTCAATTTTCTGCATCAGTGTCACTATCAATATCTGTGAAATCTTCGTCATCTGTATCTTCAATATCACTATCAGTCTCATCTGCACTATCATCATCACTATCGTATTCTTTTTCATCTTCTGGTAGTTCATAGTCAACTTCTTCAACTTGTGGAGGATCTTGAACATCTATGATAATTGTAGTATCAAGATCTTGAACAAAGTAATCTAAAGATTTCAAAATTATTCTAAACTCGTATTTACCAGCTTTTGGGGGAGTTGGTGTTTGGAATGGAATCTTGATAGTTCCCACAATAAGCTCTTCACCTTTTAAGTATTGTTCCTGGTTTAGTTTCAAATTATCAAGACTCAAGTTGGTGAAAAAATCTGGAGATTGTCCAATCTTGGAATCACTCTGAACAACAACTAGTGCAATGTAACTTGAAGTCTTTTCACGTGGGAAATGAGGAGCGTATGCAATTGGTAGTTCTGGCTGATCATTCACTACTTTATAAGGATCACGCAAACTTTCTAGGGATTCATCTTCCTCTAACTTAGAAGGTGAGATTGATGGAATAGGACCATGATGGTTTGGAGATTTAACTAGAACTTTCAAAGAGAAGTAACCATTGGATGATGGTGTCACAATTTTTTCGCCTGGAATTTTGAATTTGCCTTCAACTAGTTTCAATATTGGGATATTGGAAGCAACTTCTAGTGTTTCTTTCAGTTTAGATTCATCTTTGATACCCAAAATCTCAGAGATTTCCGTTATTGGCAATGTTAAAAGTTTTGATATTCTAATAATGTTAGTTTCTTTAACTGAGTCGTATGAAACATTTGGTAGTTGTAATAATTCATTATATGGGTTATCTTTCAAAGCTTGAATGAATAATTTCAAAGTTTCGATGGCAATGGTAGTGAATTCCAAGTTTCTGAAAGCAGCAGAGATATCAATAAAACCATTGATCAATAAAGGAACTTGACTAACAACGTTTAATTCTGAGTCTGTCAGAGGTTTCCTTTCAAAATGTTTGTTAAAAATGTTCAATACCTCATCAGTCGAATATTGCGAGAATTCACTTGATTGACTCAAGATCTCCAAAAAGTTTTCAACTTTGACGATTTGACTTGGGTTATAGTTTAGTAAATTTTCAACGAACAAAGAAGCAGTCTTATTGTTAATTCCTTTCTTTGTTGTACTTCTAGTTTTGTTCCACCAATTACTAACAATCAAAGGTAACACGAAGCCAATAATCAAGATATAGGAAACCAATAATAGAGGAGAAGTGGATCCTTCAATTAGCCATTTTGGAAGAGCAATACCATGTGTAATTGTCTGAGGACCATCTGGATGGCCGTATTTCTCATAATTTTCTCTTGTAACTTCATCTGTTAAAGCTTGATAAGCTTTAGTGATTAAAACGAAATGTTCTTCAATCTGTTGTTTTTCTTCATCACTTGAGTATTGAACTTTATCAGGATGAAATTTTATCGATAACTTTCTGAAATGAGATTTAATTTCCTTCTCAGGTGTACCAAAGTCTATTCCCAAGATTTCATATGGATCAAATGATGCAGCTGATGGTTTATATTCAATTGAGGCGATGTGGTAATATAAACCAAAGATCAACGCCCACCCAAACAATAAGAACCAAAACCTCTTTGTGAACAGCGACTTAGCTTTGGTCTTTTTCTTATAACTCTTTATATGTTGTGGTGAAAGACTCTCAAACAGGTTATTTGATTTATTGGAATCTGATCTTCCCAGTGTCCAACCAATTGTCACAGGAACAACGACTACTGAGACCAAAGCCAATGTGAAAATAGGCCATGTCTCATTATTCTGATCGTACGAGTACCTGGAATCCATCCTTTTGTGCACAGTTTCGCCCCCAAATGCTTAACTTTTGTTAACGAACACGTCGAAATAAACTAAAATTTTGGAAACTTTCGCGAAAATGGAAATGGCAGTTTCGCGCTAATATCACGTGATTTTGTTTTTCATTGGTAATTTTTTTTCTTTGGTGCTTTTGGGGACAGAACGTCAGCATCTCGAGAACTCTTTTAAGAGACGCGATCTATTCTTTGCTGTTCATATCTTTCCAGCATAGTCTTATCACTTTTTTTGCTCTCTTCGTTTATTGATTGACCTTCCATCCATTACCTGGGCGTTTTTTGTGGCTTCAACAATGAGTTTTAACAGAAATTTTAATAATTTGGCAAACGTACAGAATCAAGCCAACTCCCAATACAATTCAAATCTCGTATCGGTCGAGGTTAGAAACTGGGAAGGAGGCTCAAAAGATGATTTAGTATCGTTTGTTTCAAGAAAGACCAGAGTTCCATTACAAAATTCTCAAATTGATCCAAGTACTGGTGCTATTGTTGGTGAAGTGAGAAAGCAAGATGTTGATTCCTTACTTAATTGGAGTGGTGTTAGATTTGCTGGTAAATCATTAAAGTTCACACGTAAGGATGACCAGTCTAGTTCAACCTCAAGTACTATTGATCTCTTGAAGAGATTCTTGAATAGAAGATATAATCCAGAACAGAAACTATTGGATTTAACGAATATCGCAAGTGATCAAGAATTACAATCAAATGGTCTTTTCAGCTCGATATCCACACAGTCCAAGATGTTTCCTGCTTTAATGAAGATTGCATCTGCTGCCAAATTAGACGTTGAAAGTGTGAATCTTAGTGAAAATAGCTTACAAGATATTGGTGGAATTACTACATTGTCATCAACATACCCAGATCTTAAAAATTTGGCATTGACCAACAATGCTATTTCTAAAACGAAGTCATTGGAACTATGGAAGAACAAGTTCCAAAACTTGAGAGAATTAATATTGGTGAATAACCCTTTAACGACTCAACCATCATACGTATTTGATATCCTAAAGATTTTCCCTAAATTAGTGATCCTTGATGGGAATGTTGTCAGAGATGAAGCTAAACTGAATCAAATATATCGTTTACCATTGGTGAAGAAACAATTTTTTTTTGAAGATCCAGAGATTCAAAACCTTTCAACACAATTCATTGGAAACTTCTTCCAACTTTGGGATACTGATAGATCTCAATTAGGTCAATTATACACTTCTGAGTCCCAATTTTCAATATCAGTCGATTCATCTGTTCCAAATGATGCACAGGCCTCTCAAGTTTCTTTTGGTTACTATATGTCGATCTCCAGAAATGCTGCAAGAGTTTCATCGGAGAAATCAAGGCAACAAAGGCTGGGTAAAGGCTCTGAGCAAATCTATAAACTATTTCAGAACTTGCCTAAAACCAAGCATAATATCAGCGAGTCTCCTAATCTGTATTCTATGGAAGCTTGGAGATATCAACAAGTTAATGGTTTTATAATCTCTTTCCATGGTCAATTTGAAGAAATTGGAAATCCAGAGATTGACACATCTCAAACTTCGAGAGGTCCAAGAAGTTATGGAAGACAAACGGCTACTTCATCTAATTCAACAAAGTTGACTCCAAAATCGTTTGATAGAACTTTTGTCATAGTTCCAAATGGAAGTGGGTTAATCATTGCTTCAGACTTGTTGATAATAAGACCTTTAGCAAATTCCAGCACTTCTTGGGTTGAAGAACCTCAACAACCCCCATCAACGAACCAACAGCCTCCGCAACCACAACTTCAAGTATCTCCACAGCCTACGCCACCACACTCTAGTGGTATACAATTACCACCTGGTGTTGCCTTATCTTTGCCACAAGAGCAATTACTACAGAAGTTGTTGATTGAAACTAAGCTGAAATTAGAATTTGGTTTGCTATTAGCTGAGCAAAGTGGTTGGAATTATGAGAATGCTTTGAATGGTTTCAAACAATCACAGATGAATGGACAGATTCCACCAGAAGCGTTCCAATGATGAAGAGAATTGTGAAGATTGCGGGTGAAAAAATGCTAGTATCTGATCCAAGCTTCTGTAAATAAAAAACTATATAGAGATAATCAATGAGTTGTACTTGTTTCCTTAAAATGTTGTAGTCTCCTATTTATTTAAAGTATGAACTCAACAGTAGCAAAGTTTGTACAAAATAAAGGATGCTCCAAGTTCGAATGAAAAGTAGGAAGCTCAACCCAGCTTCTTTTTGAATCTTGGGGAGTCAAACTCCAATTTTAGGGTTTTTTGCGTCAAATGTCCACTATATATGTAAGTCAAGAACACTTAAAAGTACAACTCTTCACTCAGCTCTACGACTCTTTAAGGACTCAGTTATATTAAATTAATATCCAAAACGACATCAGAATAAACAACAAGCTCTTTGCGGATTAAAATTAGTGAAGTGACTTGAATGATCATGTATAAATATTTAAAGGGGTATTATCATTCATAAAATCATATTGCGAAGTGAAAATAAAGAGAAGAAATCAAGCATTCTTTTCATCCATCAAATCTTCTGAACTTCCTTCGTTCAAAACAGCTTCTTCAGCTTCTTCTTGCAATTTCTGTAATCTGGCTGATTCTTCAGCAGCTTTTTTAAACATGGCAGCGTATCCATAAGTAGAACGGGCTCTTAAAGCTGGTCCCCATTTCTCAAAGATCCATGGAACTGGAACCAAAGCTAATGCAATAAATCCAAATACTGAACTTGCCCATCCAATCTTTAATTTTTTATACATTTGAACAACAAACAGTGGGAAAACAGAAGCAAGAATATATCTGAATAAGTTATTAGCAGCTAAAGCAGAGGCTAATGATAATGGTGGATAAGTCATGGAAAAGTAGATGATAGTACTGAAAAAGATCAGTAGCAAACCGAAACCAAATGGAACACCTGCAATAACAGCAGAAATCCAATGAACTGATCTCTTTGATGTCCAACCTAACCAGAATAAAGCAGGTGGTAAAGCCAAAGCACCAATCTTACATAAGATCAATCTTGTTTCTGGTGCTGCTGGAATAAGCTTACCATTGGCATCACGAGCTCCACGGGTTCCATCGGGATTCTTTGGGAAGAAAATGTATACGTCAATCCATAGATAAAGAATAACTGCAATGATGAAACCAATACAGATACCCAAGAAAGTTAGTCCAGAGATACCATCACTCATACCATAAACACCTCTGAAGATGATTGGGTAAGCTTCAAAGAAACCAAACAGCACAGCAAAGATGAAGGCAATGTATATGGAAAAGACCATAACAATTGGTTCAACAACCAACATTTTTAATGGAGTCATGATGGTAACAGATACAATTGTTTTCAAAAATTGGCCAATTGAAATTTCAGGTTTAGCCAATTTGACACCTCTTTTTTCAGCTCTTTTCTTCAAGATGATTGGTTTATAAGTTTCAGGAGTTAGCAAAACTGGTAGTAAAATCAAACCGGCCATCATTAAATTAACCCACATTGTCCATTTCCAACCCTTCTTTTCGGCAACAAACCCACCAATGATAGGACCTAAAACTGGACCCATAAATGGAGCAAGACAGAATCCAGCCATAGCGATACCCATCATTTCAAAGTCCCATAAATCAGCAATAGTACCACCAGCGATAGCCATTGCAGGAGATGAAAAGAAACCAGCAAAGAATCTTAAGACTAGAACATCACGGATCTTATTGGATAACCCAACACCCATAGTCAACAACATTGATATTGGAAGTGAAGTAATATAAACAATTCTTCTTCCAAAAAGCTCACTCAATGGTGCACCAATGATTGGACCTAATGATAAACCAATCATATAAAAAGTTAAACCACTGATAGCTAATTCTTCAGAAACATGCATTTCGACCATAATGTCCTCAATACCACAAACGTATAATGAAGAACCAAAACTGACAGTCAGGCAGATTAAGGCTGTTATCATGGTATATACCCATTTTCTCCATGTACTCCAATTCTTTGGATTATCTGAATCTGTTGGTGAGTCCCAGTCCAAGCTTTGTAAACTGACTTCTTGCTCTTCTTCTTTAGAATGTGGCGTCTTACGTTCTTCGGCAGCTAAGGATTTTTTAGCTTCTTTAATTAATTGTTCCTTTGTGACAGATTTCCTCGATATAGTTCTAGTTAAAGCCAAGTGGAAGTCTTCACTTGGTTCTAATTCTGGATAAACTGGGTCTTTGGTGGAAGTTGGTGGACCATAGATACCGTTGGCATCATTGAATGATTTATGGGTTCTTTCCAAAGTTTTAGTTCTTGTTAGTTTGAGCTCTTGAGAGCTCTGGGGTTGAAATGGCTGTTCACCATCAGCTTGATCATCTGAATCTTGGGATTTTATATCTAGGGAGTATTCTGATATTGGTTGGTTTTCATCATTTTCTCCTGCCTCTTGTTGTAGCTGAGAATGTTCCACCAGGTGTTTCTCATGTTCGAAATTTGCTTGTGAAGTAGACTGTATTTGTTCTTCGTATTCGATAGGTTTGATCTGTTGAACTGTTTCAACTGACACAGTATCATTTATCTCGGTGTTATTGTGGCTGTCCTCGTTTTCTGCATTACTGAATCTTTCAGCTTCGCTTTCAGATTCAACATGGCTCTGAGCACTCTCATAGTCTGTTGACGTCGATTCCGATGTCGAGTGATGATCTATAAAATTGTTTTGTGACATTTTTGGATATCAACTTTTCCAATTAAAGAAATTTTGAATTTACAATGTTGTGGTTTGAGGAACTAAGGACAGTTTTATATAACTTTTATACTTTTGTTGAGTTCTACCGAGGCAAAAATAAATTTAGAACTTTTTCTTAACCGAGGAAGCTTGTCGGCAATCCAACAAAAAAACAGCCGATTAATTCCGGCACTTCGCCTTTCTTGGCCGCAAAGGTCCTTTAGAACGGTTTATACTAAAACCTTATAGTTAAGTCCGATATTGGCATTTGTGTTAGAAATTGAGGAATAGATTATTAATTATCCAGCACTTTCATGACCGTATATGTCGTAAGAAATGGGAGGCTCACCGAGAGAATCGGGTACTGGAACAGGTAAACTAGGGATAAGCTCCTCATTTGGTAGTCAACCCCGTTGCTAAAGCTGGCTGCCAAATAGATCAGACTTGTAGCACAGGGTAGACCATGACAAATACAGCAAACGAACAAGAGGATCCTATCGCCCTCAAACCAACCGTCATTTTTAAGTTTGGTGACAAATAAAATACCGATAATCGGTAGGATCACCAGTCTCACAAGTGAGAGGAGTAATGGAGTGAGAATGACATTTCTTTCAAGTGCTGTTCTATCGATACTGAGTCTGGATAACGTGGCTCCTAGGATCAAGATACCAAGAGGGACGCATGCTTGAGATAAGTAGCTGGTGAATGTCATGATGAATGATAAAGGGTTCCCTATCTGGTGCGTTTGGGTATTGATATTGAGAAGAGGGCACGAATAACGCTTGGACCCAAGGGATCATTGCGATAGTAAGTGACACTATCAATGATAGTGATATAGGTCTTGTGCAATTGGAAATAAAGAATTTGATGAATGCATATGGTTTGAAACGTGATTGAAGGGTCTTCTTGATTTTAACTGGTTCAAAGTCATCCTTTTTGTAATCATCTATGAGGCTTTGAATCCCTTCTGGTCCTTGTTTCCGTAAGTCTAAGTTTGATAACCTCGAGTTAACCCTCCATATACGTGAAGCTTCCTGTGAACTGCCAACTTCATAATCATTAACAACCTTTGCTGGTCTTAGCATGTCATCATCATCATCATCATCTGTCTTTTTCAAGTTCTTTGATCTAAATGTGTCAATTCCTGATTCTTCATCAATGACAGTTCTCTCGCGTATCACTTTTTCATCCTCTTTCTCTAATCTTTCTGAGGTTTTATAATCCATCTCTATGAGCATGATAGCACCAAAGTTGAATTGTAGTAAACAATAGGTGGTCAAGAGAATAATAACATAACTGATTCCTTTCTCAACTTCCTCATCACTAAAGATCGAGTTCAGAGTAGAAACATACGCAATAGGTAACTCTGCAACGTTTGGGAATAATCCACTGCTGATACACCCACCAAACCAATATTTTGGAACTCCTGTCGTGAAATAGACAATCAATGCCAATAAACCGCCAATGATGTACAAAATTATTGAAACGAGAGCCACAATCCCAATCTGTTTGATGTCTGAATTGTTCAAGTTTGTCACGATCTTGTCGAACACTAAAGTGGGCAGAATTACTAACACAACAATGTTTGAAAGTTGTTTACATGTCTCCACTGTTAGTATGTTCCTTCTCCCCAGCCAAAAGCCAGACCCAATGATGAGGTAAATTTTGAAGATGGGCTTTACCGCCGTGTAGATGACCGAGCCTATTTCCACCATCTCTTGATCTAATTCTGAGATGCTCTTTGACTTTGTAGTGGGCGGTAGATTTCAACTTTGGTAACTTTTCAGTCTGGTTTTTATATCTTTTCTCTTTTCTCCAGGTGCCTTCACTAACTGAAAAAAAAAATCGTATTAATTGGCGCTAACCAAATGCGGTAAACAAATCGCCTAAAAAACGTCGGTTGAATTTACTGTCTCCGAGTTGCTTCTGAAGTGTATCTAATCGTCCTAAATAAATGTACTTATAATGTCTGAATCCATAGGTCTAGGACCCATTATTTATACTGCAGTTAAACCAATCATAAAGATCTACTTCATCATCGCTTGTGGGTTTTGGCTAGGGAAGAAGCACATCCTCACGGTCGAAATTGCCAGAAACGTCAGTGACATTGTTGTGTCTCTACTTCTGCCTTGTCTAATGTTTCAGAAGATCGTTTCAAATCTTCAAAGCTCTGATATCAAACAGATTGGAATTATTTGTGTGTTCTCTGTACTGATATTAGTTGTGGGTGGGTTGGGTTCATTAGTATGTTATATCATTGGAAGGCCCAAGCATTGGCTTGGAGGATGTTTATGTGTGGGACTGATCCCAAACATCTCTGATCTACCGATCGCATATCTTCAGACGTTTGCATCTGGTCTAATCTTCACTACTGATCAAGGTAATAAAGGTTCAGCCTATATATGCATCTATGCTGCTTTCCAAACTTTCTGTTTATTCAATCTAGGCATGGTTAGATTGATAGGTTTGGACTTTGATCAGCAAGTAAAAGCAGAAGGAAAAGAGTCTCATCATAATTCATTAGAAGTTTTTTTACAAAATGAAGACCAAAATGATCAAGGGCTACCTGCTGATATTGATTCAATTTCAAGTATTTCTGAACATGACAATGACTCGTATGAGACTGACCATGGGGATGTGATTCCATTAACAAGCCTAAACAAGAAAGAGCTGATCTCGCGGCGACAATCCCATCTTTCTAATATATCTATACTAAGGACAAGATCACATAATATCGAAAGAATTATCTCAGAATACTCACAAGCCGCATCCTTAAAAAATCCAGATACAATTGCAGTACCTGGTGAATTAACAGAAGCTGAAGCTAAGCCAGCACCAAAAACAAGATCAAAAGCATTACGTTTCTTCATGTTTGTTGCAGACAATATGAAGAAACCTCTTTCAATTGCTGTCGTTTTAGCCATTGTTATTGCAATGATTCCATGGGTTCGTGCACTTTTTGTTATATCTGATCAAGTCACCATTACTCCTGCACCTGATGGATTACCTCCACTCTCTTTCTTGATAGATTATGTGAGTTATTTGGGTAATGCATCCATCCCAATGGGTCTACTGATCCTGGGTTCTACACTTTCCAGGTTATCCGTTAATGAAATGCCTAAAGGCTTTTGGATCACACCTTTAGCACTTAGTGTTTTCAGATTAATTATACAACCTGTTATCGGGGTATCATTGGTTCTAGCCTTTACTAAAGCTGGTTGGTTCAAGAATGATGATATGATGAAGTTTGTCTGCACTTTAGTTTGGGGTTTGCCTAATGCCACCAGTTTGATTTACATCACTGCTTTTTATACACCTGTTGAGAATTACCAGAATTATCATCAAATGGATTTCTTAGCTCTAACTTATATTTTTCAATACCCTATATTATCTATAAGTTTACCATTCTTAACAACATTCGCAATTAAGATTTTGTTAGACTACTAAAATCAATGCTATTAATGATTTTTCTACATGTAAATGATTTTCGTTTAGATCTTTATTCAGAGAGCATTCTATGAAAAGGAGTAAGATATATCGCAAACGCAGTTACCAAGTGATGCATTAAAATATTGAAACAGCACTCGGTATGAGGACGTTGTCGATGTAATTTGCTCTAGCTTACCTTTTCCCCTCCATTCACCAACGTTAAAAGGATTAGTAAGATCGATTTAAAATAGTGATGCAGTGAATAGGAAGCATAAAAATGTATCAAAGAAAAGAAAAAGTTATTAAAGGGTAAAAATTTTCATTCTGTTGTCAATTTTTATAGTGTTTATTTCAATATGTGTCCTTAACCAAATAGTTACAGCACGTGATTTATCATGTGACCTGCTGTGTCTCATTATTTAATAGGGAAAAACACAGAATATAAACAATGCCTTAATGTAAAAATAATTAGCTTAGAAATACTACTGGAAGTGCGAAATATGGGCATATTGTTGACCCAAATACCTGGATCAAGGAAAAGGGTGAGAATCTCTGAAGACGAACCTGAAACAGCTACAGGCATTCTGAGTGAGGATTCAGCATTCCCTAGTCCTCGTATGCGATTGAGAAGGAGACCTGCTCGAAGATTTGAAATTACAAGGTCTGAAATAAGGACTTCTCCCACACATCCACCACAGAGGTCATCCCCGTTAGGTATATCATATACCACCTCATCCTCTTCGATGCCTGGAGATGCAAGAGGAGGACCAACTGCTAATGATTCAACCAGAAGACCTTTGTTTAGTACGTCCAATAGCTCAATCCCAGATCATACTTTACCAGATATATCGAGGGATCGATCATCTGAACAACAAAGGTCATTCTCAAGCACCGCTCCTAACGAGTCATTTGAGGAGCTGGAGAGAAGGGCTGCGTCAATACGAAGAGTCTTACTAGATGAATATAATATAAGCTTGGAACCGAGCGACATGCATCCAGTTCCACCATATCGATATAGACCAACCACTACTTTAGAAGATTCTGAAAATCCTAATGCTTCACAACCATTAGCTTCTTTTAGAAATCTTCCGTCTCTTAGACATGAACCTGACAATGAAAGAATATTTGAACGCCCATTTTACCCATCATCAAGATCACCGAGTGCTTTGGCAGATCCCACATCGTCAAATTTGGAGAGGCAAAGAACAGTATCTGAGCCTGGTGATTCTGGGCTTGCTGAAGCTCTGTTTGAATTAGATGATGCTTCACAACAACCAGCAACGGAGCAAACCTTTGAAGCTTCCGTTAGTGAACCATCCCCGTTTGGCAATTCATCCTCTAGAACTCAGAGGATTATGTCATATAGAGTCCATCAACCTTCACGGACTCCAGATCGTCACAGTATATCCCCTGGTACAATTGAAGATGGTAGCGATCGGAATGGACGAAGAGTCAGAAGACGGATCGATCCGTCCTCCAGTCACAGTGAAGGTTCGACAAGACGTGAATCCTATCAGCGCAATAGAGAATGGCGTGTGATTGACGTTGATGTTGAAGATATCTTGAATCACGATAATGACTGTGATGACTCCTCGTTATAATATACATCCATTGCACCCCCTTTTAATCCTAAGTATTCTCAGTGCACATGAGCTCTAAATTAATCCTAATGACACAAAATTTGTGACCGTGAAAGCCGAGAGCGGCGGAAGTTTTCCCTTTCAAATCCGCGAATTTTCGATATATTTGATCAAGTGGAAAATTCACCCAGATTTGAATATTTGTACGCAGCTTCCATATAAAAAGGTTCTTCTCTACCTTTCTGGAGCATACATTCCAAAGTTTGCTCTATTTTTCAAAAT
The DNA here is from genome assembly GCA_030562945.1 of Wickerhamomyces jianshihensis. Classification (NCBI taxonomy): domain Eukaryota; kingdom Fungi; phylum Ascomycota; class Saccharomycetes; order Phaffomycetales; family Wickerhamomycetaceae; genus Wickerhamomyces; species Wickerhamomyces jianshihensis. The sequence goes on from JAKUAH010000001.1 coordinate 236,697, forward strand.
TATTTTTAAAATTTCCAGCACTAACTAGAACTGAAATCTTGAAATCTTGAAATTTTTCATTATCATATCCCAAATCTTATCATAATGACAGATCTTTCAACAACAACTTCAGCTTATAAGCCGGAACAAGGCATCCACAAGTTTGAGCTGATAAAGACACCAGAGGAAATAGACTATGAAGCACTACCGGAAACTGCAAGTCTCTTTGCACAATGTACTGCTGGTGCGTTTGCAGGTATGCTAGAACATACCGTAATGTATCCAGTTGATGCTCTAAAAACTAGAATGCAAGCTCTTAATACAAAATATTCTGGACCTAATAGTATAATTAAGAGTATTTACAGGATTTCTGCCAAAGAGGGATGGTTTTCATTATGGAGAGGTACATCTTCTGTTGTTCTTGGGGCCGGTCCTGCTCATGCTGTATACTTTGGCTCTTATGAGTACGTGAAAAAATTACTGATTGATCCTAAGGATGAAAGTCATCAACCTCTTAAAGTTGCCATTGCAGGTGTGTCTGCCACTGTGACTTCTGAATTCCTGATGAATCCTTTTGATGTGATCAAACAACGTATGCAATTACGTGCATCTGAAAATAAACCTTCAAATTTCTCATCGACCATTACATCAATTATACGGAGCGAAGGTCCTGGTGCTTTATATCAGAGTTATCCTACAACTATTGCGTTGACTATTCCTTTTACTGCTTTAAATTTTGTTGTTTATGAGAGTACTACAAAGATACTAAATCCATCTGGTGGGCATGATCCCTTGAGGCATTGTGTATCTGGTGGTCTTGCAGGTGGTATCGCTGCTGCTTTAACCACCCCATTGGATTGCGTGAAAACATTTTTACAAACAAATGGTTTAAGTGATGATCTGCGGATTAGAAAAGTCACCTCATTCTGGGAAGCTTCGAAAGTCATATACACTAGAGATGGTTATGCAGGTTTTTGGAAAGGTGTCAAACCGAGGGTGATTGCAAATGTTCCTTCCACTGCCATTTGTTGGACTGCTTATGAGATGGCCAAGTATTACTTGATGAAAACTGAATGATAAATTTTATGATAAGTCGTTCAACTCCTTTTGTGTTTTCTTTAATGATCTGCGTTTTGATACGCCTACTCTAAAAATATAAATGATTATGCTAACTTATTTCTTTGCAATTTTCCTGTTAACGCATCATGATTCCAAGAACAATTATTCTTGAAATCGCAATATCTGCACTTTTCACTGAGATTTTTTAAAGTTGGAGCAATTGGTTCAGGATCTCTTTGGCCATTCCAAAAGTGAATACCCTTCACTGTCAATTCATTAACTAGGCCATTATCGTGTTTGAAATCGATCATCTTAAATAGGTCATTATTAAAATAGTATTCAATTCTCAGATCACCACTTAGTATTCTCTGTACTTGATGGAATATCTGTGATAGTCTCATCAAAAAGTATCTCAATGTCAATGGTTTCTTCCACTTGACTAAAATAGGTTGTAAAGATTCAAATAGAACAACATCTTGAATTTGCTCTTCAAATTCTGACAAATCATAAGATTTATCAAATACCAGATTGTCGAGTTCTGGTATATCAAGGGGTATACCAAGTGCAAGTTTGCCAAAATCCTTCAGGAAAATGTCTCCATTTGTAGAAACTAATGCTATGGCAAATGATGGATCTATTTGAGCATCAAGATCCACTATTCCTTGTCTCTTATAGTACTCTTCCAAGTATTTATAAGCACTGAGTTCCGTTGTACCTAGAACTTTCAGCATCTTTTGATAAAACATAACTTGATGTTTTGATGATTGAATGATAGAATCCTGTGTAGGAATGGTTCTTCTCAGTCTCGTCTTGACGTCTGACACGACGACTCTATAATTTGAATTGTATTTTGTTAGTATTTCTGCTATTGTGTCAATTTTATCCCCAACTGAAGATTGACTCTCAACAACCTCAGACAACGGATTTCTATCTTTAAACTGGGTTTGTAAGATTAAATGGTCAACTATCCCAGTTAACAAAATATCATCAGGTTTAATATGATCGTGCTGTAAAAGAGCTTCGTTTTCATTCATATATGCCTGGATATAAATCTCTCTCGCATGTCCATTCGAAAATAAATTCAAAAGTCTGATAATCTTCTCTACTGTAAGTTCAGCAACGTTCTCAGTAGCTCCCATCTTCACTGGAGGCAAGTTCAGAAGAATCTCAGAATAGTCAGACATCTCATGCGTATCAACTTCAAGTTCATGATGAATTTGTTTACCTCTGGTCATAGCTGGTGTTTCTTCTCTTCCTAATTGAGAGTATATCTGATAGAAATCACGTAATTCACACCACGAATTAGTTAAGAGCTTTGTTACTGATAACCTTGGGAATTTGGAAACATGTAAACTAGCTTCTGATGCACTAGCATATTCGGTTTCTGTAGCCATTAGTGCCTCAAATGGAGTAATAGCATTCGGGTATCGCTTAATGCCCAAGAACCCATCTCTTATGGGAACATATTTGGCGATGTTCTGGACCGTTGGACTCAGCTCTTCATTCCTACTTACGACTTGGAAACTCGATGCAAATGGCGTGCTTTTTATGAAATCCATTTCAGCTTCTGTCAGCAAGCTTTCATCTATGCTGTGAGATAATTTGGGATCCGGATTTGGTTCGGTAGATCGTGAAGAGTTACCAGGAATTTGAAGCTTCATCTTTTGTAGTCTAGAGCAGACATTTGTTGCGTGAAGACATCTTATTTGACTTGATCCTATTCCAGCCGATCTTTTGATCATGACAATAATAAATAAGTGAATAATTAAATGAAAGATTGATAAAGAGAATATAAAAAACCTTTATTAATAGTGTATTTATGAATAATCTTGAAAAGTCATTTGTTTTGCCTCAAAATGGTGTATTCAAGTTTTGTTTTTTCATTCACTGCTTTTGGCACATTTTTAAAAAAGAGGAACATCTTCTAACGAAACATCACCGGCTGAGCTTTGTAGACTTTCATGACCTTGATGTTATTGAAACATTCAAACTGGTGATAATGTTTTACGCCATTAAGAAGTGACAAAATGTTCTTGAAATCTTAGCATGTCTTCTGAAAGTATACTCGGAGTATTATTTCCTAATATGGAAGTCTAGGAATAAGAAGTTTTCCCAATTTTGAAGAGCCAAAGAAAACCAAAAATCACTTTGAACATCAAAACAACATCAAAACGCGCTCAGGATCTACTCAAGAACTCAAATTAAGGGAGTTTTCAAATTTGAATATTGTTTAAAGTTGCGTGAGATCATAAATTGTTTGCTCTTTGAGATCTCAATTGCACGACCTACTGCTCGTACTTTACCATTGTTTTCATCACTCCCCTACGATCAACCTATCAACAATAGAACATGTCTGAATCCATCCAGAACGAAGAACAAACCCATACAATCACGCCTGTCTCGAATCCTACGTCCACTGTGATTGTTAACGAAACTGACAGCTTAACGGACATAAAAGACCAAATTTCCGGTGGAAATGGTACCAACTCTGGAGAAGAAGAATCGTCTGATGAAGAGCATTCTTCACGCAAAGATGAAGAATCAAGTGAGACAGAACAATACAATCCTGAGGAGCCAAAATTACAGCCAGCAGTTCCAGAATCTATACAAACTGTTGAGTTTCCAGAGGCTACTACCAATCAATTACCTCAAAAGGATGAAGATGGTGATATTTCAATCCCTGATACTACTTCAAATAAGAGTAAACAAGATGAATTGAGCCTGCTTTCAGAAGATAACGCTGAATCTGTATCTGGTGAAGGCTCTGATTCTGAGAATGGTTCTGATCACTCAAGCACTGGTGAAGGCTCAAGTAGCGAAGATGATGAAGATGATAACCGCAAAACGGATTCCATAAGGAAAACCAAGTCAACTACTCCCAAGATTAAAGATGAACCTGATGACCAAGAAAAAGTGGACAGCCATATGGAAATTGATGATAAGGAAGAGAAAGAAGAAGATGAGGAACCATACATTCCTCAAACACACACGATTGTTATTCCATCTTATGCTGCCTGGTTTAACTTCCAAAAGATACATCCAATTGAAAAAGAATCATTACCCGAATTTTTCACAAACAATATTCCTTCGAAAACTCCTGCAGTCTATGTCAAATATAGAAATTTCTTGATCAACGTCTACAGATTAAATCCAAACGATTATTTGACGATAACAGCAGCAAGAAGAAACCTTGTTGGTGATGTTGGTACCATTCTAAGACTGCATCGTTTCTTGACACGTTGGGGTTTGATCAATTATCAGGTGGATGCTGAAACAAAACCAAAGCCAGTAGAGCCACCATATACAGGTGATTATAATGTCAGTTATGATGCACCAAGAGGTTTGTTTCCTTTTGAAAGTTTCAAGCCACCTTTAGAACAGTATAAATTAGATAAACTTAAAGAGAACTTGGGAATTAAAAGATCTATTGAAGATATCAATGATTCACAAAAATTTCAAGAAGAGTCAAAATCAAATGGGGATTCAAACACCAACCAAATAAATTCCAAAAAGCCTAAGATTTCTGACTCTATAAATGATGGTTGGACAAAGGATGATTTAAAGAAACTACTGGAAGGTTTAGCTAAATATAAGAGTGATTGGATCAAGGTTGCAGAACATGTTGGTACACATACTATTGAACAATGTGTTATTAGATTTTTGAAATTGCCAATTGAAGATAAATTCCTAAATGACAAAACGGCAAATCTTGGACCATTGAAATATGCACCATATTTACCTTTCTCTCAAGCTGAGAATCCCGTTCTCTCAACTATTGCATTTTTAGTTTCTTTGGTTGATCCAGATGTTATCCGTGCAGCAACAGAAGCTGCCATCAAAGTCATTGATGAAAAGGATTTAGAAAAAGCAACTAACGAAGAAGAAACATTAAATGATAAAGAACTAACTAATAAACCTCTGGAGGAAGGTGCTAAAGCTGCATTAAGCTCCATTGGTGCTCGTTCACATGTATTCAAAACTGCTGAAGAGATACAAATGCGCCAACTATCAAATGTCATTGTCAATACACAGCTTAACAAGATTGACTTGAAACTTACAAAGCTAGAAAATATTGAAAAAGAGCTAGAGATTGAAAAGAAAATAATACAATCACAACAAGAAAGCCTATTCAGAGATAGACTAACATTTACAAAATTCTCTGGAAACATCATACAACAATTTAATAAATTGGCAATTACACCAAACTTAACACCAGAAATAATAGCGGAAGGTTTGGTCAAAATTCAAAAGACTCTAAGAGAACCATTTGAAAGAGACAATGGAATTGATTTATCTAGAAAAGAAGTCTCTGTTGAAGAAAATGCTGATTTCAATGTTGATGACACGTTGAAACCAACTAGTTTGGAATCTCCACAAACTTATAGATACTGGTCTGGTTAATCTTCACTCACGTATGTATATGTGTATATGTTTATTGACTAATTTGAAGTTGATTAATGATTATTATGGTTGTTCAGTTCGATAACGTTACTTCTTTTAAATGTGATTTTGTGCTCTTCCTTTGTATTCGATTTATTGTAGCTTTATTGTGAGTATGCTCAGAAATGAGATAGTTCGTTAAGTGTCTTTTCTTTACTTAATGGTAACTAGCGCAATGACGAAAGGTATTGAGCTAGGGCTGTGAGAATTATTGATGAACCATTTGACCCATATACATACTTCACCAGCGCACTAGGTGTTATATTGTGTTATTTTCCAATTGCCCTTGACTGTCCCTTTAGATCTCTATATTTGACACAAAAAGAACCCCGCATTAGCTTAGATAGGGTTTATCGCGAAACCAGGGGAATATCTTTTATACTGCTATTAAGGACTCAAATTTGGAAATTCATTTTTTACTGATAACGGATTTTAACTTTTTTCTTTATAATGATCAATGATTTCGTTTATTTAAAGCTTAAAATTGAAGCAGAATTTACTTTTCTGATTCAAATTTAATTAATATAGTAATTTCAGAGAAAAAAATTAAAAAAATTAAAACAAAATCACAATTTGAGAGAAGATATATTTTCTGTCTCCATGCTCATTATAATACCCTGATTTATACAACTTCTGGTATAAATTCCTATGGAATCTCTCTTTTAACTGCACCGGGTTTAATCGGTGCTAAATAGGGTCAAAACTTCTTTAAACTTTAATATCATTGATACCCAATAGAAATCTGTCCATCTGTCCCTTGTAGTTGGGTTTCTTGAACCTTTCCAATTCAAGGTATAATAACGGCGAGTAGGTTCTTTCAACTGTAAATGAGCAGTCAATCAAATAAGGCATTAGGCACTTACTTCTCTTAAAGTGAATAATATTTATTGAGTGGAGCCCTTGTGTCCAATACGAGAGACTAAAGAAACCAGATACAGTAAGAATATTTTGAGGCAACCCAAGAGCACACCATACTTCAAAGGCTGGTGGCATGTCACTTAAATGGGAAAGACCCTTGTATTAGGTCTGTCACATGACCTTCAATTTTCGCGGAACAGTATTTTTGATGACAACAATAAACAATTAATATGCAACAACTCCCAGATATTTTTGTTTTGATTACAACGACAATTTGCTCTTAGAAGCTGAAATTTTTGAGATAAGCACACCAGCAGAAGATACAGAATGGTGGCCGAAGCTAAAAAAGAGTCAACTTTTGAAAAGGCTTTACGTCTTTGGGGTGAAACTAGGCTTCCAGATTTGCAAGCCCAGTTGGAAGATCAAAGTTCAAGTATTCAAGATTTACAGGCTAGATCCATTGAAAGTAGAAAGCACTTAGCCTCCAAGACTAAGGAATTCAAAAAATTGGATGACAACAAGAAATTGGCCGAGTTTAAAGTTCTATTAAAGCAATATCAAACTGAAATTGACTCCTTAACCACCAGGTCTAAATTGTCTGAAAATGGATTTTTTCAAGTCTATAGAACAATTGGCGAACTACCTGACCCAAAACCTTTGCTTGAGGCCTCTTTGGATAGTGTTATTGCTGCGCAAGAAGTTCAAGAATTAAGAACTAAAAATTCCACTCTTCAAAATGATTTATTGAAATATGCTGATTATGAGCAATTAAAATCAAGGCTTCTAAGATCTGAGCAAAAGTCAATTGATACATTAAACAATAGGTTGAGGCTAAAAGAGGAAGAGTTGAAGGCGGTATTCGAAGAAAAGGAACAGAATTGGCAAACAAAGGAAGAAAGCCTACAAAACAAGATTGAAGATCTTGAGCACTACGTCAAAGAGCTGGTCACCCAGCAAAAGATTGATAAATTAAAATTGAAAAATCAAAGAATTGCATTAGGTGGTACAGATGAAGACGAAGAAGAAGACGAAGATGAACTAGAGATTCCCGATAAAAATCTAGTCTCTTCTAAAGAAGTTGAAATCCTCAAAAAAGAGAGTGAATATAGATTGCAACGCGCTAATCAACTAGAAAAGAGAAATGAAGAGCTAACTAGGGAAGTTAAGATCGCCAAATCTGATGCGACTGCACAAGAGATCAAAATTGCTCAAGAATTGAAGCTGAATGACTTAGAAAGTGAAAATGTCACATTGGTTGCTCAGTTGGATAATCAAAAAGTTCAGTTAGATTCTAATACCAGATCTTCTACAATTCAAATCTCCAGTTTGAAAAGACAAATTGAAAATCTTTCAAGTGAAGTTGAGTCATTTAAGTCAAAATTGATTAAGTATAAGGACTATGATGACATTAAACAAGAATTAATAACATTACGTGCTATTTCCTTTGGCCAAGATGAAGAGAATGATACGGATGAAGAGGAACAGGACAATGTTAAGACCACAACAACACAATTAGATGAAATCCTGGTTTCAAGAAACAAGAAGCTAACATCTGAAATTGTCGATCTAAGACTCCAAAATGAACAATTGAGAAGTCAGATCAAAGAAATTGAAACTGCATTATCTTCATCAAAGACTGAAGTTCAATCATTATCAGAACTCACAAATCAATTAGAATCTGATTTAACCCATTTACAGAATACATCTTCCAAATTTGACAACTTGAGTATGATCTCAGGTGTGACAAGAAACACTACCGCTAACAGAGGAGGTAGAAGATTATCTCCAGCATCATCCATCGCAGGTGGACAAATCCCAGAAACTATATTTGAAAATGACTCGTCAGCTTCAGTATTACCTATCATTACATCACAGAGAGACCGTTTCAGATCAAGAAATATTGAGTTAGAATCCCAGTTAAAAAAACAATCAAACCAAATTAGTGAACTGAGATCTGAGATCAAGAAGTTGAAAAAGGATAACTCTGAGCTTTTCGAAAAGACAAGATATCTATCATCGTTCCAAGGTTCTGTTCAGCGCAACAATCAATCATCAAACCATCTAAATAATGATCCTGAAAAACAATATGAATCAACATATGAGGAATCATTACACCCATTAGCAAGATTTAGACAAAGAGAACAAGAGAGAGCTGCTAGTAGGTTATCGACTCTGGAGAGAATCTTTTTGAGTTTTGCTAAAGCTATATTGGCTAACAAAGCAAGCAGAATGCTGTTCTTGGGTTATTGTGTTGGTCTACACTTCTTAGTCATGGCCATGAGTGTCTACGTTATGGGTCTTCATGGTATTTCAGCCCCTGATGTTGGTGCTGATGGTGTCGGAAACGTACAAAGGGCGACAACGAATATAATAACATGATGAGATAATACGTTAAAGAAATACAAATTTACCAATTGATTCTGTGTAGATATCAGAACTCCCAACTGGGAAAATAACCAATGAATGGAAAAAGTGTTCCTTTTCTAAAAGATTCTACAATAAGCTTTGGTTTTAAAACACAGAAAAGTTTCTTTTTACATTAACTAACATACCCAAAACAATATTATGATAAACCCTGAATTGATTAGATTATTTCAAAACTTAAGCAGTAATACGTTTTTGAGTAGCTAATCTACCTCTTTGTCTAGAAGATAATTTGGCAACAGCTTTTTCTTGGGTTTTTTCAACAGTTTCTTCTTTTTCGGTCAAAGATAATTCAATGTGGGATGGGGAAGATTGGTAAGCATTGATTCTACCGTGAGCTCTGAAGGTTCTTCTTCTTTGTTTTGGAGCTTGGTTAACTTGGATGTGAGAGATGTATAATTTAGTTAAATCCAAACCTTTGGCATCAGCGTTGGAGGCAGCGTTAGTCAATAAGTCAGAGATGAATTTAACAGATTTTTCTGGCCATCTAGCTTTGGTGACACCGAATTCTTTACCTTGAGCGGTTCTACCGATGGAGGAGTTGAAACGACGGAATGGGATAGCTCTTTCATGTTTAGTAACTTGTGATAAGTATTTTTGAGCTTTTTCTAATGGCCATCCGTTAATAGCTTGGGCAGCTTCTCTGGTGTTCTTGTAGGAGACACGTAAGTAAGAACCACGAGCTGAGGCAGTTTTAGCTGGGTTAGTTGAAGTAGCAGCGTAACGAGTCATTTTGCGATGTTGGAACTTGAACTTGCTGAGGTGGTGAATGTGTGTTTTTAGAAATTAAAGATTTTTCACGCTTTGTTTGGTCGTAGCTTTTCGCGAATTTTCAGCTATTTGGAATGCCCGAATTTGGTAATTTTACTATTTTGGACACCTTTTGTTTGTACTGCCATTTAGTTACGGGTATAAAAGTCACGTGTACGTTATCTGTTTTTGTTGTGAAAAATCAAATGTGACGTCCAGTTTTCAGTATTCCTTCAAAGTGGTGTGTGGATGTATGATAATTCAGGAACCAGGTCACATGATGTATTTTAATAATCACGTGGGGGAGTTAGGGTTAACATTCGATAAATGAAATGAAACAAAGGCAAATGTGGAATCTCTCTGTTTATTCACAAAAACACGATAAAATGGTGTTGCTGAATTTTGCTTTATCTGCTCTTCTGTTTCAGTTCGCCTTTGCTTTGCACTGTGATAAAGATGCGCTTGTCAATTACAGAGTAGAAGAATATTTTAAAGAGATAACGGCCAAATCGTTTATAAGTGACACTCCTCCATCAAAGACAAATTTAACCTGGTACTTCAACTTATGCGATCAGCAGGAAATTTTGAATGAAGATTGTCCTAAAAATGCTCAAATATGTGGTGTTCAAGAAGTTTCATTACCAGGTTCAACCGCTATAAAGACTCAAATCATTGCTTTTGGTAATGGCTTGAATTATAATATTAAGAATTCTAATAAAGATGGTCTTTCTATACAACTAGACGAGAGTTCTTGGGGTTCAAACAATATCTATGCTGACATAAATCTTGCTTGTGCTAATCCTGACTCTGAAAATCTTGATCTATCCTGGGATAACACTCTTTTAAACATAACATGGAGTACACCTGCAGCTTGCTTGAAATCTGATGAAAGTGTTCCTCCACCAAAGGAAGGTGACGATAAAGATAAAGATGGACAAGAATCTGATGATTCATGGGGTTGGTTTACATGGTTATTCATCATATTGGTCTTGTTAATTGGTGGTTATATAATTTTAACTGCCTGGATAACGGCCTCAAGATCACCAGCTGACTTTCAAGACGCTGTACATGACTTTGTCGAGACATTGGGAAATATTGCTGGATCTTTACCTGGATTTCTTAAGGAAATCTTTGGAAAGGTCTTTGGTTCCAATACTAATAGGGGTGGATACAGTGCTGTGTAATGAAGTATTTTAATTGTCTATAGTTTTTTACCAGTTAATATAGCATTCATATTCTTGGAAGTTGTTTCGACCGATGTTTTAAGGTAATCTTTTTTAATCTGTAAAGCTTTAGTCTGCTCTTTTCTTGTAGCCTCTTCTTTATCAACAGTTTCCTTGTATTCAGTAGTATTGACAGATAAGAACATCTTTCCGACACCTTTCCAAACACGGTCATCTGATGGCTTCAACTCTTTCAGAGTAGCTTTATTTATTAATGACTTAGTGTTTAAGGCGTCTAATTGGGCTTCAACCCCCTGTAGTTCATTGCTGTGCTTTCTCAACTGATCATTCATTTCAAGCAGAAGCTGACTAAGTTGTTAGCTTTGAACTAAATATTTGAGGTTGAAAGATATTTTTTGTCACAATGACAGCAATACGTACTGCTTGGAGTCCTTCGGTGTTGACTGACATGGCCCTTCTTGTTCTTCGATAGACAGTGGTTTGAATCTATTTTGATTTCAAAAGTGTTTTTTTCTTGAAAAATTCAATTATTTCTATGTCAGCCCTCAAATAGCTGCATTTACTCACAACAACCATGCTTAGATTGGGATTAAGAGCCAGTGGTATATATTTCAGAGGAATACCACTCAGAAGAGGATTCACTACAAGCTTGAATCGACTGTATGCTCTTGGAAAAGATTCAACAATCGAACATAACACTTTATCAGAGGCCAACAGAGCTGAGAAAACTTTAACCAAATTCTGGAGTGATGTGAGCTTGACTGAGACTGAAACAGGTTTTGAAATAGCTTTGGATGACAAGACTATCCGTACTCCTCTTGGAAACAAACTTAGTATCCCAAAAGACCGTGTCATTTTAGCTCATCTGTTACAACATGAGTGGTCCTCATTATCTTCATCTACTATCAAGACCCATTCTTTACCTTTGACATCCCTTGCTTCAAGAGTCATTGATCTAGAAACTTCAAATAATAAAGAAAACACCGAGCAAATAGCTAAAGTCGGCAAGAAAGAAGATATCATTGAAGATTTATTACGTTATTTAGATACCGATACTTTATTAGTGTTTTCTCCAGCTAAAGAATACGAAGGTGGTTTGAGAAAAGCTCAAGAAGAGAAATATAGACCAATAATCAAAGAAATTGAAGAATCCTTGAACGTGAAGCTTACTTACTTGGATTCAGATTTAGATGGTTTAAGAGGTAACAAACAAACTGATGAAACAAAGGCCAAAGTCAGAGAATTCTTATTGAAATTGAACTATTGGGATTTGGTTGCATTGGAAAAAGTAACTCTAAGTGCAAAGTCCATGATTTGTGGTTTACTAGTCCTTAGAGCGAAATCTTTGATTGATGTAGAATCTTCACCATTGTCTTTGGAAGATATCGCACAAGCTGCCACTCTAGAGATCATCTTCCAAACTGAGAGATGGGGTGAAGTTGAAGATACCCATGATGTTGATTACCAAGATATCAGAAAGAATATATCAAGCTCTGCAATCCTTGCTTTCCAAGAGTTGGAAGCTAAGGCTTAAAATGTACATAAATGTTTTTAAAAGATTATACTACTGTCAATATATTGTTGTTGTCTTTTATTATTTTGTTTATTGAAGCATGTCTTTTTTTATTGTACAAGTTCGTATAGTCCATCACACTCAGTAGAGTTCTTGAATTCAAGAAGATAGTTGATGATTTGGCCATTTTGTTCATCAATGCTGTTGAATCTCATACCTGAATTACCCAATCTTGAGCATGAGGAGTTCTTGACTAGTGTATTTATTCTGAGTTTATTAGAACAGTTAATTTCGAACTTTGAATATTCTGGGTTTTGAATATTAGAGAATAAGCTGAATTTTGCAACAGATATTGGAACCCATTCTTCTTCAGTGTCATATCTGTGCAATTTCACTTTCATATTACTTTTTAGCAATAGTTCATTCATAGAAGAAGCATCAAAGTACGAACCAGAAGATCCAGAGGTAGTCGAAGTACCAGTCAATGGGGTATGTGAGGTCTTGAGACTTTCATTAGAAAGCTTTGATTTCAAAGCAGGAACACTTCCATCTCCATGCATCTTTGGTATGCCTAGTGCCATAATCTCATCTCTGTTAACTTCTGCACTGATTGAACTCATACTAGTTGAAGTACTGGCTCTTTCACTAAACAGACCAAAACTGGATGATGCACTAAGAGTTTCTTTCTCGAGTGGTGGAGCAAGTGCTCTTTCAAAGATGTCAGAAATTAAGCGGATTGTTTTGGAATCACGACAACGAATGGTCAACATCATGAGTTGTGAAGATTGAATGGATTTGAGACAACGAATTTGTAAGTCAAGTGCAGAACTCTTTCTTATGGTGGTTTTTAAGTCATTTATTGGTATTAATATGTCTGGAATTGTCTCCGATGAGGAATATAAGGCCATTAAAGTATACTCATCGTTCTTCAAGAACCTCAATTCATTTTGATACTCTTGACCAATACTTTCCCAAGTATTATTAGCCCATTTGGATACGATACAGTTTTTTGTTAGAGAATACAATAACTCTGTTGTAGATAAGTGTTTCTCTTCCAATTGGGTAATAGTAGCTGTTTTCATTCTAGATGCACTAAATGGTGATGGTAGCTCTTGATTCTTTGGTGTTAGTGCGGTGTTGATTGCCAAGTTCTTGACGTTTTTGTTCAAGGATGCCATTGATGAAGGTTTCTCCTGTCCAATTATAGAGTTTGGATTGCTTGACTCAGATGATACTGTTTTTGTAGCTGATTGTTTTGTGACAATCTCAAACTCAGGTTCATCTTGCTTGTCTTTCTTGGAAAAGATGTTAAAGATAGACTTTCTCCTTCTTATTTTGAAGCTTGGTTTGACATTATTCAAATTTGATAAATCAGTTGTCGAGTGTGACAAATGATTTGTTGGTAACAGAAGTTCTGGTTTAGCAGTTGGTAGAGAGATGTTAGAACTATTTTGCTCATATAGAGATTTTCTCGGGAAGGCAGATGGTGGTGAAACCGATTGGACATCAGATGCAATTTCTGGATCAGTTGATTTTGAGACTGGTGATTCTATTTGTAGCTTATTAGCAAGTGAATCCAAGATTGAATCATCATAAGATTGTAAAGAGCCATGTTTGGCAATCAATGGACTAGATTTTCTCAACTTAGGCACTGGTGATGAGATGCCCATAGTTTCAGCTTTCATGTGAAAACCTAATCCAATCTTCTCCATCCTCAATTGGCTCAAGTTCTTGTGTTGCCTATCAAAACGAGTCAATTCAGTATTCTGAACACTTGCAAAAAATTCATTCCACTCCAAAGTCTGCTTCTGATCAGGGCATGTTAATATCAACAACACATCACCATTATGTAAGTTCTTCGATAGTACAATTGATTCTAAATCATTTTTCACAAGTTCAAATTCAGAAACTTTTAAAGGTGGAAACATTAAACTTCTACCAACAGACTCAACAGAGCAGATTGCAAAAGTATTATCAGTGAGCTCAAACACTTCAACTAACAAGTCAGACTTTCTGATTAAAGGATGAGTGAAACTAAATTTGAAATAGTCCCTCTTGACAACATTATCAGCATCAAAATAGGAAGAAGTATGTATGTAATGTTCATCTAACTCATAAACTTTGTCAAAATAAAACGAATTCAAATCCAAATTCAAGTTTTGTTTCTCGTTTTGATCTTTGGCAAACCCAACCAGTTTATTGAAGTTATACATAATTCTTGAATCCAGAGCCATAGAAATTTTCATACTGCTATTTAGCTCAGCTAATCTAATCAAGAACTTGTGTAGTTGGTTCACTCTTTTTAAAGGAATTTTCTTCAATTTGATCTCCATCTCAATCATGTTATTATCTAGATGGAACTGCTTGATATAGTTTTCATAAATAGGAATAGAAGCTCCACACCAGTTTACAAAGGATCCCATACACTCCACTTCGTCACTGGCGGTTAATAATCTGTCAAGTTCTGTATGATGAGCAATAAGCCTTCGTATAATCTTAGTAGCAGAAGATGAACTAGTAGCCGTCACAGGAGAAGCTTTCAAAGGTGAACAACAACCTAAGAGCTGCGAAAGATGGACTTTGTATGCGGATTCAGTGCTTTTAATGTCAAAAAGTAGAGATGAGTATCCATTGAGAGAAGGACTATCGTTATGAATGATTGGCATTGTTTGATGGCGAGACTGAGAGCTCTGAGTGTATTGTGAGTGAATGTTTATCATTGTCTAGGTGGTGAAATATCGTTGGACAAATCGAGGCTTCTCAGTGAGAAGATTAGTTCTAGAGAGAAGTTCTAGAGAGTGGTTTGCAAAAGGAAAAGGCAACAGGTTAATCATAAACTAATTCTTCGATATCGAAACACATTTTCTTAAGTCTATACATTCCAAAGGCACACATAAAGGCACCAAGATAGATTTACGATGCACAGACACGCTAAAATTTAATACTTTTTCGGCTTAATTGAAATGTTCCTTTCGAGAGAAAACGCGACTGAGTTCCAAATTAGACGCGTCCGCTTACATAATAATCGGGTATACTCGGATATCAGCAAGTTTACACACGGTCAAAGGGCACTGATTAGAATCTTTATAATATTGCTAATTTACACTATGAGAAGTACCAAGTTTTTATATCTAGGCCTTGACTTTCTTTTTTTGAGCTTGTTCGACAAGTCCTTTGACTTCTTTTAATTTAGCTCTCCAGTCAAGCAAAATCTCCTTAATTTCTTTCCAGTCTTGAGCATTGATTTCTTCAGCAATGATCAATACTTTGTAAATAGATAGGGAAGAATCGACCTGGGATAGTTTACCCTGTAAGACTTTAGCTTTGATGGCATCAATGATGAAATTTTCAACTTCTTGCTCTTTGATGTTTAGTTTGCTTGAGAGTTCAACGTAAGTGACTTTTGGAGTTTGTAAACCTAATTTGGCAAGATTTAAAAATTGATTTTTTCTCGATATTTGTATCAAGTCTAGCGATGGTAAAGATGAGTATGATTGTAGCTTGGATTGGAATTCTGGGGCTGGCAATGAAAGATATTCTCTAATTAAAGTGGAGTATGATGATGGAATTTCAACAGTAGTTTGTTTGATGATGGATGAAAGGTCAATCGTTTGTTTGGAATTTAGATTTTCAGTCAAGTATTCTTCGATTAGAGATTGTGATGGAGAGCTGATCTTGGAAACGGCCAATTCATATAATTTTAAGCTTTTCAATTCGTCAACTGGTTTGATTAATTTGGCAAATTTAATAATACTTGATCTGGTTTCTTCAGTGGATTCTTTTGAAATGAGAGATGCTTCAATTTGATCGACATATGGGAGAAGGATTGGAATATCATCCAAAACATTAACCAAGTCTAAGATCGAGTTAAATATAGTGGTTTTAGTTGATTCATTAACTAAATCAGTCAAATTGAAGGTGTTTGATAAGACAGCTATAGTAGCAGTTAACTTCAATGATCTCTTTTTGTTTCTTACAACTTTAGCAGAGATATCATCGAATTGGAGTTCCTTGACCAAACTAGTTAGGAAAGAAACCACCAAAGAGTTAAAGTTATTGGAGAATGATAAAATATAGCTGGCTAAGTTAGCAGAGCTTTCAAACTCTTTATCTGGAATAGCAATCAAGTATTTGGCTGAGTTTGAAACCTCTTCGTATAATTGTTCATTGTAAACAATGTATTCATCTTCTTCAGTTTCTTGTTGCACCTCAAACGATTGGAACTTTTCAACGAGCTGTAAACCTTCATTATGGAAATCCAAGATGGCAGCGTATTCAGTAACGCTCTCTGAAAGAGTACCGTCAACGGTGATATAGGCTTGGGACATATTCGAAGACTGGGCCTATTATAAAGTGTTTACTTTCCTACACAGTTCATCCATTTTGACGAAAATTTTTTTGACCGAATTGAGCCGGGTAATACACATTCAAGTCACGTGAACATCTTTTCAAGATCGTTATTGGTGTCTTATGAAATGAATTAACATTCTTAAACACTCCCCAACCCAGCTCTGAAACAGGCTTATAGCATTCAATATAACTGAATGAATAAGAAACAGAAAGAAAGTAAAATGGATCCCTCAGCAACTTATTCTACTCCAACAGAGACAAAAGAATTTACAACAGATCATCTTACACTATCACAACTCACAACAAATGGCAAGACATCTGGACCTTCAGAGTTTGTCTTAAAGGCAGGAATAGTAGATAAAGATAGACCAGCAGATCATAATCCAGAAACACATCTAGGTCGATTGAGAGCCAAACTCACTTACTTGCAGGATGAAGTCAATGAGTTTCTAACGAATAAAATGAAAGAGGACGAAGGTGGAGCCGCTAATAAGGAAGAAGACTACGAGAAAAATGTTGTTGATGGTGCAGATGAGGATTCTGATGAAGAAGAATAGAGCAACCTGCTTATGATTAGTTAATGGAATGATTAAATGGTTTTTTGCCTTGTTTAGGTTTTGATGGTTATGTGCGATTTTCCGCGACCTGTTTATTTTTGAACTCTTCACTGAGATTTTTCTTTGAAAATTGTGTAAAACAGTAAACGAACTTGACGAATAAATAAGGTCAATTCGAAACATGCAATTGGCATATAACAGCAAGTTCAAGCCTCAGAACAACAAACTTATCTATAAGATCAAGCGAAATGCCAACAAAATAGCCACTGTTGTTGGATTTTTCATTGTCCTCGTGTTTATCATCATAAGATTTGGCTCAAGTGGATCATACAGTAATAAAGCTCATAAATACCCTAAATATCACGGGTTCAGTGAACAAGATCTGCCTACAAAGTCTCCTCTGATTTTCCCAAGTATTGAACATGCTCCTTTATTGAGGGAAATGTCTGTTGATAACCTCTTCAAAACAGTAACTGATCTCTCAGGAAATAAGAGATACGTTTATGAAGATATGGTTGAAGATGAAAATTCCAGATTGAATAACAAACTAGCTGAACTAGGTGATGAAACCAACCAACTTCTTAATGTCAGAAAGCACTTCTTGAAACATGGTAAACAAGTTTTCAAAGGTTCTAAATCACCAGAAGTTGTTATTGTTACCGGGGTTGATTTCGAGAAATTTGAGCTAAGTCATTTGACTAAAATTGTCCAAAACAGGGTCAACTATGCGCAAAAGAAGAACTATGGTGTTTACGTTCGCTGGATTCAAGAGTTTTTACCTTTGATTCAAGATGTTCCAACCGATACTAAATGGATTAAGTTATATTTATTGAGAAGTGCAATGTATGCTTTCCCTGATGCAAAATACTTCTGGTATATTGATGAGCAATCCTTAATCATGAGATATGATATTGATTTATTCAAATATTTGTTAGATCCTAAAGCCCTAGATCCAATCATGTTGAGAGATCAACCAATCATTCCACCAAATGGTATTATCCATACTTTCAAGAACTCAGAAGCTAAGAATATCGAATTAATTCTAACACAAGTTGATCAAGACTTGAATTTGGATTCATTTATAATCAAAAACACTTTCTTAATGAAGACTTTATTAGAATTCCTAGCTGATAAACTATTTAGAAACTATCATAGTTTTAGCAAATTCACAGAAAGTGCTTTGACACATGTTTTGCAATGGCATCCAATCTATTTATCCAGAACCACTATAATCCCTCCAAGAACCATTGCTAGTTTGCATACCGCATTAGAACTACCAGAAGGTGGCGACGACATTCATTACAGTCCAGGTGACTTTGTTGTTACTCTACGAGACTGTGAACAACGAGGTAGTTGTGGTAAAGAAATTGAAAGCTACTGGAGCAAACTAGAAGGCACCCAATAGAGGTTTAAATAGACACCAATCGTAAAATAAAAGTTGAAAATTGATCTAAAGGTTTTTGCGGAGTGTAGTAAATTGTTCGATCCAAGTTCTAGAAATGGTGTGTGGATGTTGGGATAAAAGGTATATATGAAACTCCTAAATCTTGTTAGAAACATGAACAATAAATATTTCCCAATTTACAAAAACTTCACAAATAAAAATGTCTTCTACTTGCTCATGCTCTACTAAACCTGAAGGTTGCCAATGTGGCCCAACCTGTCAATGTGGTTCCCATCACAAGCCTGGAAGCTCTCAACACACTGAATCATCAACTAGCTGTACTTGTGGTACTGCATGCGGTTGTGGTACTTCTAGCTGTTCTTGTGGTTCAACAAAGAAATGATGCTTAATATGATTATTAATTTTATGACGATCCAAGTACTCCGAATGTGTTTATGATATGAATTTAGTTATTATTTTGAAATTTTCTATCATGTCTCGTAGTTGATTGATCTTTGATTAGATTAAAGATGGCTAGTGTCCACGCCACTAGTTTGGATTGCAATCATATATGATTGCAGAGAAGCTTCTAATAGAACAAGTTTTTACTCATTATAATTTAGAAAGTCATCAATTCAACCATTATAAGTTTTGTTTTTAGCTTACACAAAGCCATTGCAGAGCTTCACCTCTTCCTCTACACCCCGAAAATTGCTTCCCCTAGTGCACCGCCTTTCGCTTTTTCCTTCACTTAGGAGAATTACGTGATTAGGAGATTTTCCGTTTTAGATAATTTTGTCAACATTAAAGTCAAAGATTCCGCACCAGACGGAATTCATCTCCTGATTTGACCAATTAGTCTCATACAAATTCTTCCTCTCTACAGTAAAAGATGTTAAAGAACAGGGCAATATTAGAGAAAATTACACTATAGAAGAGATACCTGCTCCGAGGAAGTTGTAGAGCTTGACGAGCAACGTAATCTGGGACATTTTTATTTGATTTATAGTTTAAATAAGCTTGAGGCGCCGTTTCTTGTGAAAATCTCTTGACGTTTGGCTTATTCACTATTGTTAAGTGATAAAAACAGCGAAATTGATCATCAACAAATGATTACCACTAAATCTATAAATTAAAGATAAATCTCCTCTTTTTTTTCTTTTGTGCATGTTACTTTTAGAATGCTTTAACCAAACTTAAAATTACAAAACACACCAAATGTCTTCAGGTAAGTTTTCTTGAAATATCAATTTTGTGTTTTACGGAACAATATAATATTAACGCACATCAAGTAAAATACAACTACTTCAAAGAAAAGAAAGCTACCATCATCACTGCTCCATTTTCCGGTGGACAACCGAAAGGAGGTGTAGAAGATGGTCCAAAATATCTTCTTAGAGCCGGTCTTAAAGAACAACTAGAGGAACTAGATTGGGAAACCACAATCTCGGAACCTTTGAAAGGAACTAATTTTGAGGAACGTAAAGCCACTGATAGCTCTTACAACAACATTAAAAACCCAAATGTTGTTGGTGAAGCAACAAAATTAATCTATGAAAGTGTTAAAGAAGCAGCTTTTAACAACACCCTTCCAGTTACAATCGGTGGTGATCATTCTATTGCCATTGGTACTGTTAGTGGTTCATTTGCCAAATACCCAAATGCCGGTTTAATTTGGATCGATGCTCATGCTGACATTAATACACCTTCAAGTTCACCATCTGGTAACTTACATGGTTGTCCTGTCGCTTTCTTGCTTGGTTTGGATAGAGAAAATTATCCTCCAGCCTTGCAATGGGTTGAGCCAGTCTTAAAAGCTAATAAAATTGCATACATTGGTTTAAGAGATATCGATGCCGGTGAGCGTAAGATTTTAAGAGACTTGGATATTACTGCTTACTCTATGTACCATATTGATAGATATGGTATTAATAAAGTTGTTGAACTAGCTGTGGAAGCGGTTAGTGGAGGTGACCCAAACACACCAATTCATTTGAGTTACGATGTTGATGCCATTGATCCTCAATACGTTCCAGCTACTGGTACCCCTGTTCTTGGTGGTTTGACCTTGAGAGAAGGTTTATTCCTTAGTGAAAGAATAGCTGAAACTGGTAACTTGGTGGCTCTAGATGTTGTAGAGTGTAACCCAAGTCTGGGTGTTAACCAGGGGCACATTGTTGACACCATTACAGCTGGTCTAGCTATTGCTCGTTGTGCCTTGGGAGAGACTCTCTTCTGAGGTTTATTTTATATTACTTGTATATTCCTAATTTATAAATTCTTTATCACGATTTTTACAATTTCTTATATTTTTTGTTTATTTTGGTATGACACTAAAAAGAACTGACACATTTTGTCTGACCCGAGTTTTTTCTAGAAACAAAGAAAATAGCAAAGAATTTTGTTCTATAAAAAGGCACAGCGATTCCCTAAAATTCGCTGAATTTGGCCCAAGTTACAAAAAGGACAACCTTTATTATTATTAACAAAACATGACTTATCCAGTTACAGCTTCAAACATCCCCCAATCGGTTCCTAGGGACAAAGTGCTTGAGTTCTTCTCCTTTTGTGGTAAGATTGAAAGTATCCAGGAAGAGCCGTCAGAGGACTCAACAAGAACTTATATTATAAGTTTTGCTTCTCACTCTGCTGTTTCAACTGCTCTTTTGCTAAATAGTGCTGAGCTAGGGGGTGCTCCAGTTTCTGTCACCTCTGATCACGTCTCTCCGCCTTCATACGCTGACACCAAAGAAGAAGGGGTCAGTTCTGAAGCCGCCAATTCAGACCTTTCTATCAATGAAACTGGTGACATTGATCAAGAACTGAAACCAAAATCTGCTATTTTTGCTGAATATCTTTCCCAGGGGTATGTTCTGGGTGATAACCTGGTTCAACAGGCTGTGGAGTATGACAAGTCACATGGTTACTCTGAGAAGTTCAAGACTTTTTTGACTGATTTGGATAAAAAATATAACTTGCAAGATAAACAAAAGGATTTGCAAAATAAACAACAAGAAATTGATACCAAGTATCAAATCACTTCAAACTTGAGCAGATATTTCGACAAGGCACTACAAACTGGCGTGGGTTCGAAGTTGCACAGTTTTTACACCAATGTAGTCAATGATACTTTGCAAATACATGAAGAAGCAAAGAGGCTAGCTGAAATTAAGAAGAAAAAGAGTGATAGCCCTGCACCTATTGCCCCTGGATTAAGCCAAACTACAAGTTGATTGAACATCAAAGCCTTAATTTTAATTTATATGTATTAGTTTTTTGTACTTACTCAAAACTGATAACATCTAATAATTTATGAAAGATTCGGGCAGATAATTTTGTAGATCTTCTGTGCTTAAAGCTGTTTCAGGGAAGTTTTCTCTCGTCGTATAAAGAGGATACGATAGGTTTGTGTTATTACCAAAATAATAGTTCCTGTACTTGTCACATGATCCGCCTTTCTCTTCTAGCCACTTCTCAAAAACATTATTTGATCTATCCTAAACCACGCTATCAAGCACGATTTGGGACACACCTAAGCAATTGTAACATTTAAACTACTATTCGAATAAATTATAGAGAATCCTGAGAAATCTATGATAAATTAATTAATAAACTTCAATTATTTTTTTTAACATTTAAAAAATCATTGTTGCTATTTCAAATTAAAAAATTCATATTATTGAATAGATTTTACACTTCAATTATTATTAATAAGACGCGTAATCAAATTGACTAATCATGAAGTTTCATTCACTCTCAAGGTTTGGCGTCACTAGAATTTAAATTTGGTTTCTTTTGGAGAAGAAATTATTTTGACACATCCTGACATCTGATATTTTGACGCAAAAACCCCAAATGCCGTGTTTAACGCATCCAAAGCCTCCAATTAGAAGCCAAAATGGAGGAATCTGCAATAAATAATGATTTTTAAAAGATTTCTCGATTTATGAGACTCTGCATTTACATACCAGGAAAGAAGATTAGAACTTATTGATAAAACCGCTCATACCGGGTACTGATTGCGCTTTGCGTGTTATAAGCTATATGAATTCTATTCAAAGCTTGTTGTTAGCTCTTTGCAATGAAAAGTTTAGAGCAAAAGCCAACGAAGAACATAAACTCACTTGATTATAAACCTGAATTGACAAATCTTGAGATTTAAATAGTTTACATTATGTCTGCTTTAGCAACCAAATTCTTGGATCATCACGTCCCTCAATTATTACTGTAGTCAGAAAACAACTATGAGCAAAACCTTCGATGTGTACCTTTATCAAAGACTTTCACAAAGTTTTCCTAATATTGAGTCGAATGGAGGAACCACAAGGTATTCATCCACTGTCTATATATACTAGATCTCACAATAACAGCAAACCCGATGTTGAAATCATTATAGGAAGAGAGAACACTAATGATAACGACCCAAAAAATTAGGAATAGTTAGTTTGATCGAATTGAAGTACATCTAACGATTAAGATGTACCCTTTCCTGATGGCAATGAAGAAGACCAAGGCGAAGGAGGATTTGACAGAATGGATATCGATCTAGATGGCGGAACACAAATACCACTTTCAGATTTACTTCAGAGAGATGATTATCTATAATCAAGAAATATTGAGATTTGAGCAGATGGTTTTGAAGTTGAAAAATAAAGCATGCTTAGAATCTCATTATGATTACTTTAAAGGGAACTTATATGTACGCTGATTAAGATGAATCCACGGGCGATATGACTCGAAGACATGATAGTCAAGTTCAAGCATTGAATAAGATTGTGGAACACAATGCCAAATATTTATTGAAAGATTCTTCGAAGCTTATCAATGCACCCCGAGCTTTTTCTTCATGGTACGATGAGCTTTGGGACATTCACACCATCTGGTCCACTTACACTCAACGGCTCTTTCCAACTTTTGGAGTATATCAAACCTGATCTAATTGAAAGTATGATGAATGATAAAAGTAAATTGTCATTCAAGCTAACAGAAAGACTTTATGAAGACGGATTGAGACAACTTGATCAATTGAAAGAGTTGCATGTAGTTCATGGAGACTTGAAATTTGAAAACATGATTGTCAGTAACTCAAAGCTATATTTTATTGATTTTGGTTTTGAAACTGATAGAAGTGATTCAAAGATCTGGAGTGTGATAAGAACTTGTCTAAACTTATATAAGCAGGCTCAAAAGCCTATTATGAATGCATTTTGACTGTAATTACCGTTTGTGTACAACCAGTCACATGACTTCGCTATTTTTTCTGTTATTTATTTTTAATAAGGGTTGCCCTGGCAATCTTAAAATCAGTCTACGCGCGAAAATTTGTATCAACCCAGTGGTAAAAACAAAACAATAATAAATAACATTAAAAGAAAAACAAGAAATACAAACCTTTTGGTTGAACTACCCAGATAATTTGGCTAGCTAAGAAAGTCCAACGCGTATTTCCGTCTGCCACGCTGGCCAATTAAATTTGACCATCTTTAGTTTCACTATCCGCTTCCATTTTTATTGTATTTTTATTTGCTGATTCCGATTCCACCCCAAAGTTTTTTAAAATTAAAGAGATCAAACTGTTAACAATGGATTTCGCTAATATTGGTGTCAAATCCAGAAAAACTGGTATAACGGCTAGGGAGGATGTTCGAAGAGATGAGAACAATATGGAAGACATAGATGATTTTTTCAGAGATGAGCAGCCTACAAACATAAACAATGATAATAGCCTTCGAAATATCAATGAGCAGCAAAGCCCTACAAGACTGCGAAAATCAAGTCCTGCAAATGGAAAGATAATATTTCCATCATCAAAAAGTGATAGATCACAACTCACAAAGAAACTCCCAAGAAATTCGCCTTTAAGATCCCCTCTACAAACGCGAGTGGGCCAATTAATGACTGAGGACCGAATAGCTGATATTCCTATTAATGAAGATTTATATTCTGATGCACGAGAAGATCCTTTCATTGAAAATAGCGGCAATGATGATGAATCTGAGGAGAACATGGATATTGATGACGAATCTAAAGGAACGATAAGAGTAATAAATAAAGAAAAACACGAGGAAGATAATAACGAGCACAGTAATAACAACGGAGATCCATACGCTGATTACAACTTTGACATACAAGAAGATCTTGATAGAGTTCCAATACCTTCCAGATCTACTCCAAGAAACTCTAAGAAAAACAATGAAAAACTCTTTGTATCCCCTGATAGCTCGGTTGGTGGAAGCTCAGATCAAGAAGAAAGACTGAAACAACTGGAACAGAACGTGTCTGTGAGGTCTGTGTCCAAGAGAAGACAATATCAGCGGTCTGTTTCACCATCTATTCCACGATATAAGACGTCACCGTTAGTATCAACAATATCGAGATCACCTAGAAAATCACTTACCCAACCATCATCAAGAAGTATTGCTTCACTTTCTAAAAAAATTGCATTGAATAAATCCGTTTCAAATAATAATCTTGGATCAAAATTATCTGCTGTGTCACAGCGAAGTCGTTCCTCTCCACGAAGGGAACTGCAGTCCAGTGACGATGATCATAGTGAATATGATTCTAGAAATGTGGATGAAGATTCAACTGATGTAGAGTCTCCAAGGAATGTGGCATCCTCCATATCTTCATCAAGTGCTGAAGAATCTATTCAGGAAGATTTATATGATTCTGAGAACGAACAACTACAAATGAAGAAAAGACGTAACAGAAAACTAGCGAATAATGCAAATGAGGAAGAAGATAGTGATGCATCTGAAATTGCAGAAGCTTTACCGAACGAAAATAGAGGAAGAAGCAGAAACAGACGTGACAGTACAACCTCTAGAGCAATCTCCCCTTCACTCAGACGACATGTCATTGATATCAATCAATTAAAAGCACAACAGTCAAGATCATCATCCCAAGCTCCTCAAGAAAATGCACCTGTCAGAAGATCTACTAGAGTCAAAGTTCCACCTTTGGCCTTTTGGAGAAATGAAAAGGCAGTTTACGAAAAGAGATATGGTGAAGTTGTACCGACCTTGAAAGAAATCATCACTGTCGACGAAGTTATTGAACCATTGAAATCAAGACAGCCTTCAAGAGCTAGATCTAAAGCGCCACCAAGATCTCAACATAGCAGGAGACCACTTTCCAGAAAACAAAGTGCCAAACCAAAAAATGCCGATATCTTTGAAGAACCTAATGAAGATGATAACAATTCTAGAAGTCTTGAACCTGATATAGATGATAAGGAAGAAGAACAGATATCAAGAGGAGTGAAAAGAGGCTCAGAATGGTTGAAGAATGGATTCTTGAAAGTTGACACATTCGAAGGACATGGCTCTGATGAGAAAACCAATAGACTTATTGCGTGGGCACCAGGGACAGAAAGCTTTACAAGCTCATTTGTTTCAGCAACTGATAATTTCAAACTAGCTATTCTATTCGATAAGAATAGAGAATTTATTGCTACAGGTATGATGCTTATTCCTCCAGGTGGTGTCAAAAGCTTGAAAAGCACAGACGCAACATATTTTGTGTTTTATTGCATAAGTGGAGTTATTGAGGTTACGTTGTCTGGGTCGGTGTTTTACATAAAGAAAGGTTGCTCATTAGAGGTGCCTATGGGAAATTTCTATCAATTTATCAATAAGGGAACGAAAGATGCTACAATGTTCTTTGTTCAAACTAGAGGTCATGACGTTGATGAATGGGATGAATAATTTTTGTTATTTTTGGGTTTGTTCTTTTACTTTTCTTTGTGATTGTCAGATAACGATATCCAATTAATACTTATAATTTGCCTTACTGTGAAAAACGGTTCACTCCAATAACGGTTTTATTTTATTCATGTTTATTTACTTTAAATACACCCAATGATAATTGTATTAATATAATATACTCTAAAAGAGACTGTAATCAAGATTAATAACAAAAGATTAAGTGCTTTATAATAATATAAGAATGTAAATATTGTTCATGTTATATTCAACTATATTCGTCCTCAAAAGAAAACAGTATCTTAGCTAATTTGCCTCATCTTCAGCTTCAGCCAATTTTTTGGTTCTAGCAAGTCTCACTAGGGGAGCCAAACTTGAAACATCATCTGCTTCTAAGATAAATTGATCTTGTAGTAGCTGAGTGGCATCGGCTCGATTTTCAGGGTCGACTTGTAGTGTCCAGTTAAGGAATCTCTTTAGCGTACTGCTTAATGATTCTGATTCCTTAAGTTCAGGTGTACCATTAGTAGCGATCAAATATAGTGCTCTTAGAGGAGTTTCATTCAAATATGGAGGTTCACCTTCAATCATTTCAATAATCATTATACCCAATGACCAAATGTCGACTTTTGGGCCATATTCTTTTCTAGACACAACTTCAGGTGCCATCCAATATGGTGTGCCAACCATGGTTGTTCTCTTTAAGTTGATTTCATTGATCTGAGCACAGAAACCAAAATCTGTAAGTTTAATATCACCATCCATTGACAGCAAAATGTTATCAGATTTGATATCTCTATGAATTACACCTTTAGAGTGCAAGAATTTCAACCCTTCTAAAGTTTCTCTAGAAACAGCACCAATTTGACCCTCAGTCATCACACTATGTGTGACAACATCAGTCAGTGAACCACCTTCCATGTATTCCATAATAACCCACAAATCACCCTTCAGTATGTATGAGTTGATGAAATTCACAATGTTTTTGTGTCTACTGCCTTTCATCACAAGAATCTCATTTACGATTAACTCCTTCTTTGGCTGTTGTTCTAGGTTCATTTGCTTGATAGCAACACTGAGATTGCTTCCAAGTTCATAAGCTGTGTAGACACCACCTGAAGCACCTTGACCAATCTTTGAGAGGTTTCTGTATATCTTGGATGGATCACCTTCATCACAGATTGTTGCTAATTTTGCATATATCTGTGCATTCTTTCTTTTCTTCTCTTCATTTTTGCGTTGTGCTACAAGCGCAGCTTGTTCAGCATCTCGCACTGGCTTTTGATGTTTTGGAATTGGTGGTGGAGGAGCTTGTTCTTTAACTTCTTTAGGTGATAGCAATTGGCGTTCTGAATTGTTGGAAAATTCAGTAGGCTCAATTGCCTCATGCTTAGGAGGTACAGGGGGAGCAGGCGCAGGTTTAGTTGGAATAGCAGGCGGTGGTCTTTGAGGTGTGAATGAAGATGTTATTTCATGATGATTTATTTGAGGGGTACCTGGAGCTGATTTAAGAGCTGAGGGTGTTTTACCCTGTGTAGATAATGATCTAGTGATCGAGGATAAAATGTTTGAAGGCTGTGTAGCCGAGGTTTGAGGTGGTTTTGGTGGTGGTCTAGATGGGATGAATTGTTTATCTTTGTTAGATGGAGATGATACTGATGGCTCTTGTTGAGAGGGTGGTGTTTGAAAAGAACTTTGAATAAACTGTTGAGGAGTTATCTGAGGAGTATATTGGGCTCCACTTGATAATTTTGGAGTTCTAAAAGAAGGAGTTGAAGAAATCTTTCCTGAGTGTGGTATTTGGTTAAACTTATTGAAAACTTTTTCCTCGCCATTCTTTGTCTGATCTTGGTAAAATGCAACAATATCCATTACCGCTTGAGGATTCTTCTCCTGTTCAACTTTCGTTATACCACTTCTCATCAGCAGTTTTTCCCACTCTTCTGGTAAACCAGTATATTGTCCATCTTTATCAACACCAACATGTGCAACATGCTTAGCATCATATGGCGTAGAAATCTTCAGGCCAGAAGAAGATCCAGCAGAATTTCTATTATTCACTATTTCTGAAGAGCCTGAACTTGAGCTCCTTATGCTATTAACAAAATTGGTAAAAACACCCTTCACTTTATTACCGCTCCTTCTTTTGCCACTAAGCTTCCCACCGAATGGAGAACTGGCTGATCTCAAACTTATCTTAGGTTGTGATGATTGGGACCCTGCGATGGAAGATGGTGTTACTAAAGGGTTAGATCTCGGTCTGGAGCGCAGAGGTGTTGAATTTATTTGTTCAGGTATAGTTGTGGACTCTGACGAATTATAAGCCCTGCTAAGATCTGCGCTTATGTTTTTCGGAGTACTAGAATTAGTCTCAAAATCATTTTCATCAAGTGTGTTATTTTCTTCTTCCGTTATTGTCAGATTTCCAACTTCTTCGGAGATATTATTAACACTGGAACTCAGACTAGAGATATTAACATTGGAAGATGCAGCAATAGGCCTATCATAGTCACCAATGAGCTTCTCTATAGAAGAGCCTTTTTCACTGGACAAACCTTCATCAGAAGAGCTAATAAAATCATCAATTATCTTGTGTTCAAAGTTAGAACCTCTTGTATCGCTTGATTTATGAGAAAAAGTAGTATTGTCTAATTTCACAGAATTTCGTGACACAAAGATTTCTTGTGCGATTAAATCATGGGAAGAAGATTTAATTTTAGGAAGTTCAGACTTCAAAGGGAGATCTCCATCAGCCTCATAAATTGACTCTGGCTTCAGTGATGTATCTCCTTCGGGCAGTTCTGATTCAAGGACTTCAGTCTTGGTCTCATGTTCTTCTAAAGGTTCTGATATTCTAGCACTCTCATTCTCTTCAAGCACATCAGAATCATCAAGCACATCAGAGCCAGCAGAATCAGCAGAGTCAGTAGGATCCGCCTCATCTACAGGCTCAGTACTACTTTCTACTGTATGTATAATCTTATTCGCCCCTGTGATCCCTGGTCTTGCTTGAACGATCACGGCTTCCTCTAATCTCGGTACATTAGTTTCTTCATTGCTGGAGCTATCGATTGTTTCTTTCTCAGTATCTTCTAGAGTTTCAGATATAATATGTTGATCCAAAGTTTCATTCAAACTTTTTGAAGCATTATCAGAGTCAATTACCAATGAATCCGTTTTGATTGATCTAGCAGTTGGTGTGGCTTTACTCAACGTAGTTCTAGTGGCAGATTCAATAATGCCAACAGTGTCCTCATCATTTGTCTCAATTGTCTCATCTATTTCACTTGTTTCTTCCTCCTGCGTCCTACTTTGAAATTCATCTTCAGTATCTTCAGTAGGGATATTCGTTGAGTCACTTGACGAGCTTGACATTGTCGAAACCCTTTTGAAATCTATTGGTTCGTCTAGTGAGTTGATCAATTGGTTCACGCGAGTACCTGGTAGTACCGGTTTCCCAGGATCTAAAGTCTTGCTATGATTACTATCTGACAGGGCTTCGGTAGTATCCTCTTCTTCAAACGAGTTATCAGCGCTAGTCAAGGCATTGACGTTCAAAGTCCCTGGAAACCTAGGAAGGGAAGCAGGAGATGCAGCACCTTCAAAATCAAGTTCTGAAGATTTTGGTGTCTTCAACAGTTTAGATAGACGCTCTTGAGACTCCTTAGATGGTGAATCTTCAGGTGTTAGTTTTGAGTTGATGCTGTGAAAGGAGCTATCAGCGGTTATTGGTCCTTCACTCATATTCAAGAATTTCCAAGCTGCTAGGAAAGTTGGTGAATAATCTGCCTAGAAAGATAGTATGGAGTGAGTGGATAGTGGTTTATTATGGAGCACAAGAAGAACGATTGGTCGATTTAAAGAACGGTCGGTGGCCCAATGACTTCTTCTGGAGTATCACCAAAAACCAACAAATAGTTTATCGAAAATAAAAAAAAACGGTAGCCCTTTAAGCTATAATTTCTCGATAAGCAAGCTAAAAAGGACTAAAAAAACTATCAACAGCTTCAAACCGGGTTTAGTCCAATTTGTTAGTCCTGAATAAGCCGTTTCAAACAACAATGTGCGCGTTGGGAGTTCTAAACATTTTTTGTTTTTTTTCCCGGCTGGTATCCGAAAAGGAAAATACGCGAAAATGCTACTACTAAATGAATGAAAATGGCCAATTGGACGATGTTTAAAATCTTGAACTGGCCAGCTCTTGGCTCTTTTTTAACCTTCGTAACAAAGTGTCGGTGATGCTTTTTGTGTGAGATTTCGTCGGTTGGGATACTCTTTCCATCCTCAAACCGGCTTTCCATAGGCCGGATTACTTGGCTGTTCAAGTGATTGTTCAACTGGAAGTCACATGACATTCAGTTATACCATAATATGGCGGTCATAGCTACGGATTGTTCACTTTTCAATATAACAGAAACCTACAGATTATGCGAAGTTATTTAGGGTATAAATTGTTTGTATTACTGTACTCAGGACAACAAGAAAGCACCTGCCCCCTCATTAACAGCCTGTCCCAGCCTTTTTTGTAGAACTTCTAGCGTGGTATAGTTTGGCAGCTTCAAGTAATTAGCACAAGTCATGACACTCGGTAGGTAATCATTTGCTGTCAGTCCATCTTCACTATGTTTCAACACAACTGTGAATACGGGTTTCAAATTTTTGAAGCCTCCAATTGGTAATTTTGGAGAACCAGTCAAGAACTGTAGGAACAGGCGACGTTCTTGATCATCATATTGCACCATTGTTGTTAACAAGTTCTGAACAGTTGGTGAATCAATCGAATAACCATGATCAGCTCGGATGGAGGATAACAGTGTTTCGTAACTCCAATCTTCTTCAGCTTTACCCAGTAGCTGGACTAGCTCAGAAGGTGAAAATATCATTAAGGCATAAAATGGGAAAACTTCTGAAAATCCTGTTATAAAACTTTGAATTTGTTCCTTGATACCAATACCAATCGTATAATCAACAACCTTTTCTATATATTCATCAACGTTTTCCTCGTTCACAATTAATTCAGAACCATTAGGCTTTAATTCGATTGCATCATAACCGGGAAGTGAAAACGTTAAAGCTAAATCGGATACTGTTTCCTTGTTCTTCTGTAAATAATTCAAAGATTTGAATAAATCTTCATCGACGTATCTCAATTTTTCTAGAGCAGCTGCTTTAGGCAAGGAATATTCTTGGTTATCAACCTCTAACGCGGCAAGTTCGAAAAATACTTTGTTGAAGCTAAAATCAACAATTCTATTATCCAATAGCGCCCTTGCAATGAATTTTCCCAAGTGCCTAAAGTGTTCCACTTTTAAATTCTCTTTCTGATCATCAGATCGAATTGGAGATGGGAATAGTCCATTCTTAGAATAAACAAATTCTGCATCTTCAGGTGTTTCATGTGCTCTCCAGATATCAAGTGACTTTGATGCGAATAGATGCGACACATTAGAATAAAATTCTAGAGTAGGACCAAGACCAGTTCCAACTTCTTCATTAAATTCAATATCCAAGGTTCCAGGACTGGTGCCAAGTTTATCCAGCACTTTATAAGCGCTCGGTAAAAGATGCTTTCTGGAAACACGGACTTTATATCTCGTTGGTCTCCCCAGTGGAATATTTCCATTATTTCCATTATTATTGTTATCATTTTCTTCTTGGTTTACTCTAGCATTCCACAGCTCAACAAGTCGTGAATAACCGAACGAAGTAGATCTCAAGAAGAATATCCTTGTCTCCAATGGGAATAAAAATGGATAATTTCTAGCAATATGAATTGCCCAAGTCGGTAAGATACCACTGGCAACAATCAGTGGCTCTTCCAATTGTCTTTTTAGCTTTGCTGTCAGTTTAAAGTTGTGGAATGATATAGTATCACCATCTAGATCGTGTAAGATCTTTAACAAATTCAAGGTGCTAACACTTTCAGTATTCTGTTCGGTTTGGAAATCATCCTCAGACGATTCTGGATATCTGTCATCAAGTTCCAATAATTCTAAAGCACCTTCAGCCTTACGAAATTTGATCACATGTGTCTCATACCAGAATTTGTTTGTATCAAAACCAGAATTCTTCTTCTTCAGGCTTTTATAAAAAGCACCATAAACTGTAGATTCAGGTGATATAACCTCACCATCTAGGATGAAATCAATATGCCATTGATTACTTCTCGCATTTTCAGCTGCAGAGATATTACCATCTCTGAACAAGAATGTAGTTTCAGCACGCTTCTTCAAAAAGGCGCTGACGTTGCTGAAAGCTGAAATACCATGAACTAAGATAACAAATTCTTTGAGCCCTCTGAAGTAATCTTCATCATCATCAACAGCAATTAGTTTAACCTTTAACTGTTTGCCCAGTGATGCCACTTTATTCTCATCTGACTTCAAACCACATCCAATGATCTCAAACAATTCAGATCTATTCAACGCTTCCTGCAATTTCTGAACTAATATTTCAAGGGCACCATCTTTGAATATAAACAAAAAAGCTGCTCTGCAATTAGATCCTTCTGATCCATATCTCTCATCACTCAAAAGTTTGTATAGTACTTCAATGATTCCGCAGCTTACTAGTTCAAAACTGGAAATAACATGTGAATCTTTAGATAAAATGTTTTGGAAGCTTTGCCAGATACCTAACCAATCATCATAAGTGTATGAGGAAATGAGTATTTCATTAGATAGATCAATAGCTAATTCATCCAATAATCTCAAATGTTCTAGTTTTGATGATTCTGATCCGTTTTTAGATAAATGTATTTGTTCAATGGCAGAAGCATCTTTGATTAAAATTTCCAACATTGTAGATATTTCTAATGACTTGAAAGGATTAGATGAACCATATTTAGATGGTGCAGACTGTGCAGGCTCATCATCGTTCCCCTCATAATCTTCTTCATCTAGCTCTGCATCTTCATCCTCTTCTTCTTCTTCAAATTCATTCTCTTCTGCTGATTCAACTGATTCCCAGTCAGATTCATGCGAGTTATTATGAGCTGGTTCTTCATAGTCAACAGTAGAGCTTGAAGGTAAGTTCTCTACCAATGAACGTTGATCAGCCCTGAGAATTTCTAATAAAGAGGATGTGTCAGCTAGTAGCCCTTCACGCTCAAATTTTGTGATAAAAAGTGCTGGATCTCTTTCAATCAAGGTATGTGTTATGTTCAAAGCACCAAAGAGGTTCACATAAGGAGCAAATTTGGCCTGGTCTGAACTTCTCATCAAGCTTTTATTTTGAATAACAATAGCTGCAAGTAAGTTAGTTATTGAAGACACCTTGTCTAAGTCCTTTATATCTTCAAGCGAATGGATTATTCTTACCAAACACACAATCACACGACGACGAATATCATGGACAACTGTAGATTGGTAAATGTTGATAAGTAAAGGAAAGACATCATTAACAAAATTTTTGTAATGGTCATAAATTCCAGAATAATCTCTCTTTGTGCAGACCTCTTGGGTTAGGACAGAATCTTCTTCAATAGGTAATAGAATAATTAAAAGGTCCAATATTGAGATGAGTAAATCCTTAGGAGCAGCCATTAATGTTTCAATAGTTATGGCAGAGTCAGGTGATTTCTTATATTTCAATAACGCACAAATTATCGAATCGATAAGATTACCATTCTGAAGAATATTTCTTGCAAGTTGTTTGTTTTCAGCGAACGTAGACAAAGTATTGACCAATCTCAGCTTAACAACAAGGGACGTATCTGAGTTAGCAATAACTGATATAATTTTCTTAACTAGATCTGAAGATGCGATGCTTTCTATTTTCGGTGATGCTTGGAAGTTTTTGGTTATTCTTGAAATTGCCAGCCAAGCCTTATCAATCTCCTGATTATCGCTATATTCAAGCACTATTCTTTGTAAGATTGGCAATATGTCCTCAATAAGGTGAAATTCCGATTGTCTAATGTATTTAACGGAGTTTGCAGCAATATCAACTGCTTTTCTTTGCGCATGAATAGTGAAGAAGTCCAAGAATTGGAGACAAGAACCTAAGCAGTTCTTTCTCAAGATTCTTGAGCCTGCAAATCTTGAGATTAGTTCTAAGGCCTGTAAGGCCTGCTCAGCTAGGTCAATAAAGCTAATCTCCAACAGCTTTGATCGCAAAGCCTCAATACCACCAGCATCAACAATTGGGTAGACATAGTCTGAGTTTAACTCGATCAAATTGTAGAGGCATCTACAAGCAACTAACTGTAATTCTAACTCCTCATAAAACATAGGCTCATTAAG
The DNA here is from genome assembly GCA_030562945.1 of Wickerhamomyces jianshihensis. Taxonomy (NCBI): domain Eukaryota; kingdom Fungi; phylum Ascomycota; class Saccharomycetes; order Phaffomycetales; family Wickerhamomycetaceae; genus Wickerhamomyces; species Wickerhamomyces jianshihensis. The sequence continues at coordinate 271,144 of JAKUAH010000001.1, forward strand.
AACGCCGATAATAGCGTGTGAAAGATCATAAGCAGGTAAACCACGCTCAGCAATTAGAGAATTCATCATCAAAAGTCTTGAAGATAACTCGTTTAAAGTTTCCAACACGAAATAGGAATCATCTCTCCTAGAAAGACTCGTAATATAACCACGAATATCACTAATAACGTTGGAAGGACTGCCTCCTAGGCTTTCAAACAGCCCCATTGCCTCGGGAAACAAACGGGCAACGTTTTCAGCTAATGAATTACCTTGATGACCAGCAAGTGGGTTACCAAAGGGGTTCCTGAAATGACTGTGATCTTCTTCTTCATCACTGTTTTCTAAGTCCTCATCTTCTTGGTCACTATTACCGTGTACAAGAGCATCATGTGTTTGGGTTCCATGAACTGATTCCATGAGATCACCGTCTTCTTCTTCTGCATCTGAGGACTCTTGGTTTTGTTGAGATTCAGAGTATCTTCTATATTGCTCAGATAGTCTGGCTAGCCCTTCATTCTCATCTTCTTCACTATAATTCTCTTGATCATAGTCTTCATCTTCATGATCATTAGCGAGCTCATTACTAGCGCTTGGTTGTCCTGAACTGTCTAAGACCATCGAATCATCGGCATGAACTTCGTCAGTTTTTAAATTGGGATGACCTTCTTTCTGATCAGGCAAGTCTTCCATTTTAGCAGACCTTGTTCTTGCCATTTTCTGGGTTTAGGATGGCTTTTTTAGAAAGCGTTTTGTTTTTAGAACGAGGAAAAGAACAAAGCAAAAAACGCTTTAGAAATTAATCAGTTAATCAATTCTGCAAAAGTTAGTTTTCGGTAGTCTTCATATACAGTTTTGGTAGGAACTTACTTAAAAATGCAATCCAATATAAGCTCAAATTCTGCTTTCACTTCTGTTTGTGTGGCGAACGGACTTTTTTTTTCATATGAATATGAGAGATCCTAACCAAAAAAATTCATAAAAAAATCACAGAAGTTACGAGCTTCAAAAGAAAGTGTAATGATCATATAACATACAATCACTTTGAATCCACAACTCAGCTTTTAACGGCCCATTTCCATATAATCTAATTTAAAATGCCTGACCGGATTCGGAAAGGTTATGAGCGCGCGTGAATTTACTTTTTTTTTCCTCATCGCCTAAACAAAAATTTTTAAAGCGCACTTCAAACCACAAAAGTACTATTAGAAGCTAAATTTACACACAAAATGCCTAGATCAAAACGTTCAAGATTGGTGACATTAGCTCAGACCGATAAGAAAGGTAGAGAGAACAAAGACAGAATATTCGATGAAGTCAGAGAAGCATTAGATACTTATAGATATGTCTGGTTATTCTACTTAGATGATGTTAGAACTCCAGTTCTACAGCAAATTAGAAGTGAGTGGGTTGGTTCAAAGTTAATTCTAGGTAAGCGTCGTGTTTTGGAAAAGGCCTTAGGTGACACTGTCGAAGAAGAATACAAAGAAAACTTGCACAAATTCTCAAAACTGGCCAATGGTGTTTCTGGTCTCCTATTTACTAATGAAGAAGTTGACACAGTCAGTGCCTACTTCACTGCCTATTCTAAAGCTGATTACTCTAGAGCTAAATCTAAATCTCCAATTGATTTTGATATACCAGCTGGTATTATCTATTCTAGAGGTGGTCAAATACCTGTTGAAGAAGATGTTCCAATGTCTCATTCATTAGAAGCCACTCTAAGAAATAAATTTAAAATCCCTACAAAAATCAAAAGTGGTAAGATTACCATTGAAGAACCATACCATGTTGTTAGCAAAGGTGAAACTCTTGATGTCCGTAAAGCCTTAATATTAAAACAATTTGGTGTTGCTGCTTCCGAGTTTAAAGTTAAAGTCAAAGCTTACTACGATGGTGAGTCTTCTCAAATTGAAACCGTCAACATCAACATTGAAGATGAAGAATAATGCATTTGTTGATTCAAAAGAAAAAAAAATATGTACATTAGTGTGGTGGTAATATAGTGGTTCTCCTGTTACGTTAGAATAGAATTGATTAATCTAAAATATCATTTGCAACTTCTGTGTAGACTTCCAGTAGTTCTAAATACTTTTCTGTAGACTCTGTAATTATAATGTGAGTATCTAGCTCAAACACCTTCGTTAGGAGGAGATCTATTATGGGGGAATCGCCATATAACTCTAGGAGGTTCCACAATATCGTAAATGGAATTTTTTTCCCTCGCTGAAGCTCTAGTTTCGAGTGTGCAAGGAAAACATAGAGCTTCTGTGGCGAATCTATGAACACAACATTAGTGTTGTAAATATTCTTTAAGTATCCTATGCTTGATCTCTTTTCAGTGGACTCCAAGGTCAAACTGTGATCCGGGTTGAACACAAAAAATTGGATTTTAGTGGAAGCTGGCTTTCCCAGAAAGTGATCAACAACATGGTCGAAGCTCACATTAACAATAGCGCCCACCATCACCACTGTTGATCGGTAGAAAGCTCTTTAAGTGGGTTTGAGAGATTCTTTTGGTGTGCGGATGTTTTTTTGTATTTTTTTTTCTGTGAAAAAGTGAAAAAGTGAACAACTCTGATATGGATCTGTGCTCTCATAAAGAAGGTGACTATCATGTTCTCCCGTCCAATATGTACGTTTAATGTTCTCCCAAATTCATTGTATTCCTAGACACTAACTTTATACTGTCCAGCGAGGGCTCTTACCCGCTCTTTTATGAGCAGTTCAAGAATTATGAATTCAACCACAGCAGTATCACCACCAACCACAGAACAAGCCCCAACTGTGGAAGCTCAAGTAACACAAACCACCGAACAAGTCTCTCTCACTCCTCTAGATATTGCAGAAACTGATCTGTATGATAGATTACACAGTGAAGCTCTTAGAATAAGTAAATCTGATGAAAAGACATTGGATAATCAACTTTATGAAATCGTTTCAGGCAATACTACAACACCTCTCACTGCTAAATTAGTACAGAACAAAGAATTGGTTGAAGAGTTGAAATCATTTGTTGAAGAATTCACATTAGATCTACAAAAACAAAAATTTAAAAAAGAAGGCCAAAAGACTTTCAAAGATGGTTCTTTAGGAACTTCTAAATTCCCAAGATTAGAGAGCTCTTCTCCAGGAGAACCATACACCCCACAAGAACTTTTTTTGCGTCGTTCAGCTTCTATAAAGCAATTCCAGAACTTGGGTGCTGATATCAAAGATGTCTACTTCCCACATAAAGACATCTTTCATCCATCAAAAGCTTCAAACTTGACCATTTCTAAATTATTAGCAGCAGGTGCTCATTTAGGTCACTCTAAATCATTATACAGATCCTCAAATCAACAATTCATTTATGGAGAGTACAAAGGTATCCACATTATTGATCTCGAAAAAACTTTAAGTTATCTAAAGAGGGCCTCTAAGGTTATTGAAGGTGTTGCAGAAAATGGTGGTATCATTTTATTTGTTGGTACTAGAGAAGGACAGCAACGCTCTTTAGAAGTAGCAGCAAGTAGATGTGGTGGTTATTACGTTTCTTCAAAATGGGTTCCTGGTACTTTAACCAATTCTACAGAAATTTCCGTTTGGCAAAGACATGAAGTGGATCTTGGTGATCAACCAACTGGTCGTGAATTACTAGCTTCTGAAACTAGACAAATTGTTAAACCTGATTTGATTGTTGTTCTGAATCCAGTTGAGAATAGAGTCTTACTGAATGAAGCCATGCAAACAAGAGTACCAACTATTGGTATAATTGATACTGATTCTGAATCTTCTTTAGTCACGTATCCAATTCCAGCTAATGATGATTCTATCCGTGCAACTAACTTAATCGCTGGTGTTTTATCTAAAGGTGCTGAATTAGGTTACAAGACTCGTCTAAGTCAATTCTCTCAATACAAAGCAGCTCAAAAACATCAATCTAGCGCTAAAGCTATAGAAACTCAAGCGCATGAACAATTGTAAATAGCATTGAAAAATACTTTGAATGAATATAAGACAAATTTTATATATATATAAACCCTGCTTTAAGCGTTGTAGTCTACACACGCATACTGAAAGTACGATAAAAATATGATAAAAAATTAGTTTATTAAGATTATCCGGATATACAGTAAGTCATGAATAACCCAGGCTTTATTTTTTATATGTGGTTTGCAGTAGTTATTGATTCTTTTTGTCATCTTCAGACCCTTCTGATTCATTGTCACTACGATCATCTGCAGCAAGTCCTGTAAATGCATAACGGTAAAGAATTCTTAACATCAAGAACAACCAGTACAAGTTCAGCAATTGTAAAGCAAAGATCAATATAAAGACAATAGGTTGTGAAATCCAACATTTGTATTGCTGAGTTGCAAAGTCCAATTTATATGGACCAACTGTTTTAAACTCAGTCAAGACAGACCACAAAATTCTAATGTTAATATAGTGACGAAGATAGACCCAAGATGCAATAAAAATAACGAACCATGGTACAGTCAATGGAGAATCTAGGTAGTTCAAGATCTTAGAGACACTTAAAAAGAAATCAGAAACATCCATAGTGATGTAAACAGCAAGTCCCATCTTGGTAAAATGGAAAACATATGAAAGCCAAATCAAAGCAATGGTAACAATGTGATGACTAATTAACTCTTTATAATCTTTTCTTGGTTTCTCGATTTGTAAAACCAGAATACAGGACTGTTGAGCCCAGAAAGCAGCCTGTGTTAAGTAGAACCATTTGTATGAATATTCATTAGTCAAATCTGGGTAAGTTCTGTACATACTATCAGTTCTAAATAGCCATAAGTCGGTTCCATACATCACATAGAGTCCCAAAGGACCAGAAATCCCGTAATAAAGAACAGAATAAGCTTGTTCCAAAAATCTTGGAGTCTTGGATGATTTCTTCAATCCAATAATAGAAGTCAATGGCTTTAATAAAACTTGCATAGTGAATTCTCTGTAGAAAGTAAAGAAGACCATGTAAAAACTAATATATGCTAAATCTTTGATACCCTTACCATATTGATTGGTATCGCCAACTTGGTATGAAATAGCGACAAATTGATGGAGTGGATTGGATGGAGTATAATTACCTGATAAAAGATATGAGCCGTATACAATGACTAAAATGATTGCAGGGGTTAACCAAGTGTGACGGTAGTTTAATTCAACGTAAGCTGTCCATATCTTACTAGCAATTTCAGAGTCTGTTTTGGATGTTTTTGACAAGTCTGATATTCTATTGTATGAAGCAGCCTTAGCAGTCTTGGATTGATATGATGATGATAAAGAGCGGACTCTAGTATCACCAAGATCAATATTACCCACTGAAGAAGTTCTCTTTCTGGCAGTTTCTGGTCTTGAAGACATATCAGGAATCTATCTGTTGTTGCGGGTCGATGAGGTTGAATTCACAAAGACAGTATATCGAAAACGAAATGAATATATAGGATTTCAGCGAGATCCAATGTTTCAAGATATCAAGGGATTATTCTAGATCTCAGTGTGATGCTGAGTACAATTTCAAACTAAATGCTGCCAAAACCAACTGATTTAAAAGTTTTTATACTTTTCTAAAACCGAAACTTTTTTTGTTGTCGAAAACAAAACAATCGCGAGAAGTTCCCAAAAAAAGGAGAGATTCAGGGTTTTAGTGATGGAAGTTGGTTTTAGGGGAAAATTAGGGGAAATTAGGGGGAAGTTAAGGGGAAGCTAAGGGAAATAGAAATTATCTTTAGTAATATAGATCGGATTTAGGCTATTAGTAGGAGCACTCTGTTGTCTAGGGGCTAATGAGCATTTCCTATTGACTTATATATTTAATGTTAGGACGCGCGACACTCCCATTCGAAACTCGATAGCATCTTTTTGTCACAATTTCTATTGTAATATTTGATCAGATTACATAATCTGAATAGGTGGATCATGACCTCTCACTGTACAGCCACGAAGTTCATTTGATGACTTTAATTAAAACCTTCTTTGCATCCAGTCACTTCATAGGATAGAAGATAGACCAGGAATGAGTGGTCTTGATATAAGTGGTGTAAAGGCGAATTTTGGTGAGTAATGGTTGTGTCCCGCTGTACTATAAACTCCTTCTAACATTGGAATGATCTTCAGAAGCTGCAATTAATTCTACCGTGGAGCAAGAGCAACTGTTCTCTGTGTTTATACCACTTTGGGATGTTATTGACAACAATTCAAGTGAGGGAACTGACCTTGTGCTGGAACTACTCACAAACAAACTAGTAAACTACAAAAATGTGTATGACATAAGATGTTTGGAACTTCTTGAATCACTGATCAATAACTGCCAGAGTGAGTATTTCCTTTCGAGAATTGCGAATGACCAATTCATTAACCTCCTAATGCCCAAGTTGTCTCAACAGACATCCCCACCGGCAGCAAAGAGGCTAATCTGTGAAGTGGTTTATAAACTTGCTGAGACGTTGGGGGATCAACCGCCATATAAGCATCTAATAGAGACCAATGAACTTATAAAATTTGCGGCCCCAAATTACTACAAGAAAACAAGCCACGCAAATTATTGTATCCAGGAATCAACACTTCCACTTCTTTCTGTTTCTGATAAAGTTGAAGTAACAAAATTCCCACAACAACACCTTCCAGCTTCTCAGGAGTTTAGGAGTCAAAACCAAAACACACATCATATTCGACATCAACAACTACAGCAGCCCAGTTTATACCAGAATGTTCAAGTGCCTCAACAACTTCTGCAACCTTTGCAACCTCAACAACCTCTGCAACCTCAACAACCTCTGCAACCTCTGCAACCTCAACAACCTCAACAACCTCAACAACCTCAACAACCTCAACAACCTCAACGATATAACATGCAACAGAGTAGTTCTGAATCACACGAGCAAAGAATTTTTCACCGTTTTGAGGCGATGCAAGACTTCAGCCCTGGTACTAGAAGTCAATTAAACTTCAAGAGAGGTGATATTATCACTTTCATCGAAATGACAAAGAAAGATTGGTTTCTTGGTTCAATTAATGGTACTGTCGGTGAAGTTCCTCTCAGTTACGGTACACCGATCTATATTCCATCCAAGGGAGAACTTTATGAACAGGCTAAAGAGGAATTTAAAGTTCTGAAGTACACAGTACTTCTAGAAAGAGTATTATACCAAATGAACTCGTCTCATGGGGATACTGGTAGGTTTAGAAAAGATATCAAGGTTCTGAAACACATCAAGATTTCTGCAGAGGAACTTATTGATGATTTGCAACAAAGATTGGATGATCTAAGAGACTTTCAAGCGAAATTGGATGGCACTCTTTCACAGTTTCAAAATAAACAATCTCAGGGAAATCAGTTTGCTAAAAATTTGTCTCATCCCTCAAATGAACTCAATTTAGTTGATCTTTCTTATGAAGATGGACCCCAGTCTGCTCAAACGATAAACTCACCTCAATATCCACAACTTCCTGTTAACACATCACATCAGTATATACAATCTGCTCCTTATCCTACAGCAGTTCCACCTGCAGCTCAAGATATCCAAGCATTCCATGCCATGGATGTCTCAGTAAATGAAAACTCCCAAGAGACGCACCTTGACTAGTTGTTGTATATCTTAAAGTATAACTCAAATGAGCAAACAACCAAGCAGGTACCAATAACTCTTTGGGTAATTCAATAGACAAGTTCCCTTCATCACTTCCCCTCCCTCACTCTGTATCTTATCATAGGAAAATAACAATACAATGCATAAATGAATATCAATACAGGTCTTTCTCTTCCAGTATTACTGTCATATTTGGTTACGAAGCACCGTTCAAAAACCCGCGAATATTTTGATGTTTTGAAGAACACACAAAATCCCCTAAATAAGACGTTTCTCAAGCAGAAAAGTAGAATCAATGTCTAAATTAGATGATATAATCTCATCGATTATCGATGATACTCCAGTTGGAGAAGTGAGTTTCCAGGTTGGGCTTTCTATTTGGTCCTTTTTTACTAATATTTGGTGAAGATATCGAATGTGATTAGTGGTAAGTGCATTTTAACATGGCATGGAACGCCTCGGTAGATCAACATACTAACACCAGTAAGATCTTAAATTGATCGTTGATAAAAGTATCTCTGCTGAATTGGAAGAATCTGTCACAAGGTATAATGTTAAAAAATTCCTTGCAATTCCAATCGGAAATGATAATTCAATTATTCTATCAGAGTATAACAAGCAACAAGATGGAAGTTTCATCGATTCTGCTCAAGGTTTACAGATCACGGTAGATCATTTGAAAAGGATAACTATAATCAAAGAAGAAATTGAGGTTGATCAAGAGCTGGCTGATATCCACAAACAATTGAAAGAATACGTAGGTTCAAAATACCCAAACCAGGTTGATATTGGTGTCTTCTCTAAAAGCAACTCAGTGGTCCAGATTGTGATAGTAGGTGAGAAAAAGAATCCTGATAACTACTGGAATGGTCGTTGGGTATCTAGTTATGAATTTACAAGTTCTGAAAGTGAAATCAAAGGAGAAATAACAATCGATGTTCATTATTATGAAGATGGTAATGTTAGATTAACAAAACAAAAAATTATTGAACCAACAAACGCACAAAATTTGATTGAAACAATCAACCAAATTGAAGATTCTTTACAAAAAGAATTGAATAAATCCTTTCAAAAATTGAATGAATCTAGTTTCAAGAATTTGAGAAGACAACTACCAATCACAAGGTCCAAGATCAACTGGGGGAAATCAATTGGTAATTATAGACTAGGAAAAGATATTGCAAATGAATGAAATAAGGAAGCTCAAGCCTATCATATAAATATATAGCAAAATTAAATGATATTACCTGATTTGTGAATCATATGAATTTAAATAATGTGTAAAGGATAAAGAATGCTAATAATGAAATAGCCACATATCTCCAAATAGAATTCCCACTCTGCAAAGACCTTGTCAAGTTAGATGATGTCGTTTTCAAGTTATCGTATAAATTAGTGATATTTTCTTGGACGGTATCGATTAAAGAATGGTCTTGTTGTGCGATATTACCTATATCTTGGTTAATTGTTCTAAATGTTGATAGCTTTGATGCTAATTCTTCAAATCTGTTGTTGTTCTAAGAAAGGCTAGATGTTAGTTTACATTGACTTAAAAAAATATTAGGTAGGTCAACTCACGTCTTGTTCTACTTGGTTGTATCTAGACATTTCCTGGTTTATATCGTCAGTTTATTGTTTGGTTTGAGATTGTTTTCATTTGCAAATCGCATTATATTTCGCGAACCTTTAAATGACGAAGAGTTATAAAGCGACACCTGAAGAGACTGGTACAGTCTTCTCTACTTATTAGCTATGTTCCAGTGTATCATGATACGCTAGATTGATGATAATTTGCAATTGCATTAAATCAGAGTCGAATTTATACAACGATACTTGTGCCTTACGAAAAGAAGATATTAAAAGACAGAGGTTTTAATAATAACACAAACAAGCCATGAAGCCACCATAACAAAATCAAATCCTACAGGTTTCAAATAAATCAGGAATAATAACACATAAATTGAAAATCTATAAAAAACCTTATAATAGAGTTAGTAAATTAAACCAATCAGACAAATAAGAAGAAACCAATATGATTTAATGGAATATAGTTCAGAGTAGATCTTGGTGTATAGTTTTTGAATCCTCACTAAAAATTAGGTTATAGCGAACTGTTTTCATCCCGATATATTCGATACAAATCATATGTAAATGGGTGATCTTCTAAGAATTATTGTTAACAAACAAAAAAAACGTACTAAATGGCATGTTAGTAAACAAAGAACGGCAATTTTGAAGATTCATTCACCAGGTGAGAATAAATCATGATAATGGAAGAACAATCAGTCGAAATAATTGGTCGCATTCTACTAATCAACCCATAAGTGAGACCGGCGAGTCCCGAGTTTGAAAAGCGCTAAAACGCAAATTAAATCATCATAGTCTTTCCCATAATTGATTTAGTGAATCGAATTGATTATGAAAGACATACCTTATTCCATTGGTGTGTTGATTTATCAAATCGAATAAATGTTTATAAAGTAGGAAAGCTGCTTTTATAAGTAATTTTTTATTTTGTGGAAGTTTTTTTTATGGAAATTGAAGGGCTTTAGAGTATTCTCACGTATATCACGTGAAATACAATTTAGTCACCTGATATGATAGGGCTCAAAGGATTTCTTTTTTCTATTTGTGTTGGTTTTGTTAATAACATCTGAACACCTCAATAGTTAAGAGAAGAAAAAGATGCCAAAATCGGTAGCCGTCACAAAAAAACGCTGCACTTCCAGAATTGGCAGAGGAACTCAGTCTGAAAAATAATAGACTTTTGAAAAACATCAACAAATTGGTGCTATAGAAATCCCTTACAACCAAATAATATTAAGAGATGTCTGCTCAAACCTCTGTCAAAGCCTCCAACTGGAGATTAGTCGAAGTCGGCCGTGTTGTCCTTGTCAACAAAGGTGCTTACGAAGGTAAATTAGCCACCATTGTCGAAATCATTGATCACAAAAGAGTATGTTGAATCACATATGGAAAGGAAAATAAAGGATTATGAAGAAACGTGAATAGCAAAGAATTCGAAAGATAGAGCGAGAACAATATAAAAGAACTGACTCAACTGGACTCAAAATCTCACAAAATGATATTTATATTTCACTTTATGAATTTTAACATTATAAATTAAAAGGAGGAATGCATTTAGGAAGAACAACTGGAACTTTTTGAATATCATGAAATATTTCAAGATGAGACGATGAGTTATAAATGATAAGCATCTAATATCTTGTCTTTAGGACTTTCTTTTACTATCATGCCCAAAATATTAACATTTGAAAAATTGAAAGTCTTTCTTTACTTTCACTATCATAATCCTCTATGACAAATCTTTATATCACCTTTCTTTTCATTTATTAAAGCTTTTTACTAACTATATTACCTACAGGTTTTAATTGATGGTCCAACCACCGGTGTTCCACGTCAATCTATCTCTTTAGCTCACGTTGTTTTAACCTCATTAACTTACGCTTTACCAAGAGGTGCTAGAACTGCCACTGTTGCTAAGAAATTCGAAGCTGCTGAAGTTGCTTCCAAATGGGCTTCTTCATCTTGGGCTAAGAAAATCGCTCAAAGAGAAAGACGTCGTGCTTTAACTGATTTCGAAAGATTCCAAGTTTTAGTCTTGAGAAAACAAAAAAGATATGCTGTTAAAAAAGCTTTGGCTAAAGCTTAAATTTAGCTAAATAATGATAATAAAGGTATTATTTTTTCTGTGAAGAAAAAAAGAGGCTTTTAAAAGTCATTTGCAATTTCTGTATATTGTACTTTGTTTTATAAATTTTTGGTTCTACTTTTTGGTGATTCATTAATAGTAAAGGTAAGTTGTAGAATTACAATGAAACCATAGAGGAATAGATTCATTAATTATATAAATAGCAATATTGTCTCTTGGTCTCAAAAATTAGGATTGTTAATCGCTTCTTGAAGATATCCAAATAAAAGATTAGTGTCTTTTAAAGCTTCCGGATGTTTCTGTAACACTTTTTGGATTAATTGTTGTTCATTTGGGTTTAAGCTTTGGAAATCAACTGGTAAAGTATTAGACGTGGTACTCGATGTGTGATCTGAATTATTCAATAATGGATTTGTTGGATCATACTCATCGCTATTTGTAGTATTATTATTAGTCTCTTCTAGTTCGTTGAAACCAGCTTTTGGTTCAAGACCTTTTATCAACTCTTGGTTGATCACATATATAACAAATAACCTTGGTTCCTTAGGACCAGGTATCTCTTTCTTGTGAAATCCTGTTATGAACCTTGGACTTTTATCATGATAAGGCAATATGTAAGCATCTTTGATATATGGTTTATCTTTAGCTGTTACAACACCATATTTATTTCTAGAATTAAAATATTCATATATCTTTTCAAACTTTCTTCGATTATCTTTTGCTTTTAATTCCAGTAAGACCAACTTTTTACGCTCAGTACAACTTTTAACATATTTATCAGCTTTCTCTTGATCCAATCTACCATTAATTTGGAAAGGAACCCTATATTCAAGCATATGTGGAACAAGTCTCTCCAGTTCATTGTTAGTCAAGGTAGAAGCAACAACTTCAAGTTGAGCATCAAGACTGGTAATTTCAGAAAATACAACCAGACCTTCCCATATTGGCTTTTTGTCTTTTTCTTCTGCTTCTTCTTGTAATTTGGGCTTGAGAACTTTGGTATGAGAACCTAGTAATTCTTCAAAGTCTTCATCCTTTTCTTCTAATATGGTTGGAGTCTTCTCCCTCTCATTATCATTATCGAAGCTATTATCTTGAAAGCTGTCGTTTGGTTCACCATCGTCACCATCATCAAAATTCGAGTTATTGTTTGCATATAATGAATTTTTACGCTCATTATTAACGTTTGTTTCTGACTTAATAAATTTCTTTTCGTCATTATCTATACTAATACCAACATTGAGATCATAAGCTTGACCATTTGTATCTTCATTTTCATTTTCTAATACAATATCACCTTTATGGGTTCTTCTAATCTTTGAGACTTCAGCTCTTTCCAATGTAGCTAGCGTCATCGATTCTTTTATAGCTTCTTCTTTCTCTTTTCTTAAATCAGGATTCAATAACTCATTCACTGGCATCTTAACTAATTTGGCAAATGGAATAGATTTGTTAATAATGGAGGTTCTTAACTTAGTATTCTTCACATCTTTAAGGTTGGAAAATATTCTAGCTGAAGATTCTTTGTAATCTTTAGTCAGTTTACCAGTTTCTCTATCATGATAGCAGTTAAATAGCTCAGCTTCAAGTTTCTTTGCCCACCTTTGGGAGATCTCTTCATTAGTGCCTTCTTCAGATGGAATAGTGGTGCCTGTTAATAAGCTTGTGAACATTTTATGGAATCTTTCTGTAACAGCAAGTCTAGCTTTCTCTTCAATCTTATCAATGTTTCTTGTAGGTGGAAGTTGCGGTAGTTTTGATCTTTTTGGTTTTGGTGCTGATTCAGTAGGGTTTGATGATCCAGTTGATCTTCCTGATCTTTTAGATCTTTCTAATCTCGAAATTTTATTCTGTTTATCTTCGTCGGAATATGATAGATCTAGATCATCCTCTTCACCATTATCACTAAATCTAGCATCGTCTTTGTTCTCGCTGGCACCATTATTAAGAAATTCTTGATCATTATCACCATCATTCTTCTTTCTCTTAACATTTGGTTTCTTCTTATCCTTCGAAGACGAGACTCTTTTATTTAAAATGACTTGAGGATCAATAGTGAATTTCAAAGTCTTGAAATATTCGTTGGAAGCGTCACATAGTGAACATTGATATACTTTTGGGATCTTTTTGGGATCTTCAAGAACACAGATATTGTGTTGCCACGTCTCACATTGTTCGCATTGAATCATATCACGATCATCATTTTCTGGATCATAATTATCATCAGTGGTACCACATACGAGGCAGAGAACTTCGTCATTGTTGCCAGCATTATCTGAATCGCTTCTGTTTCTTTCCTCCTCTGCATCTCTTAGCTGTTGCGCTAATAGTTCTTCATACTCTTTCTGTTCTTCTGCGAGTTTCTGATGTTTACCTTTATTCGCTCTGGAAGATCTACGGATAGTACTCATCCTTGCTACTAGGATGGGGGCTGAAACTAATTTAATTTAGTGTCTAATGTTTGTATAACAACAAAAACCTCTTTGTTGCCAGACTACTAGTTCAAAATGGAAACAAATTAATAGTCGGAAATGAGATCTCTTCTCATGTGACTCGTCATAACCGAGGCCTCTGAAAAGTAGGGGAAAAAGTACGAGCAATCGCGAACAAGCAGATGCGTGCAAATACCGAAAAAGAACCCCTATTTTTTCTCAGTGCTTTTTTCTGTTCAACCGCGAAGTCTTTGGCGTCCCGAAATCCCGACGCCCGCGGTTCTTCCGCGAATGGATTTTCTTTTGAGTGGGAAGACGTAATTTTTGATCTTTTTTTTTTCTTTTGAATACCAAAACAAAAACAAAACAGGGCGCAACAAAATTTTGGCAACTTTTGTGATTGTTCACTTTCTTTATTTTTCTGTTGTATCTTACTCTCAAATTCTAGAACAGATTCCCAAATAATCCCCAGTTCCAGTTTCGGTCACATCCATTTCATTACATCTTCATCAGATCAGTCAACTGCGCTTATCTCCTATTTCGGTACCCGCTCTACTCGAACACTACAAGGGTGCAACCATCACAACAGTACAGGTTGATTCATATCACATATCCAAACTAGACCAGAAGTAGCAGAACGATGTCAAAGCTTATATCCCTTTTCAACTCATACTTTCTTAGTGAGAAGCCCACGGGAGCTACCATTGCAGACATCGAACTTGACTTCAATCCAAAGACTTCAATCCACAAGTTAAAAGAACATAAATTCACCAGAAATGAAATTATACACTATTCAACTCTAACATTTTTCTTCTCTTTTGCATTCATCATCAACCCTTTGCATTTTTTAGTGAAGCTTGTACTGCTTTCACTTTTCATCCTAATTCTTTTAATTCCATTCACATCTCAATTCTTTCTTAATGGGTTACCTGTGTTGACTTGGGTCTTCTTTTTCTTCACATCTACTGTTATTCCAAAACAGTACAGACCTCCAATTTCTGTGAAGGTCTTACCTGCTATTGAAACTGTGTTATATGGTGACAATCTATCCCAACTCTTAGCAACCTCAACCGCACCATTTTTAGATATTTTAGCTTGGTTACCTTATGGTTTAATCCATTTCGGTTTACCATTTGTTGTCGCAGGATTATTATTCTTATGGGGACCTCCAACTTGCTTAAGATCTTTTGGTTTTGCTTTTGGTTACATGAACTTAATTGGTGTTGTAATCCAATTAGTTTTCCCTGCAGCTCCACCTTGGTATAAGATCTTACATGGTTTGGATCCTGCTAACTATTCTATGTTAGGCTCTCCAGGTGGATTAGCTAGAATTGATACATTATTGCACTTGGACCTTTATACAACAAATTTCTCCAAAAACTCACCAGTGGTCTTTGGTGCGTTCCCATCATTACACAGTGGTTCTGCAACAATGGATGCTCTCTTTTTGTCTTATCTTTTCCCTAAATTCACCCCATTGTTCGTTGTGTATGTTACATGGTTATGGTGGTCAACCATGTATTTAACTCATCATTACTTCATTGATGTTATCGCTGGTTCTTGTTTGTCATTTGTTGTATTTCTATACACAAAATATAGACATTTACCAATTAATGAGAAATATGCTAAGAATCGTTGGTCATACTCCCAAATCAGATTCTTTAATATTTATGAATCCGACCCAATCAGTCCTGTTGAAGATGTTGAAACTCAAATTGGTAATGGATTTAATCAACCAATTGGTCGTTCCCGTTCTCACTCCATTCGCTTAGCCAGTTCAACAGCTGATATTGAATTAGTTTCAAGACAATCTAGAACTTCAGTTCCAACAGTGACGGAAGATTCTGATTCTTCACGTGAATCAACTGTTTTTGATTCTGATACTCCAAGATCAGCTTCAAGATCATCAAACACGTCAGTTGAGTCTCAATTTGACCTTTCAGTTCCATCATCAATAATTGGAAAGTCAAGAAAAGAGTTATGAATTTAACCAATGATGATAACCCTTGCTGTATTTCTAAACTATTTGATGTATCTTCAATAATACAGAGATACTACAAGGCAATTTCTACTTGATTAATATGATCTGCATGCAGATACCTAATACTTGATATTTTTTTTGCAAAGCAATATATGAGTTTCCTTTAAAGTAATATGACTTCTAAATTAGTGTAGAACAATCAAAAATTTCAAGCAGTTGCATTGAATTCACCTTCTTCCAATTTACTCAAGGTTAATGGCTTTCCAGTAACTCTGAAATAAATATCTTTAACATCTTCAGTCACACTTTCAAAATGAGAAGTAGCGTCATAACTTTTAGAGATATAAACGCCATCTTTAGAACCATCTTCCAAAGGTTCGAATAGCTCAGAAAGACCCATGAAAGTGTGTTCGAAATTATTGACGCCTAATAATTTAAATGCACTTTGTAATTGGATATGAGGTGGTTGGTCACCTTCAATCAAAGAAGAGACAATGGCAATGTTTTTACCAGGTGGTGCAACTTTATGTTCGCTACCAATCAAAGCGATATATATATCGTTCTTTCTTCCAGTTTCTTTACCAGTAATAATGATCTGACCAGAGTTTTCACCATATTTAAATGGAAGATTATCAATGATTGAAATAGTTCTGATTAATTTTTCACCTTTCTTGACTTTATCTGGGAAGTAAGTTGGATCAGAAATGATTATTTTGGCTTTAGCAGTATGTTCTTCACCATCAATATCAACTTTGACACCAGCTGCTTTTCCATCTTCGTCAAATAAAATATCTTTGACTGGTGTACCCAACATGAAAGTACCACCATAAATGGCACTTAATCTACTGAAACCTTGTGGAAGCTCACCAAGACCATATAATGGATAAAGATATGGCGATTTACCAAATCTTGCAACTGATTGGACGTATAGTATAACTCTTTCGATAGCTGTTCTAGCTGGTTGTTGTAAATAATCATCATTATCATATAAACCCATAGCATGTCCGATAAAGTTCTTTGTGCTTTCTTCTAAACCAAATTTATTAAAGACAGTATCAGTAGTATCAACATCCAGATTTAAACCTTTATGAGTTGATAGTTCATCTTCTTTATAGTTTGCAATGTATTCTAAAAAGTTTTTTAAGCGTCTCTTTTCAAAGAATCCAATCAAAGATGATGAAATGGCTTCATATTCTGTGGCAGGAACTTTAGAGATCTTGTTGTATCTATGCACAAAAGAACCATCTATTTGTTTGAACTCAACATATCTTGTAACGTTTGTATGAACTAAGATATTAGTCAATTCACCATTTGCCATCAAGAACTTTGGAATCAAATCAACACACCAATCACGATTACGACCTAATGATGCATCTGGTTCCTTACCTGGTTTGAATTTTTCATATAACTAATCATCATGTTAGTTTTAACTCAATTTAAAGATTTGAAAGAACAAAAAAAAATGGCTTATGGTTCTGGTGTACATACTTGTTGTAAGTTCAAAGAAGCTGATTCACTTGAAAAGATGTTAGCATAGGGATTATTAGATTATTGGGATTTAGAAATTTCCACAATACATACCCTCCGTAATAGTCCTGACGGTCAATGTGTAAAACTTTCTTTCCTTCAACAGATAGTAAACCTGATAAAACACATTCGGTCAATCCTTTTCAAAAAAAAAACAGTTAGTTTGTTGAGTTTAATATATTTGGAAATGTAGCAAAGTTAAAGCCAACTCACCAGTTCCTGCAAAACATAAAATTGTTAGTATAACAAACTTCTAATAGAAAGATTAAAAGAGTTCAATTCATGGAAATAACATACCTAAAACAATAACATCGTATTCTTCATCCATTTTGTTATTTTCTCTCACAATTTTGAAAGGCGAAGAGGTGCCGTTAACTGATTTTTGATAAACTTGTCAAAACTGAGTACTTCTCCCCAATTTCGCGAAACTCTTGATCACGTGAAATATGATAAATCTGGTGCACATGTGAAGAAACAGAGAATAAATAGAACCACATGCTATGACAAGTATCTTGATGCCATTCCCAGTTAGATTTAATAGTAATTTCACTTTTTATTTTTTGTGTTTTTCTATTTTTTGTTTCTTTATGTATTTGCTTTATAAGTCATCTATTTGTAGTCAGGTTATTGTTAGAAAAGGGTTAATCAGAACTTGACTCGAAGTTGAAGGAGAATGGATCAATGTTAACATGTGCGATGCTTCAATTATCAGTGATAAAATCATTGGTCAAGATTACCTCTACGAGAATTATTAATACGTAAATGTTACATTAAAGACAAACTAACTAAACATAAATGATTTCACTGCTCATTTATCACTTTCTAATTCAACATCGATATGAGCAATCTTATCAACTTCACCCAAACTTGGATCATGAATAGCAGCAGATATTTGACTTTGAACAACATGAAGCTCTTCAGGGTGGTTATTTTGCCATTCTCTTAATTTATAAGATTGACCAGTCAAGTCCCAATAAATACCTCTTAAAGCATGTCCGATCGCTTTACGGCCTTCATATAATGGGAAAACGCAGACTAGACCAGCAGTGAAAAAGATCCAAATAATCCATACAACAATCCAACCAGTGAAGAACTTCTTGGAGAATATATAACCAGTACCATACATAGGCATTGGCCATACGATGATCAAAGCCAAAAAGAGAAAGATTGATAACCAACCAGATATCTTTGATGCTTTAGCTAATGCTTCTGTTTCTTCATTTAATAATTTTTGTTTACTTGATAATGCTAGACGTTGGCCAATAGTAGCAACTGATTGAATTGGTTCTAATTTCTCTTCATCCTGTGGGATGGATCCAATAGCTTTTATAATTTCTTCTGTTTCATCAACTCTTTTAATAGATCCTTTTAAGGTCTCAAAATCAAAATCATCAGGTTTAATATATGTGAAAATTGGAATGAACACTAAAGGTGTTAATAAGGCAACCAAATTACCAGTCAACATGACATCATCTTCAAATAATGTGTCATATGTAACAGACCCGTATAAACCTTTAGCAGCACCGATCCAAGAGACAAGAGCAACAATAGAACCAATAATTGGAGAAATTGTTACAGCCATCAAATTGATTTTTTTCCAAAATAATGTTAAGGAAGCTGGTAACACACAACTAGCAATGATAACACCCATGAAGTTATACAAGAAACCTAAAGACACTTCAGAGTAATGTAAACCGATACCAAAGCCGATCATAGCTAATGTGAAAATCAGTAAACCAATATAATTGACTCTCATTAATTGCTTACCAGTTGCATTTGGATTGATATATTCTTTGTAAATATCAAAAGTGATGATTGATGAGACAGAAATGACTTCAGCACTCATAGCAGAAGTGAAAGCCATAAATACCAATAATAAACTGGCAACAGCACCTCCCACACCCATCAATGTATAAGCGGCGGCAGGTAAAACCAAACCAGCACTGACTTGAGCTTGAGAAAGACCGTTTGGATAGTACATAAATGAAGGAGAGTCTTCCAAGACACGACAAGCCAAACCTAATGTGGTAGAAATCAAAACTGGGATAGCCATCCATGCTAAACCACCTGAAACATAAGCTGGTAAAGTTGCTGCTGGAGAAGCACTAATAGCCTTTTGCCAATACCCATTATCAGCAAAGACTGCAGCAAAATTACCACATAAATTGATAACTAAGAAATAACCACCACCTTTTGATTTGAAAGTTAAATAACTTCCTTCATGGTTATTTGGAATTGGTTTAGTTTCTGCCAAAGCCATCAATTTCTCCCACATGACACCTGGTGATCCAATTAATGGATTTGTAGCATAAACTTGGAAAGCAAAAGTCAAAATGATAGTAATAATAACAATGGTATGAATATAATCTGTGATAAAGACAGATTTGATACCTCCATAAAGAATGTAAGCCACAACACCCAAAGGAAGTAGGAAAATAGCAGCGATTATGTTCATACCAGTTAGGAAATTGATAGTTGCAGAAGCACCACTCAACAACATTGCAGTGACAAGAATGTTTGTAGCTAAAGCATAGTACATATATACTATATGACCAACCTTACCGAAACGACCTCTTATAATTTCCAAAAAAGTATGAGCATCTGGAGCAATCTGTTTAGCTTTTATAGCTAGTGTAGCGAAAATAATAACTTGAACACAAGCACCACTACCATACCAAAACCCACCAGAGACACCGTATTGGTAAGCTTGGGTTGTGCTTGTGAGTAATGTGGCTGCCCAAGTCCATGATGAAACAACAGCAGCAGCTACTAAGGATGTCTTGACTGATCTACCGGCAGTAGCGAACTCTTCAGCAGTTTGTAATTCATAGTTGTATCTTCTTAATATTCTGGTGATGGACATCATACCTAGGGAGAACACAGCACCTAAACCACATACAACACCATAGCCGACACCCTGACTCAAAGGAGCACCTTCAATTGCCATGATATATATTTTTAATTATAATGAATGAATGAAGGAATTGTGATTGAATGAATAATCAAAGGGATCAGAATACGTGATTTCAACGTTTATTTGTACTTTTCTGATAAACATGGCATTGATAAAGATTATTGGATGAATCAGTGCTGTTTCTTGATAATCAACTGTTGTGATGAAATGTAAAATGGGTGTGTCCGTTTTGGGTATTCTTTATCTGTTGATAAGTGCACAGGGTAATCAGGGCACCAAAAAAAATTTTAATTAGAACTCAGGTGTGTGGGAATAGGTGAAAAGACGTGGCTGTATACCTTGTGTGGAATACGACGAGGAGGGATGGATTAAAGAAAAGTCATGGTCAATAACATTGATTAGAGATACAATATATATATTGTACACATTGGAAACTGGATGTAATTGTTATTTCTAATCAATTCAATCTCAATACACCAATTCCAAAAGCCGCTTTTCCACTGCGTTTGGAAATTGGGGCCATCTTCAAACTCAAATGCTGATTCCCTGGACAATTGTGCCAATTCTAATTTTTATTGGTGATTTGGAGTTTCAGATAACTTTTTATCGTCTCGCCGAAATTTTCAATTGACACAAAATCAAAAAAAAGGGAGATTTAGAGGTGAATTGATTTGATTGGTCAACAGAACGAAAGTTCGAAAAGACTTTGATTTGTAATTAATGATTGGATCCGGCTGTTTTTATAACAAACACACAATTTTACTGGGGGTGATTAGACTCAACCGCACTAGATTTTAGTCTGGAGTGCTGCTATTGAATGAGTTGTGAGATTTACTTGAGTGTCTCATATGTTGGGGAATTTGTAATATTAAAAGGAAAAATTACTATTCGTATATTCATAAGATATGAACTCACTATATAGTTTAATCAGATTTCCTAGACTTTGTGATTCTAATTTGAAAAAATTCCAGATAAAACTTCTGAGGTTTTTCCTTGATGCGTCTTCGGTACATATAATGGTTGCCTTTAGTGCTTCCATGGCTAATGGCTAATGGCTAATGGCTAATTGGGTGCCAAAAGATCATAAAGTTAACGCTGGGGAAATGGAAACAGGGTATAATTGTGCTTTTTTTACATTTTGTTTCGTGTTTTTCGTGTTTTTCCTGTCTCCTTTCACCAGTTTCATCTCCTTTCACCAGCTTCAATTTTGTGTCATAGTTAGCCAGGCTTTCTTCGAATATTAAAGGTTCTAAAGCCTATCGAACAAGTGGTTCCCACCCAAATCTTGCATAGTTATAGTAATATGCCAATGACTGACTGGGCACGTAAAGGTGTGCCTACTGATTACGTAACAGTTCTCTCCTCTGTTTTCATCTTAACCTTTTTTCATGACGTAATTTGACAAATTTGGCAGTAAACCAATAGATTTTTTGGTGAAACTCCTCGCTTTCCATCATAAACATCACTCAAAACCACTTTGTTGTTCAGAAATCGCTTGTTATATCGCGTTATTATCAAAGTAAATCCCTTTGGAAACCTTATTCGAAATTAAATCGTTTATTGCTGGGGATCAAACACGCTTTATTGCTTATTAAATCTGACACAATTTTGCTCTCAAAAGATAAGAACGATCTGAATAGTTTTTGCTTTCCATAAATAAATCAAACTTTATCGTTTAATCTAAAAACGATCATTAATCCCCCCCCCCTTCCTGGCCCCTCTTCCCCTGATTGAAACCTCTTTATGCCTATTCTAATAAGATGTCTGAAGAATATCAACAGCTCAACTTGAAGGAGAGCTATTTGGTGGGTAAACCACTTCTTTATTTCACAACGGTATTCGTGTCATTGGGTGTGTTCCTATTCGGTTATGAACAAGGTATAATGTCTGGATTACTTACAAATGCTCATTTTAAAGATTATTTTGATGACCCTTCCAGTGCTGCTATAGGTACAATGGTGGCTATATTGGAGATTGGTGCATTAATATCATCATTAATATCAGGGAAAATATCAGATAAAATTGGAAGACGTCGTTCCATCAGATATGGATCTTTCATCTTCGCTATTGGTGGTGCTTTACAATCTTTCTCTACAAGCTTTAAAGTATTAACAACTGCAAGATTCATTAGTGGTATTGGTGTAGGATTACTGACTTCTGTTATCCCAGTTTACCAAACAGAGATATCACCTCCACATTCAAGAGGGAAATTAGCTTGTGTGGAATTTTCAGGTAATATATTAGGTTATGCTGCTTCAGTTTGGACTGATTACTTCGCCTCATATATTGATTCTGACCTCGCTTGGAGATTACCTTTATTCATTCAATGTTTGATTGCTTTAGGTTTGTTTTTTGGCTCTTTCATACTTGTAGAAAGTCCAAGATGGTTATTAAATAAAGATCATGATGCTGAAGGTATTATTGTCATTGCTGATTTAACTTCAAATGGAGATGTTCATGATGAAAGAGCACGCACTGAATATAGAGAGATTAAAGAGACTGTTATAATGCACAGATTAGAAGGTGAAAGCTCCTACCATTATATGTTCAAACGTTACAAAAAGAGGGTATTCATTGCTATGAGTGCACAAGCATTTGCTCAATTAAATGGTATCAACGTTATATCATATTATGCTCCATTGGTTTTTGAACAAGCAGGTTGGGAAGGAAGAGATGCACTATTGATGACTGGTATTAATGGTATTTTCTATCTATTATCAACTTTACCACCATGGATTTTAGTTGATAAATGGGGAAGAAGACCAATCTTATTATCTGGTGGTTTAATTATGGGTCTTTCATTAACAGCAATATCATATGCTTTATATGTGAATACAGAAACCACAAGACACATAGTTGTCGCCCTTGTTATTACTTTTAATGCTGGTTTTGGATTTTCTTGGGGTCCAATTCCTTGGTTATATCCACCAGAGATTGCTCCATTGAGCATAAGATCTAAAGTTGCTAGTCTTTCTACTGCTTCAAATTGGGCTTTTAATTGGCTAGTTGGTGAAATGACTCCAATATTACAAGAATTAATCACTTGGAGATTGTATCTTATTCATTCTACTTCATGTTTTGCTTCATTTTTTGTTGTGCTATATTTATACCCAGAAACTTCTGGTGTCAGCTTAGAAGATATGGATTCCATATTTGATGATCGTTCATCAACTTTCAGTTATCATACTAATAACTTTGACCCAGAAAGACAATCTACAAATTTTGGTACCCCAGAAGATCAACATGATAATCCATCAGGGGCAGCACTTGCAAGACATCAAGCTTTAGTGAATCCAGTAAATGATTCATCATCACAACATCCATTATTAACTTCACAGAAATCAGAAACAAATTTCAGAAATCAACTGAATAATTTCAAACCACAATCACATTCTTCAAATTTAAGCGTGGAACCTCCTGGAATTGAAGAGATTGTGAAGTTCAAAAATAGTGATCAGAATTCACTAAGATCGTCAATTAGAAGATCAAGTGCAACTGTTAGTTCTTTCGTTGGTGGTGTTTTCAAAAAGAAAAATAAGCCTGAAGATACTACTAATGATGAAACAGCATTAAGCTCTGATCAAGAAAGTGTTGCATCCCACGAAAATAACCAATGATTTTGTTTTTGTGAGTATTTCTTTGATTAAAATATTATTTCATACTGTAAATTAGTGCAATATATAAGCCTTTTCAATTTTTTTTTATTTTTTCACTTATTATAATATAATATTACTCATTCAATTTGGATTAGGTAACCTTCTATAAACTTTGATGTACTTACTACCATTATTACGAGCAACTTTCTTTCCTTCTTCAGTACTTTCTCTCATAATCTTGACACACTCATCCTGTGCTTCCCATTCATCTCCAACCCTTTCAAACAATGGGTGTTCATCCAAATGCTTTACCATCCAGTTATGCAAATCAAGAACATCGGTTATTGTGTATATGATACCACCTTCCTTCAAGACATATGCATATTCAGATAATAAAGTATTTGTGATGATTCTGGCTTTATGTTTTCTTTGTTTGAAATGTGGATCTGGAAAACAGAAAAACATCTTCTCCAATTGTGCTCTATGAAAGAAGTTTGGAAGAAACTTCATAGCATTACCTCTCAGGACATTAATGTTTTGATAACCATTATCTTGAGCATGCTTCTGTCTCAAAGCAATGATACGATCTTCAACGTAGTGTGTGACTTGAACTCTAATCTCCATCCCAAGGATAAGTTTCTCTTTAAAAGCAGGAGATAAATCAACTAATAAACCACCAAACCCACAACCAACATCAGCTATTTGAACTTGTTTGGTCATCTTCCCAGTCTCTTCATCAAAGTAATGAGGGTATAATTTGGACCAATCCATTTCATCTGGACTCTGCGGGTATTCCAGTTGATGATCAGAGAAAGGATTTGAGTGTGCTCTTTGTCTGTAGTATCTCTTTCTTGGTAATTCAACTTCATCTGTGTCTTTGATTGCACTTTCATCTATTCTGGCATGTTTTAAAGTATTACGCTTCTCTTCTTGCTTGTTACGGTATGCTTTTCTCTTAGCGTAACTTTCACTATTCAGCTTCTCAATATCGTTTTTGCTAAGTGGCCTTTCTTCCTCGTTTGACATGTTCGAATCTGTTTAAATCTGTGAATTCTTCAAACTCATCTCTTCCAAGTTGGACATATTTTTTTGAAAGACGAAAATTTTGTTCTGCCATCATCACCCGTGTCATTAACAGTTGATTATGTAATCGATTATGTAATGTTTTGGAGAAGGTTGAGAATTGGATAAATACTCAAATTTAACCAGCTGATGTTAGGTGGAATTACACTTAAAACGGAAAAGAACGGCCTTGAGCCTTTTAAAGTTTTTATGGCTCTTTTCCGAAGAGTTTTCATGGCTCGATTTGGCACATTTCTGGTCTTTTGGTGCATTTCAAAAGTGAGCCGATAGCCACTTCCTATTCAAGCCATGAGATAATTTTCTATTGATAAACTAGTGATATATCTATCGGCTCATCATAAAAAGTATATGGTTATATGCGGATCACTTTGTTATATGACCTCCTCAAATATTAACAAGATCCTTCCAAAACTGATCAAGTTATTAGTAAAAGTGTGTTTTTCTAAATGGCATTGTGACTCTGTTCAGATAAAGAAAAAAGAAAAATAAAAAAAAGCACCAAAAACCCTTCCAAATTTATTAATCAGAGAGCTCTAACGACTTTATCAAAATGTCTTTGAAGCAGCTGAAAGAAGAACCTGAAAATCCTTTCTCAAAGCTTGTGGGTGCACAAAAATTAGTCGTCCTTCCTGAATTTATCTTGGAATCTGAGGACATCTTAAGAGAAGTTCCAGTAGCCTATAAAACATGGGGACAACTTAATGAGAATGGCGATAACTGTCTGGTAATCTGCCATGCCCTTACTGGTTCAGCTGATGTTGCTGATTGGTGGGGTCCTCTATTAGGGCCAGGTAGAGCCTTTGATCCAACTAAATTCTTCATCGTTTGTTTAAATTCCCTTGGTTCTCCATATGGTTCTGCTAGTCCAACAACAAAAAACCCAGCAACAGGTAAGAGATACGGTCCTGAGTTCCCACTTTGCACCGTGAGAGATGATGTCAGAATACACAAGAAAGTCTTGGATTCGCTTGGTGTCAAGAAGATCTGTGCTGTTGTTGGTGGTTCGATGGGTGGAATGTTAGTCTTAGAGTGGTCTTTCTTTGGTAGTGAATATGTTCAAAATATAGTGGCTTTGGCTACAAGTGCTAGAAACTCTGCCTGGTGCATTAGTTGGAATGAAGCACAACGCCAATGTATTTACTCTGATCCAAAGTATCTGGATGGTTATTATGATCCAAAAGATCCTCCATCAGCTGGTTTGGGTGCTGCTAGAATGTCTGCTTTATTAACATACAGATCAAGAAACAGTTTTGAAAACAGATTTGGAAGAAAGAATCCAAATATTATAAAAGGTTTAGCTAAGTCTAAAGTTGAAGCACAAACACAAGCACAAAGACCACCTTCCTCTGTTCAGGAAGAACATTGGGCTATCCATAACGAAGGTAACAAGAGAGGTCGTAGATTACAATTAAGTAATTCTGACAAGGCACTAAGTCATAGATCAAGTTCTAATGATTCTACTGCATCTCATGCTTCCACCTCAAGTATTCACCACAGACACCAGACGTATTTTTCTGCTCAAAGTTACTTACGTTATCAAGGTGAGAAGTTCATAAATAGATTTGATGCCAATTGTTACATATCAATTACCAGAAAGATGGATACTCATGATATCTCAAGAGATAGAGATGGTACAGTGGAAGAACTTTTGGAAAGCTTGAAGCAACCAGCTTTAATCATTGGTATAAGCTCCGACGGGTTATTCACTTACTCAGAACAAGAATTTCTAGCTGAACATATACCAAATGCAAAATTAGAAAAAATAGATTCACCAGAAGGTCACGATGCTTTTCTTTTGGAGTTTGCTGAGATAAATCATTTGATTATTCAGTTCTTGAAAGAAAATTGTAAAGATATAATCAACGCTGAAGGTTTCAAATGGGAAGAGGAACCAGTTACTGAAATTAGAGAGTCTGTTTTTGGTGAAGCTGAGGATGTAACAAATTGGTGAAATATCATGATATCATAGCACTACCTATCTTCTTGATGAAAGACAATTAGAATGAAACGTACCTCTAGAATTAAAAAAAAAAAAAGAAATAAACAAATCTTGTACATCAAATATAAAAACATCAAGTAATCTATCCTAAATCATATACCATGAACCATCATTACCAACATCAGATTCGAAATCTTCTTCTCTATGATCTTTTGCTATACTATCCAGTTCATTTATATTTTTTAGAATCTCTTCATCACCAGCATCCTTCTCGATCTCACTATCATCTGCAACTTGAACCTTTCTCTTTTTCTGTATCAAGTCCTTTGCATACTCAAGCTCACGATAAATTGTTTCAATAGCAGTACCAACACCGTCTTCGCTAGTGATCTTTTCACCAATAGCCCTAGCCTTTGAAATCATGCGTTGATTTGTGGTTGCTTCTTTCAATGCCTTGGCTAAACTTTTGACATTTAATTTCTTTAGAGAGATACCAGCACCTATATCCTCAACCCTTGTAGCATAAAAGAACTGATCACCAAAAAAGGGTTTAATAATAGTAGGTAACCCAGCCCTTAACGTAGCACCTGTTGTACCTGAACCACCATGATGGACAGCAGCATCCACTTGTGGAAATAACCAATCATGAGGCACAGTACCAGAATTGAATATCTCATCTGGAAGTTCAACCTCAACTTTCTTAGAACCATCTAGTCTTTCAGACCACCCTTTATTTAATATACATCTGACATCAGCTTGTAAAACAGCCTTAATCACAGCTTCCGTTAGTTCCCTTGGGTTATTCACGACAATTGAACCAAACCCAATATATACCACTTTTTTGCCATCTCTTTTAGCTTTAGAGATGAAGTTTACTAACTCTTCAGGTGGTTCATAATTGGAAGCCTCGTTTAAAACCCAATAACCGGTAACTTTGATCCAATCACTATAATCAACAGGTGGTGGCATCACTGTTGGAGAAACATTATAAAGAAATGGAACCTTGTTCTGTTGAAGTAAGTCCAAGTTAGTCTTTGGTAAGCCTAATGTTTCCTTACGCCATTTATTTACTTGACCACTAATACCTTTCCAAAAGATATTCTCAAAAAGAACATGTGTTAAATAGTTGTAACTACCACCTTGCTTCTGATCAGGAACAATGAAGGCATGAGGATATGCTCTTGTTCTCGTCCATGGCATTGTGAAGGCTCTAAAATAAGGAATGTTCAAAGCTTCAGCAATATGTATACCAGCCATAGCAGATGGCGATTCGATCAGTATCTCTGCATCTTGACAAGCTTCCCAGCTTGTTTTCAATAGTTCTGTGATCCATCCTCTAAACTTCCCAGAGGCTTCTTTATAAAGGCCAACATTCATAGACCCATGTGACACCATCAAAGACATCAACTCAGTTGGATTTCCGGCTATTTCTCTGAACTTGATGTCATGTGAAATGATCCAATCTTTAAATTCAATATGTGTTACAATAGTGACCTCATGACCTTCTTTCAACAAACCTTTTCCTAAAGCAATATAAGGCTGGACGTCACCTCTTGAGCCGATTGTTAATAATGAGATCTTATATGGTCTAATAGGTTTCACTATGGTGCTTAATAATGGATTATCCTCAAAAATAATTGGTACCTGAACACCTGCTTTCTTTTGTATTTTATCCTCTAATAGTTTTAATCTTGCAGCTTCCATTTTCAAATTCGTGTTTGATTGATCCAATGTCTCTCCAATCGCCTCAGAGGACTTCTTTGAACCTATAGCATCCAATTGCTTCAACAAGAGGAATTCACAGTCATCTCTACTTACAGAAGAGCTAAATTCGAAGAACAACTCTTCATGCCCGTGAATAACAATCACCAAGCCATAGTAGCCAAACTTGAATCCTCTTTCCTTATAACAATTCTCAATATCCTTATAGGGTAAGATCATTTTGGTGTTAAAGCCAGGAACTAACGATCTAAAGCATATATCCTCAGATCCTAAGTAAGCCTTCCCATAAATTGGAATATTTCTTTGTAAATGAGTATAATAAGTCGCAACTAATACATTTGAGCTTGATAAAGAAAAATGCTTTTGAAATCTTAAGGTTTTCTCTTGTCTTTCATCAGGACTAGCAAGGTATTCATCTTCAGATCCACGTTCTAATGAATTCTTCTCGGAATAATGGACAGGAGCAGCAGCCCACATGCTTGGGGCGGACTTCCAAGATTTTGGTGTAAATTTTCCCAACGTGGATTTAGCTTGAGAGATAGACTTAGAAGCAACTCCACCAATACCAGGGATAATGTTCATCAGGTCCGATTTAAGAGTTTCAACTCCAAAAGAAGATGAGTCTTCTTCATCTGCAATATTAGTGTCATTAGGAATATTAGAGCTGTCAGAAATAAACTGTTCAACAACAGGTTCATCAGTTTCGTTTGAGAAATTACCAGATTCTAAATCTTTAAGGTTCAGATTTGAGCCACCACCTGGTAAGCTAATATGAGAAAAAATGTTCCTCATTGGTCTGAACTTTTTTTGATGATTTTGTGGGATTGCAGTACTATCAAGAACAATATCATCATAGCTTGAAAGAGAGCTAGTGCCATCAGCAGAATCCACTGCATCTGATAAAATCTGTGTGACTTCAGGGCCTGAATTGAAAAACATGAAAAAATAATCATCAATCGCATATGAATTTGAGGATTCCAATACCCTAATTTTTAAAGTCTCAGTAGCATCAAGAATCGGAGTTTCTTCAACATCAATAATATTTGGTAACGGTACTTTGACAGTGACATAATCACCATTGTTTGTTGCAGCAAAGATTTGTTTTTTCAAAATACCAACCCAAGATCTGGCTGAGTAATCTGAATCTGTACTTAGTTTGTATGTTTTTGTCTCAGTAACTATTCTGAACCAAGCATCAGTTCGTGAAAGGTTTGATACAGTATCTGAAAGTACTTCGGCTTTCACTGCACTCTTTAAATCGATTGTCAACACAGGAAAATAGAGATCAGTAGCATTATTATAGAAAGATAATGTGTTGTGTCTCAAAATAGCCCAAAATCTTGACAGTTTGGGGGATGGAATTCTAGACTCCATTGATAAAGCGCCTGAAAGAACCGTCGCATCTTTGTCTGTTTTTGGCAAAAACGCAAAGAACATTAAATGTCTACTAGTGATGATCATATGACCTTGTAGGACTATATCCTTAATTAGCCAGCACCTAAAGTCAGCAAGAAATGTATCATCTTCTGATATTTTAAGAGACTCCTTAAGTTTATCAGAAAGCGACAGTACCTTAGCCCTTGTATCCAACCTTGATCCATCACTTTTGCTCTTTGGTGCCACTGAAATATCAAATAAAGATTTATTTTCATTAGAAAGGAGTGATGGACGTGATGGGGCAGATGGGTTCAGTATAGTGCTAGCGGCAGTATCAGTTGAAATATCACTAACAGAAGCGGCTTCGTCCTGGATCTCTTCCTCATCAGCTTTTGCGACAATGGAGGTCTCTTCACTATTATTAGCATCAATCATTTCGTTCAGATTACCATTGTACAAACTAGCTGTTGTCAAAAAAGACACAAAGCTTTTTGCCAATCTATTAGGTTGAGCAACATCATCATCAAGGCCAACTGTACCATTATCTTTCTTCTTTACTGGAGTGATTGTAGTACCAATTCTTGTAAGGGTGTCCAAGGAAGTATTCATAGTTGTCCTCAGTGGTGATAGAGATCTCCTCACAACTGCTGAAGGGGACAACGCTCTCTTCAATCCATCAGAAACAGAAACGATTGAGCTTACTGTGGAAGAACGATGTCTTGACCTAGTTGGCTCATCTGTAGAATTCACCACCGATGATGTTTCTGGCTCTTTCGGTGTCAACTCACTGCTCATTTTAACTAACCAGCTAATCCACGCAGTTAATATACTCTAGTTTCCCCTTTGTTGTGTTATGTTGCTATTATTTTGCCTCTCCCCGTTTTTGTTTAGTTTTGTTTATTAAAATTATATAATCAGATAAGGACCCCTTGTTGGTGTACAATTTTACATTCACGTCTCCGAGAACCGCTGGATACTCATTCTGCTGTCTATCACTTCCTGGCGGACTTCTTCTAGTGCTCTGAGTTCAGATCTTCCAAACAGAAAACCGATTAGACCATTCACAGTACCAGTGATTCCAATTAGGGTAGATCCGAACACCCAAAATACGGATGACCAAGGTGCCCTATTTGCTGTGAAGGTTATAATGACATGTATAGCAATAACAAGGAGGATAGAAACAAAGAAATGTTGTATCCTCCAGTTCTTTTGCCATTGTGCAGTCTTTTTGTAGTCAGATAATAACTTTAACATGTCATCATGGTAATGCAGTCTGTACGATTGGTCTTTATCCTCAAGTTCCGGTTCAGATATATTAGATTTCAATTCCAAATCACAGAAATATGCAAAATGATCAGAAAATGAACCTATATCTGGTATAGTTTCTGTAAACTCAACTCTGGCGTCAATAGCTTTTAGTTTAGTTGCATCAATAAGTGCATAGTCTAGCCTACAGGCTTCAGTTGGATCTCTATCAGCTCTCCAAGTATTAAGTATAGAATCACATGTTGTCCCACCAATTTCTATTTGCTCTTGTGGAGTGAGAGTTTTGAGATGTCCCAAGTCTTGTACTCCTTTAAGTTGTTCCCAACTATCAACCAAAGTGGTCTCAAGTGTCAAAAATTTATGAGGCAATGAGCCAGGTCTTGAGTTCAAGTCACCAACAATAACAACAGCGTATCCAGCCTTTGATAAGAGCTTTGATAATTTTGCAAAATCCCAAGCTTGACAAGACCTGTGGCAGGTATAAGCGGCATCACCATCTAAAGAATATGGCGCGTGCATATGTGAGTTAAGAATAGCTAGTGGGGGTGAATTTTTTGTCACAGGCTTTAAAAGTGTGACAGCAGCAGATTTTCCCACATACCAATCACCTCTCCAGAAAGCAGAAGGTCTCCCATTGATAGGAAAGCGATATAAGAAAGTTGATTCGATTGGAATCTTAGATAGGGTAGCTAAACCTGGTCCGGCAATTATTCCACTGTAGAATATTCTTCTGTATGGAAACACATATTGCAATGTCTGTTCAATGTATTCCCAATCTTCTTTACACCATATTTCTTGTAAGGCGATCACATCATATTGTTGTTCATCCTGTAATAATCTATCAGCGATAGCTTGAAGACGTTGTTTTCTAGATTTAGACACGAATTTCAATCCCCATGTATTGAATGTGAGAAATTTCACTCTACTCTGCCTCTCTACCGGCATTTTTATATCAATAAGGGACATCAATTCTGGTTAAATTTGGTGAAGTATTTTTTCCTTTATAAAAGGAATACAAAAAAAAATAAACAAAAACGTAAACAAACACAAAACCAGCTAAATACTAGAGAAAGATCATTATGTCAGACACGCAAACTTTTCCTCCAGATGTACAACAGAGAATTGAAGAAGTCAGTGAAAAATTTAACGCGTTTATCGTGAAGCAAAAGGCTGAGATTATCAAATCAAAGGAAGATTACACAGAGAAACTGAACCAACTTCGAAACGAACATCATGAACTATTAGAGGCACTCAGAGAACTGGAGAAGAAAGAATCTGAATTGAATAAAACTTTGGAACGTGAAATAATAGACTCGAACTCGGCAGAAAGTCGTTTGAATGTTTTGAGAGCGAGAGAAATTCAATTACAAGACGAAAGGAAATCACTCGAGAGTCAGGTTAGCGACTTGAAAGAACGTACTAAAAGTAGAAGGGATGAGTTTAATAGCTTAAAGCAGAACCAACAGAAACAATCAGAGATAAATTTACCAGAAGCGCTATCATATGAACAGCTTCTTGGTTTCCAAATTGTTGGGCTAAAGGATGATCTCTTGAAACTTGTATTTAGAAATATTAACCAGAATGAGCCAAATAAGGAATTCACATTAAACTTGGATGTGAGTGAACATTTATACAAAGTTGATGAAGTTGAACCACAAATTCCTGAAGAGACGCTAAAGAAAGCATTGGATGACTTCAATGAATCACGTGATTTGACTCTGTTTTTGAAAGATATACGGACAGCCTTCAGAGCCTTATAATAAGAGAGAGATATAACGTCTAAAAGTGCCTTTAATTACTCCTTAGACCATTTCGTCTACCTATTTTTAGTTCTAATTTATTATACACGTTTTAACCATATTAACTTAGTGGTGTTCAGGTGTTGAAGTAATTACCTGCAAAAGCTAAAAAGGAAGAACAATGTCTTTCATAACACAGCGAATAAAGAACGTGTGAACAAGAAAATGCTATTGGCCTATCCTTTAGCGTTTTCAGTTCTATCGGGATTGTCACTTGCATCTCCTGGTGATAACTTGGATGAATTTATAGAATGTGTCAATTCTTGTGAGGCGCAAATTTGTGAAACGAGACAATTAGACGTAAACAATAAGTTCAACAGATTTCAATTTGAAAAAACATCGACGCTTCTGCGACTCCTACAATGGGACTGTGCTTCTAATTGTGACTATCAATGTCAACAGTTTGTCACCGATATTAGAAATTTCCAAGGTGAAGAGATTTATCAATTCCATGGAAAATGGCCATTCAAAAGAGTTCTATACACGCAGGAATTTGCTAGTACATTCTTTTCATTATTAAACTTCATACCACACTACACCAATTTTAAAAGATTTTTTAAGCTTTATGAGTCTTCTCATAATTCGTTAAAAATCCTATATTTCAATGTGCTTATAGTGTCGGTAATAGCTCAAGGTGCCTGGATTTTCAGTACAATTTTCCACATAAGAGATTTAATCGTGACCGAAAGGTTAGATTACTTCTTCGCAGGAGCAACTGTCCTTAGTGGATTCCATGCACTAACGATAAGGGTATTCAGATGGGATAAAGATAAGATTAAGAGATTATGGTTCTCAAGATTCTGCATTTTACTTTATATATATCATTTTATCAGACTAAACATAGATTGGTCTTATACCTACAATATGCAAGCCAACATAACAATTGCTATTCTTCAATACAGTCTATTCTTGGTGTTAGCTTACCAACATTATAAAAATCATCCGGAAAACAAATCATTGTACGTTACACCAATTTTATTGATTGCCTCAGTTGGCTTTGGTATGAGTTTTGAAGTTTTTGATTTCATAAGTTTGAAATATCAGATTGATGCACATGCTATTTGGCATTTAACAACTATTATACCAAGTTATATACTTTATGATTTCTTCCTTAAAGACATAAAGAGCCTTACGTTCAATGAAAAGTATATAGATTGAAATTAATTAAATATTACGTACCAGTCGTCTTTCTAGATGTAAAGGTTCTTCAGTGTGTTTTCATGAGCAACTGGACCATCCAGAATCGCTAGTTCATGATTAGTAAAGAACTTCGGGAAGAACATCACAGCAATGACTGTCAACAACAGAACTAGTGGGAACCCAATCGCACCTTTTGTATAAACAATGCTGAATTCAGCAATAAAACCAATGAGAGATAATGAGACAAAAATGTAAAGCTTCTTTTTGGAAATAAGAGCCAGGTCAGAGTCATGGTTTTGAGAACAAATAAATCTAATTCTGTTGAAAATTGGATTACCATGTAGGCCAGTGGATCCCATAACAAAAAAAAGGCCAGCTAAAACACATTGTGGGATGAGACCTAGGCAAACCAATAGAGGTCTAGTCATGGTTCCTAATAACATCAGACCTTGAACTGTGTTTGTAAATCTCTGCTCCACAGTCCCAGTAATTTCACCAGCCTTGTTTCTCACAACTAAAGATTCCGTATGAAGAGGAGCCTGTGGGATGAGTCCGTTTGGGAAAGGTATACCTAACATACCAGCAATACCAGTTACTATACCCAATAAAAAAAAATCATAGTGGAATGCAGCTGGCTTTTTAAGCTTGTATTTTGAGTCCTGGGCAATCAAAGCAGATATAGAGTGATCAAAGTAAAATAAGATGGCTAAGATAATACCAAAGGGAAGAGCTAGAAAAACATAACGGACGGGGAGGCCAGTGACGTCAATCCAACTAGATCTTGATGTTGGGTGGAAAGCTTCTGAGATTGGTAATCTTTCAAAAGTAACATTATCCAAATATCCACCAAAATGAATAAACCCAGAAAAGAAGACTACACATAATGGAGTGGTGTAATCTTCGATGAATTGCCTAACATGACTATTAAAATATTTAGTCTCGTTAAAACAATTACCAGCAAAACCAACAACACCCATGACTATAGCAATCACACATGATGCAAAACCAGAAGCACCATTATCTTCAGGATGAAATTGTCTAGTCAGTATTTCCACACCTTTCTGAAGATAAACAATATTAATAAATAGTCCAAATATATGACAAGGGAAATTTGTAACGTATCTCAAGGCTGAAACACAATTCGTTATCGAAATAACAAAATGTGCAACCATACCCCAAATACCAATCCAAAACATAAATGGGAAAAAGGCTATACCAAGCGGCTTGATAATATCATATACTGTGTAATTAAAGATGGTGATTGGCCCAGTGACACCAACAATTGTAAGAGGTTGTCCACCAAATATACCAAATATTATTCCAGAAAGTGCAGATGCAAGGAGCACTTCATTAACCCCAAAAGAATTATCGGTACGATCGAACATATCCTGTGCAAATGCCATTGCAGGGAAGATATTAGTAAAATAAGTAAGGATGGTGGATGGTATCACACGGTAGTTATAAGCATCTGTCCAGTCGGATATATAGAAAGGTATACGGTCTTTGAGATCTTCTATGATTCCTTTGAATAGATGTACTCTCCTTAGCCTTTTGGAGAGCTGAATTTTCTCTGACATCTTCACATTGAACAGAATAATGAGGTTTAGAGATGAAATCAGTGTATCAGTTAAATTTTCTACGATCGATTTTGATCACGTGAATTACACGTGCTCCCAAAAAGCTAGTTGTTTTATCATAAAATGCTCTTTTCTATTTTCCATACTTCTCTATTTGATTCTTCAAGCAGTAGATGATGTACATCCGACAGTTCAAGTGGTCAAATGGTCAAGTTACAAAGCTAAGCCTTATGTTTACCATTTAATTTAATTGAGTGTAACTACAAAACTAAAAACTCAAATTCGACATTACCAGATCTGTATTTGACAATAACGATATGCAAAAACGGGTATTAAGAATGAAATCACACAGTAGTTTCATAAATAAGTTTTCATAACAACTCCGTGTCATTAAAATTAGAATAATAAATTTGTGAAACACATTCACAAAAAAATCTAAACTTAGCAATAAAGGGGAGCCAAGTTGATCGAAGTATTAAATTGTTGTCTCAAACAACAAACTCATTGTTGTATTTAGAATTATAATCTTCATGCAAGGCAAATGATCTGAACTGACCATTTGATACAGCTTGAGAAGGAGATGCTGCTGGTGTAGATGTATTTGAATGACTGAGTTCTGGAGCGAAATTCAAACTATTTTTATCATCATGTGTTGGTAGTAGGTCATTAAATGAGCTTCCAACTTTAGAAGATGATTTTCTCTCAAATATATATGGTATTCCTCTAATAGATAAATAAGCAAGAATAAATATAACTGGTAGCATTAAAAAGGGAATTCCTGAGAAATAATGGGAACAACTGACGTCATTAATAGCATATTGCTTTCCATATATGTAGTCAAAGTCCATCACTGATTGATACTCTGGTTTTCCGTATTCATACCAAGCATGTTCTGTTAAAAGATCACGGCCAGTAGCTGATGGAACAACCATAATTTATTATTTGATCTCAGTGAAGTGAATAAAAATAAGTATTATGTTAGGAAAGTTTAAAGCGAATGTATGTTTCCAAAGAAGATTAAAAGATGTGACGAAGAAAAAAGCAAAAAGTTTGAGATAATTATCTTAAATATATTATGCTTTTTAATGATTTTAGTAACTTTAAAGCAATTATAAAGAAGTCTTATCACACTTTTCAGCAAGTTTTTTCTTTTTGGAAAAGGATATTTTTTTTCAAATGTTTTGATTTTCGTTTTTACCATACAAATGCTATGCATATTTGTGCATAAACTGCTTGATAGCAACAAATAGTAAATTTTAAATAAAATGGTATAAACTTCAATTTCTGCTCATTTTTTTCTCATAGATTTATTTATTATTTTCTCATAATTATATTTGTCTTTTCCCAGGAATTCATACTATGTTAAACCGTCATTTAATACTTCTTTTCCCCATTCGGTTGGTAGTTCCTGGAATCCTGATGCTCTTCGAAAATTACGTATTCTTACAGTAAAATAGCAATATCCTGCATAATTTCACACTAACTTGCATAAGAAGACAGCAACATTTACCAAATTAGGAAATAGTCTTAAAATAGCAAAATACGGTGTGGGTTTCGTTACCCTGCTTCTTAAAATGTAAACACAAACAGAAATATAAATAGAAGACTAAAAAGATGTATTGATAGAAGAACAAAACAAAAGGATGACGACAGACGTTCCTTTGGAATGAACAGGTCTATTTCTATTGTCAAATAAGATTCTATTTGCCACAAGTTTACTATTACCATCAAATCTTGTGAGCAGGTTGATTGTTCATGAACTTGAATGTTTATCTCTTTTTCAATAGGCTGTTAAACTTTATTAAAACGATTTTTTTTTAATAAATCTTACTTTTCAACTTCGTAACATCAGATACAGGTAAATCTCTGTGGTACCTTCACCTTGATTACCATCTCTTGAAATAACTAACTACACTATAATGCTGACATAATCACCATGCGATCAAATGGTGTTAAAACCTGAAAAGGTGCGAAAAGAATCAAAAGATGTGATAAAACAACGAAACTTGTAACGATTTGGAAAGCTTTATCATCTTTCATTGGGCTTGTCACTAAGATTGTAAATTAAGATCATCAGTTTACTTTTTAATATTGATCTAAAATGTCTTTGTCTGGGAGAGTTTCCAGAATACTCCTTCAAAATGGAAATATAACACACCCGCTGATACTTCGATCATCTCAAGCCTCTACTTTCAGACTTTTCAATAACATACAAACGCTCCCAAGAAGATTCAATAGCAATAGCACAAAAGCCCCAAAACTATCGCCTCATGACTCAAAAGCTTCTGGTTTTGGTGATATCAAAAGATTATTCAAACTGGCAAAACCAGAAACAAAACCAATGATTGGCGCATTAGGACTGTTAGCCATTTCTTCTGCAATTTCAATGTCAGTACCTATGATTATAGGGAAATTCATGGATTCAGGAAAAGAATCTTTTGAAGATGTCCAAATTTATGGACTATCAATGAATGAATTCTTTTTAGTTATTGGTGGTGTATTTTTATTTGGGGCTGCTGCTAATACTGGCCGTGTGATCATCTTGAGAACAGTAGGTGAGAAACTTGTGGCTAGACTAAGAACGAGAACTTTGAAGGCATCATTAGAGCAAGATGCTGCTTTTCTAGACAATAATCGTGTTGGTGATTTAATATCCAGATTAAGTTCAGATGCTTCAATTGTTTCTAAATCCGTTACACAAAATTTATCAGATGGTATTAGAGCTTTACTTAGTGGTGGTGTTGGTATTACAATGATGAGTCTTGTGAGTTGGAAATTGACTGCTATTATGCTTTTATTAGGTCCTCCATTAGGTGCTATGGCCTTTGTCTATGGTCGTAGAATTAGAAACCTATCTAGAGATTTACAAAAATCTATTGGGGATTTAACAAAAGTTGCAGAAGAACAATTGAATGCAACAAGAACAATTCAAGCTTATGGTGGTGAAAAATTGGAAGTAGCAAAATATTCTGAAAGTGTTCGACAAGTTTTCCAAATTGGTTTCAAAGAAGCTACAACTTCTGGTATTTTCTTTGGTGTTACAGGATTATTAGCCAATATTGGTCTTATAACGTTATTAGGGATTGGTTCCTCCATGATCAGAAATGGCTCTTTAACAGTAGGTGAATTAACTTCTTTTATGATGTATGCTGTGTATACAGGTTCATCAATGTTTGGGGTATCCAATTTTTATTCTGAATTAATGAAAGGTGCTGGTGCAGCTGCAAGAATTTTTGAATTAAATGATAGAAAACCTTCAATCCCACCTACTCAAGGTATTAAACCAACTGATGAAGATCTAAAATCAACAATCAAATTCCAAAATGTTGGATTCAAATACCCAACTCGTGAGAATATTACCATTTTCAAAGATTTATCATTTGAGATATATCCTGGTGAACACATTTGTATTGTTGGTCCTAGTGGATCAGGTAAATCAACTATAACATCACTTTTATTAAGATTTTATGATGTTGAATCTGGTGCTATTTTGATAAATAATAAAAACATTAAAGATTTCAATTTGAGATATTTCAGAAAACATATTGGTGTCGTTCAACAAGAACCATCTTTATTTTCAGGTACTATTCTTGATAATGTTACTTATGGAGTTTCAAATTACACAGAAAAATCTTTACAAACTGCACTACAGAAGGCAAATGTTCTTAAATTCGTTGATCAATTCCCTGAGGGCTTGAATACAATAGTGGGTCCACGTGGTACACAACTATCAGGAGGTCAAAGACAAAGAATTGCATTAGCCCGTACTTTATTATTAGATCCACCAATACTAATCCTTGATGAAAGTACGTCTGCTTTAGATACCAAATCTGAAAAGATCATTGCTGAAACTTTACATGAAAGAAGTATGAATGGATTCACTACTGTTTCTATTGCTCATAGGGTGTCTACTATTAAGCATAGTTCAAGAGTTATCGTTTTAGGAAAAGGAGGTGAAGTTCTTGAGAGTGGATCTTTTGAAAATTTGAGAAGTATTAAAAATTCTGAATTGAATAAATTACTTTCAAAGAATGAAGAAAATGAAATTCCAAAGGAATCAGTTGAAAGTAATGAAATTAATGAAGAAGAAGTATTTGAAGAAATTGAACAAGATTCTGAAAAACAATTGGAAAAAGATTTATCTTTAAACAAGTGAGTATTTGAAAAATATGAATAAAAACCAGTATAGTTTTAAATGTATATAATTTTAATAGATGGACATAAAAGATATTCATGTCTAATCCCGTAATTTGAATAAATGTATAACTAAAGTTTATAGGGTAGTGTGGCTTTAAAGATTATGGGCATACACTATATCAAACTGACACAAAAAAAGTAATTTTAGTTTTATCTACAATTTTGTAAACATTTTGTTTTTTAAATGGTGTCCATGTAACTTATAGGTATTCAAAGAATCACTCCAATCATATTGAATATCTAGTTCATTTCCAAAGTATGATAACTAATATTGTAACATTGTAACATTGTCGTATTAGGTAATCAAGTGAATTATCACTAAAATTTAATTAATGTTAGAAAGTATGATATTTTTAGTTTACTAGAGTGAAAATTTAAGTTTTTTGGCTTAATTT
Source organism: Wickerhamomyces jianshihensis (assembly GCA_030562945.1). NCBI lineage: Eukaryota > Fungi > Ascomycota > Saccharomycetes > Phaffomycetales > Wickerhamomycetaceae > Wickerhamomyces > Wickerhamomyces jianshihensis. Next base: position 311,327 of record JAKUAH010000001.1, read on the forward strand.
TGAAGGTTTTAGTATTAAAGAGGCTCTTTAATTGTTTATTTTAATTCTTTTATATATTTTTTTACTAAATTTTGACCAAGTTGATATGGAAATTTAATTAATCAAATGGTAATTCTTTTCAAAAAAAATAAATCATTCAAATTCCAAAATAATATCAATTTTTAAATCCTATTGAGTCCAATTATCAAGTTCTTCAATTTCATTCAAATTTTTAATGAGATTAACTTCTTTCTATTGAATTGAAAAACTCTCATTTTTATTTCCACCATATGTGTCGGGTTTAATCGGCCTAATCATCAAAACTCCGAACTATACTGGAAGTAAAAATATAATGTAGAAACGGTATTAACGAAATATCACTGTTTAAATAGCTATTATTTTAAGTAGCTAAAGATTTCAATCATATATATATATATTCCTTTAAATGTATAACAAAACAACAACAAAAAAAAACACATAATCAAAATGCAGTGTACAGACAAAAACCAAAATTTTGAAATAAAAAAGTTCTATAAGTATCAAAAGCAATAAACAAATAAACCACTGCAATCAAAAAGAGTACAAAAAGACAGATAAGAAAAATCAAGCAAATGCAATAAAAAAGTTGAGAAGATGGAAAACCAAAAAGAATCAGTAAGGAAAGACTCCAATTTCATCTATAGTATCCTATACCAGTACCAGTACCAGCACCAGCACCAGTACCAGTACCAGTACCAGTACTAATACTACCACTTCTACTGTCTGTTCTACCACTTGAAGCCAACTGCGCGGCAGCTTGGGCTAATGGTGAATTTGATTGACTTGATGAAGTTGATAATCTATAAACATGTTGAGAAAGTTTTTGATTTTGTCCATTTGGGTTCAAATTTTGTGAAGAGGAGGATTTAGAAGCATATCCATAAACATGACCTCCTCCTGTATTTGTAGTGATATAATTGGGTTGAGAATCATTATTGGTAGCAAAAGAATTGGATCTTTCCCTTGGAGTAGTTAAAGATGAATTAACATTGTTTGTGAATTGGGATAGTTTATAATTTGAATTAGAACGAATTATATTTTGAATTTTTCCTTGATATTGTTGTTGTGATTGAGGAGGTGTTATAGAATCAACTGGGAATGAATATTGTGCTGAGATTGGAGTTGATGGATCTGATTCGAATTCAGGAATGTTAAAATTGTTGAATTTTATAGAAGGATCTTGAAATTGAACATCTTTTAATAGAGTAGTTTTTAAATCACCAAATCCTTGATGTTTTAAATCTCTTTTAAAGAAATTTTCAATTTGACTATTAAATAAATCATTAAATTTGAAAGGAATTCCAGAATTATTTTCCAATGATTCAAAATTTGAAATCTCATCCCAATTATCTTGAATCAAATTTAGACAAGTTTTTGAAGTCAAGATCTCAACATGAGGTAAACTTGGTAAACCAAATAATAAAGAATTAACATCAAATTTATCAGCAATCAATCTCTTTGGACGACCATATAATTTAAAACTATCATATAATGGGATAAGAAATCTAATTAAAGTTTCAAAACTTTTAACACCATTATGAGGTTTTGGAAAAATGTATAAAGAACTATTTCTAATTGTTTCTGATTGAACTATTTTTGAATTTAAACTTGACATTGAACTCATTCTTTTTATATTTCCAAAAGAAGAAGTAGAATCACTTCTTGATCTTGGTTTAACTGGTGAATTCTTTATAGAACCACTTCTTGATCTTTCAACAGGAGAACTATTAACAGAAACGACTCTTGAAGGAGGTTTGAAATCACTATCCAAATTATAAGCCACAACATCACCATTGACTTTAATCAGAGTCGATTCATCAATTAGACTTATATGTGGATATACAGCATAACAACTTTCAATATGATCAATTGAACAAACAAGATTCTTTTTTGTTGTTCTATTTGATGAATAAAATAAAATAGAACCATTTTTATCTTTATTTTTATCAGATGGAGTAATAACAGCATAACAATTAATCCATTTACCTTTTTTACCAAATTTGATACTACACCATTCTTCAGTTTGATATTTTGTAGCTGATAAAACAACATGTAAATCACTAAGAGCTGGACCTTTAGAGCTTAAAAGAGAAGCTGTATAAGCCTCATTAAATTTTTTATACTCAAATTTAGATAAATTGATTGCACTGATCCAAGTTTGTAAATCCAAGGTTGAAATTAATCTAATATGATAAGCACTATTATGAGAATTGATTATGATGAATGAAGTTTCAGATTGTTCAATCTTTATTGAAGTATCCAACAAATCAATGGTTATTGGTTTGAATTGAGATTCTAAACCTTCTTTATAAACAATCAATTGATGACCTCTAATTAATGCATCGGTTTGAGTATATGACAAATCTTGAGCTGTTGGAGAGATGTAGTTATGCTCAACATTCAAATAAACTTGACCTTGATGATAAATTCTTGCATTTTGGCAATTCAAAAGAGTAATGATAGGAATCATCTCTTTAGGAACACGTGGATCATTTGAGTAGTTTACAATGTTTTTATAAATAGTTGAATTGGATAAAGAAGCATTTGAAGAGAGAGAAGTAGAATTTGAGTGTGTGTTTGGAGAGGTTGAATCGGCAGTGTTATAACTAGAAATTGTTGTTTCAGACGGATTTTTTTGTTGAGCTGATGAAGACTTCGTCATTGGACTAGCCAATGGATTAGTATTTTTACCTCTTTTAAGGTTGAAAAGGCTTTTTATTCCCATTTTATTCAAGTTATCAACTTTTCAATAGGAACCTTTTCTAACTTTAGAACTGTGAAAAGAGTGGAAAAAGTGAAAATTGACAATTTTTTATATAAAACCCCCCCAAAAACCCACCGAAATAAGCCATAGGCCAAGGCGAAATTCAATTTGTTCCATTGATCTGGTTGAACCGCTCTCTCCTCTTCTGCCCGAAGAAAAAGAAAGCAAAGAAGTGATAAAGCTCTATTTTTCTCTTGTCATTTATCATTGCTCGGACTAATAGGCTCATAAAAACATCTATACTTGCTACTTACTAAAAACTTTTTAGTAGGCCATGTTCATGAGATTATACAACTAGAGAGAGAATAGAATTAGAACTGGGACTAGAACCAATATTATTACCACCACCAGTATTAAAGCGTTCATCATTCACCTTTTTGTCTCTCGGTTTGCTCAGTCTCAATCCTATTCCTAACATAATTATATTTACGAACCAATTTCGTTGGTGGGAACTCGGTTCCTAAAGCTTCTCTCATACACAAATAAGCCACATACATCGAATTTGAATCATCAATTCTATTATTCATATTTCGATATATTTTGAGAAACCGTATAAATTAGTATCACTCACTGCACTGTCTTTGAGCTTTAGCATTATAAATAATATTTTTTATAATCATAATGTTCTGTATCTCACTCATTCTATATAAATCAGGCCTGTCACTTTTATCTTCTTTTTTGAGAAACTTGTCCATCTTATACATTGTATTCTTTACCTCTGCATCAACAAAAACTTCAGTGACTTCATTGGGATCTCTAACTAAAACAAGGTCAAAAGAACCCAGGCTAACTTCAATCCAGTCTGATCCAGTCTAATCCAGTCTAATCCAGTCCCCAAGGTAAGTAATCTAAACTAATACCAAAGATGTCCTCATCAAGTTGATTATTTAAAGAAACTGATTTCGTAAACCATTTATTCGAGGTTTCCAATCTTTTCTCTGGTGTTCTATACTTTCCAGTAACATTAAAACACGGATCATCACACATTGAAGTTTTGGTTTGATAAGAGGAATAACTTGTGTGAATACTCTGCAAAAACTACGCAAGTCATAATAATCGTTTCTTTCAATGATAGTAGCAATTTCAACTAATAAGTCTAATGGTCTAATGATAACTTGTTTAACAAATCCCACAAATATTTAATTAATAGAAAGCAAAACGAAAGTTCTGTGATTTGAGAGTATTCCAACCCAATGATTTGAAAAATTACATCCTGATACACATCTAGGAATGCTGAGCTAAATCTCCTCATCATTGAAATTAAGCCTTGATGTAGAATACCTCTCATCACGTGACTTGACACAAATCCCATTTGTACTCAATTAATGCAAGTAACTCATATCATGTTTAATAACAGGAGAATACTTTCGGTTAAATACATTTACACTTTTACACATTTGTGAATTTGTGTCAGAAGTATTGGGGAATATATCCATATTCACTGGATAAAGGTCTTTCTCTTGGTTGTGAATCTTCTTGTGAGAGAGCTTGTATAGTGAAAATTTGTTGCAAATTAAATTCACGGTACTCCATATTATTAATATCAGTATACATAGCATATAGACAGAGCAATTCATTCATGTACATTGAAGAGGACTTTCAAATCCTGAATCTCTTCATCAAATGTTTCTTTGTAATCGGTTATGAATGAATGTGAAAAGTCTATTATATTAACCTTCCCCTTCTAATCGATTATGAAATTCCGAATTGCAACATCATTATGAACTATCCCATGTCGATGAAGAGCCTTTAGTTGTTTTTCTGCTTTCCGTTCAAACTTCAGTCTTGTTTTTCTGTCACTGTTCTCAATTATCTCTTTTAATGTAATTTCCTCATTTGGTTTTATCAAAGTCATAAGTAAAAACTTCCCAGCGTACATGTCAAATACATCGAGTCCAAACTTGAAAGCAAAGAGACCATATCCCAGTAATTTTGGAACTTCAAGATCCTTGGATTTCGACAATTTTTTAAAAACTTCAAGCTCATTCTCGTAAAGCTTCTTGGTTGACAAGATATAGTCTTCTGGTGAACAATAATATGTTTCAAACCTATCCAAGTTTTGAGATATAGCGTTAATCCATAATGCATTGTATACCTTCATGACCATCTCATCAGGCAAATAGTCCTTATACTTTCGTAATTCTCGACCATAAGATTTCAAAAGATCCTTTTTCGTAACGATAAAAACTTCACAGACGTGTGCGCCCTGCATTCTCTGAACCACAGATCCCAGAAAAAATGATTCATTGATCTGAACATTTGATGACCTTTCAGTAAAAATACCCTTAGAGAAGTCAATTGGAAAGATTGATGAATCAAGATTACGGGTCTGGGTTCGCTTCCTGGCTACTTGTGATCTTGCAGCTTGTGATCTCGTCCTTGGTCTAGTTTTAGGTTATGCATGATCTTTCCTACCACCTGTTTTAGCAACTTTGAGACCACGACCATCATTATCATCATCATGTTTTCTAGAGAACTTTTCCCTAGTTTTCGAACTTTCCCTGCTTTGACTGCCACTGCAGATTCTTTTATCAATGCTTTTGATTTGTTGACGTGACAATTTGTTTCTTTCATGCTTACCAGCCATTGTCGTTATTATTGAAAGCAACGCATTTTGTGGTGGGGTGTAGTTTTCCACCTTCTTATCTGCGATATTGAATAGCGAATATCTGAAGCCAAAACTGGTGAATTGGTGTTTGAAATCTTTTGCGTTTAGCTGTTGTTTTCTTAGTCTTATCCATGATTGTATTAGGGTTTTGTTTACCCAACGTTGTTTTACCCCATCAAATTTATCTGGTATTTCGTCAACATTCATTTCAACAAACAATAGTACTTTGCTATCTGCCACAATGAACGTTTTTGTTCCAGCAAACAAGCAATAAGCCATCATTTGCCTGAATATAGTAGTAAATAATGTAGAAAACTCGTTAGAATGTCTGCTTCCTAACAAGGCTTGAAAATCTATGGTTTGAGTTCCATCATCAACCTTGATGAAAGGACTTAAATTCAAATCTTTCTTGAACTCAACCAAGAGTGGAATGGTAGATATTTCTTCTGAGGTTCCATCTTTTAATAAGCTCACATCGATAATACAGTCAACTTTAGATAACAAAGGGAAATTCACGTTCTCCGGCATTCCATGTATTTCGCCTGTCAACGTATCTGACTCTTGTAGCTTGACTTTTAGAACATCACCACCGATCCTCAATTGATATTCCTCAGTAAAAGCTTTAATGAATCTCACTATTCTTATAAAGTCATGGTAAATATATTTTTCGTATCTGTAGTGACTAAATCTAAATTTCATGATATTATCCAAATGTGTAGTTAACCTCATCAATTTGTTCGGATCTAAATAAACCTCTAGATTATAGAGCTTTGAGTTTATTAATGCAAGTTTTAGCGTCTCCTGCATGTTGACTGGATGATAAGGATCATTTAAATTAAAATTTTGGAAACCAGGCAAAATAAGCTTGAAACCCTCTATCACTTCAGAGATCGTACCCGTTGAAATATAGAAAGTTGATGTTACAGAATCATTAGCCGCGCCCTGAGCATTTGCATTATATGGTATTCCTCCCAGATAGTTCAAAACAAAACAAGGGTATTGTTTGAAAAACTCTTCCTCTGAAGTGTTAGTGATCCAATATCTTTCAAAGCCTATCGAACGAAATCCCCCCACTATTGTCTCTTGTAGACGTTGGAATTGTTTATTAACCACAAGTTGGTCGCCATCGTGGGCCTGCCTCAAGGATTGCAAAATCTCTTCCCTTATTTCAGAAAAGTCCATTTGCCACAATGCTTAAAGCCTGAATAAGGAGACAACTCTTTTGATCAAACACTTTTTGAGGCATTTGACACTTTTGTGTCAGAATTATTCGCGAATGCGGCGTAATTCATAAAGTGCACAAATTTGGAAAGAAATTGGGGTATTGATCACGTGAGCATAGAGTAAACCATTAGTTTAGTCAATGATGTAGAATAGCCAGGACAAAAAGAAGAAAAATAACGAAGGATGCAACTAGCCCCATGATTGAGTATTATTGAATGTGTTGAGAGACGTAGCACCTTAAAAAGCTCTGAAAGATTAAGCGTAAAGGTGAAAAAATAGAGATCAGTGGAAAAAGGTGACACAAAAACACACAGAAGTAACATCAAAGATTGGCGAACAGCTGAACAAAATTCTTACTGCACTTTAAATAGAACGCCCAAAAATCATTTTGGAAATTACAATGGACAATCAAAATATCACCAATGGTACTGCACCAATAGCAAATAACTAGGACTCTCGCCAGCACTTGGCCAGCATATTTGTTGCTGCGAGAAGAATTCGAAGTTCCTCCATTTTGGAACAGTTCCAATCATTTTTATATACAGAAGGAGATTTAAATCATCTAAATCCAGAAGTGCAGCCAGGTTGCACATTCAACAGAAACCATAGAAAACATACTCACCTAAAAATGTTAAAATTTCCATTGCTCTAAGAACACAGAGACAAAAAAAAGAGTCTTCTTATATGTTACACTATATAACCTGATAATTTTGATACCAATTCTAATGGCTTATTTAATGATTGTTGCTTCTTTACAAAAATTCTTAGGACTTATTCTACTTGAAAAACCTATGCTTGAACCTCTTTCGTTTGTTTAGGAACAACCGACCAAATGGACTACAAGATATACTGTGGATATACTACCGTACTAATAGAGTGATTCCTGTAGTTCATCATATAGAAAGAAATACCAGTGTAATAAAATCACGTCATCAAGTAATAACACAGAGCTCTCTGAAAGACCAACTGAAACTTTTGACGTTGTAGCCTCACAAAAGTTTCCTAATGTAACTCTTCTTATCATGTACTAGTGTTGTATATATTGTTCAGCACGTCATACATCTCCTTCACATCGAATCATCAAGATTGAAAATGCATGTTGATATTTTAACAATGCAGACTAATTAGTTCCACATTTTCTGTAATTATTAAAACGATTAATTGGTGTTATTTCTTACCATCCAAATCCCTTAGCTTCCCACAGTGTATCATGAATATATTCTCATAAAACCTCATCATCTCCAACATTTCTAATTTTAACTCTCTTCATTTTCTCTTTGAACTCTCCAACAAACAAGTCTTTAATTGAATCATTAATTTCTTTATTCTCCATCAGTTCTCGAATGGAATATATTTCAAATTTACTCAATCCTTCAATATCAAATTTGTAAATAGAAGTGAAAAATTCATTACCATGATTTTCCCTAATTTTAAATATTATTGCCTTTGTGAGGTAATTAGTAATATAATTTGGTAATTCAATAACTTGCTTTGTCGGATTGAGATTTATATCATATTGAAATTCACCAATTTTTATAAACTTTTCAATATTTGATGTTCCTCTATAATTATACTCTGGAAGGTTATAAATCTCATCATTTGAGTCTGATTGAATATAAATATCAAACAGTTTTGGTGATGAAGTTAATAGTGCTCCATTTAAAGGTCTAGAATGATCATAAGTGATTTGTGTAATGTAAATAGGTTCAAGAAATTTTATTGCAAATTGTGTGTTTTGAATATCTGATGATTTCCAATAAGTTTCTTGTGGTGTTAAAACCATAAATGGTGTATTATATTCTGATTCAGAAGGTATTTGTATATCATTTGTATTTGGACGTTTAGAACTTTGCAAAAATGAAAAGAAGGATTTCTTGTATTTTGGTTCAAAAGATGATGATGTTAGATAATTGACCAATCTTGCACCATTAGAAGCCATGGAATAGTTGATCTTATTAACTGATTTTCCAGATACTTCTTTTCGATCGTTATTTTCCTCATTTTTACTGGTTTCTTTATGGATAAGTGTCTTTAATTCATTAATCAATTTATTCTTATTCTGTTGAAATTGATCAGATATGAGTGAAAGTATTTCATGTTTATTCATAAATCCAATCTTATTATTCAAAAATTCATCAGAATAATTTTGAATGAAATGTTTTAAATCAAGTTGAAATGATTCTTTAACTTCTCTATTGTTAAGTATTGATTTAACTTGATTATCAATATATTTTTGAAATTCTGGCAAAACTTTAACATTATTGTATTGATCTAGTAATATTGGTATTTTTTTATTGTCTAGAGGAATATCATTAATATCAATTGCTTCTATTCTTCTTATCAATTCATTGTTTTTTTCACTTAAAGTTAATAACTCTTGATCAATTTTAATAAACTTGTTGTTAAATCCATCAATCTTCAAATCAATATATTGTTTTAAATCAGTCAACCTATTTTTATTCTTATGACTAATCTCATTGATTTGAAATTGTAAATGGTTTAATGTCTTTGAAATCTCAGCAAATGATGATACAGAGATGATTTGGGTATCTCCATTCTTGGAATATATAGAATTAATGATAAATAGATTCACTATCACCAAAGCAAAGAATATCAAGAATTTATATGGCCTTTTAAAGGTCCTGAGAGCTATTTTTAAGAATGCTTCAAATTGCGAATCATTTGATTCTGTTGTTATTGATTGTTTATAAACTTTGTATTTCTGATTCAGTTTATTCGTATTTATCAGTCCTTTGAATTCTTCTTCGATGTAATCAGACTCATCACTGTCATCTGACTGGAACTGTGTTACTTTGCCCATTACTTGGCTCTTATTTGTTTTTTCGTTTTTATTAATTTGTTTGTTTATTTTGGTGTTTCATTATTTGTTTTTATTTTAATTACCGAATTAGGTTAAACAATTAAACTCATCGCATTACCAAAAAGTCTACATATTTGATACTCAAATGTTTATTTAAACTGAGAAAACTGATGACAAGTTCTTCAAACTATTCTCAATCTCAACCAGATCTTTCCAGATCTCAGAATATGTGTTTTTACCAGCTTTGGCGCTGAATTGGCTTCTCTTATCCACGTTTAATAATATGAACCATCTGATCAAATTGAAGTCAATAATAGGTTTAAATCCCAACTCATTATTCGAAAATCTATTGGATTTAGGATTCAATCCAAGTGCATGTCCTATCTTATCACTTAGCTGTTGTTGTAAGATATAAAGTCTTCTATAAGTTCCTTCACTGATTGGTGTCACTTTAAATAGAGATCCATCAATATTTGAACCGATATTTTGAAAACTAATTTTATCCAGTTGTTCAACTTGTTTAAATTCCTCATACTTTGGAACCATTCGTAAATTAGTAGTTAAAGAATTATTGTTAAAGGTAGTTTTCTTTAATAGTTTTTGTCCAGACAGAGATTTTGGGTCATCTGGTTGATAAGACAAAACACTTAATTGTTCATCATCATCTGCAACAAGGAAATATACTTCACCATTATCAACCAAAAAATCAGCACTAGATACATTCACATCTTGAAGATCTTTACCCAATAAAAATAATCTATATGGTTCTGCATCAAATCCTAAAAAGCTGATACTCTTCAAACTATCACCTAACATCAATAAGTTCCCGAAACTTTTAGATTCTGAAACATAAGTAGGAGTATCAAAGAATGCAACAGGAACAGTACTATTATCTTGTTGTAAATCTCTAATCAAAACTTTAGGTCCTTGACTTACTAAAAATCTCCCACTGATCTCACAAACAGTAGTGACAGCACCTTTGATAACTTCTCTGAAAATCTCTTTAAATTTGAATGTCAAATCAGGTTTATTAGGATCAGGAACAATTGAAATAATGTCTAAGATCACGAATGATCCATAAACTGTTAAATCTTCAGTTCTGTATTCACCAATACCTAACACCACAAACTCTTTCTTCTTCTTTGATCTTGTTGAAATTGTCAAATTTACACTCTTGGCATCATTCACAACTTCATTTTCCTTTAATTTAATCTCATCAATTAGAGCCCAATTAATAGGATTGATCAACTTGACGGAGCTTTTATAACTCAAGGCTTTGAGAGCACCATCTTCAGTACCAACAATAGGTTCTCCTTCCTCATCTTTTGCATCAAATGGTATTTCTTCCAAGCAAGACAATATTAATAATTGAGATGTTTCATGATATACCACATTTGTCACAGATTGTCCAACTTTATGAATGGTTATAGGAAGTGATTGAGTGAAATCATGAAGATTTGAGGAGAATGGTATTGAACAAATTCGTGCAGCTTTGGAGTTATCAATATACATGAATTGATCATCTTCATTGGATGAAGTGGATTTGAAAGGACAAATAGATATAGCACTCTTAGAAGTGAATTTGAAAATTTTTGGGTTGGATTTTGAAGATTTATAAATGATATAAGGTTGTTTACCTGTGATAAAGATGATTTCATGTCCATTCAATGTAATTTTGGTTAATTTTCTTTCTATGATTGTTGATTCTGGATATATATTATTAGGTGCACCCGTTATTAAGTTTAGATTTTCAACTTTTAGGAAATTTGGAGTAAAATTTGAATCATAAAATGTTTTATAAAGGATTAATTCACCACCAATAGTTAATATAACAAGGTATTCTTCTTTTGAGTTATTATCTCCTAATTTAACTAATTCAATTTCCTTTATAAAAGGATCTGGATTCAAATTTTTTGGTTTATCAAATTCTTGAAGTTCTGAAATTTCAATCAATTTATTGATATTCTTTAGTTGATAAACTTTGTCATTATGAGCTTTTTCAAATGCTAATATTTGATTATTAACAGTGGTGACCAAGAAGACGAGATTTTCATTAAAAACCTGTGTATCATCATGTTTTCTCTTTGAATTCTTAGATAAAATTGATGTCAATGAAATAGAACCAGAAGTTAAAATGATATCACTTAAAGATTCTGGTAATTTGATTTTATTTAATTTTTTACCAGTTGAATCAATTTCAAATATTCTGATTTCACCTTTTGAATTCGTAATAATAACACATGGATCTAATATTTTAGCATTGATGATTTCAAAATCGGCTTTTATTTGAAATAATTTCTTAAAATTAGAATCAAACAAATAAATATTTGTAGAACATACTTGTAAGATTCTTTTGGATTCCCAAACAGTATCAATATTAACTGTTATATTATTATTCTTGAAATCAAAACTTTGGAAAATCTTGAAATTATCATTTATAAGAAAAATTTCTGATTTAAAATTGGAATAATCAGTCGTAATCAAAAACTTATTCAAGATATTCCATGTCTTGTTAATATTATTAAATCTTAAAGTCGAATGGATTTTTGGTTTGATGGATGGTTGAAAAGTTGTCAATTTCCCAAACTCATCTTCCCCAGAAGTTGCAATGATAGAAATATCATCTTTGTTTGGATTTTCTAAACCTTGAATTAATTGATCTGGTGATACTTTACCCAACGTAAATGTATTAATTGGTCCATTATTGATAAGTTCATCAGTTTTGGATAATGTGAAATCATCAGAGTCATTAGATGTACTCACCAAATCATCATCATCAGCAGCATATAAATCATCATCATCATCAACTTTAGGTTTTAATTGAGAATTTTCTTGTTCTTTTTTAATTTGGTTTATTTTTAATAAAGGTGAATTTGAAGACCCAGAACCAATGAATAAAGATTGATCAATTTTGGTGATTGATAAAGGAAAAGAACAAAATTTTTCATTTTCTAATCTTTTTTCAATCGTAACTTTGTTTATAATTTTACCATTTATATGAAACTTCAAAGTATGGAAGTTACCCTTTTTATCAATAATCAATATAGTTGAAGATGATATGATTTCAACTTTGGCATCTTCTAAGAATAATTCTAAATCAGATTGATCCTCTAATTCCAAATTACTAGTTTTTTGATAATAACTATTGACAGCAATTCCTCTTAAATTCCCAGAGTTATCAATATGTATTATCTCATTTGAACCAAGTAATAAAGATCCATTTAAAGGTGCTGGAAGAGTCTTGAGATACCAGATATCATATGGTAGGTTTTCAACATTCAAAATAGGTGTTGAGGAGCCAGTAGATAAGTCTAGTGAAAGCACTGTAAAACTAGCAGTATCTTTTCTTTGAGTCAAATCAGCAGCCCATGTAAAACTTTTATTATATAAAATAGCCAAAGTTGGATCCCTGTAATTATGTAAGAAGGAACAATCAATGATATTTGTAATAGAAGCTTCTAATTTTGAAACAGGGACAATTATAGAAGAATCAAAATAATCATTATTGGTTGATTTCTTTTCAAAATCCAATTCTTCATCATCCTGCTTAAATGGTAAGAATCCCAACACATCATTATAAAAAACTAACGAACAAAATCCATTAGGATCCAACCTTAGTTGTGATTCTTGATGATACTCCACATGACTGATATTATTTGCTTGAAATTCCAATTCGTAGAAATGTAAGGAATTGGTAATAACTGTATATCTATCTTGATCCCAAGCAACGACTGATACTTTGGCAAACTTGGTCAGTACTATCAGCTGATCTAATGTAGATCCACCTAGATTTAGGGCCTCTATGCCTATCACTTGACCGTTTAATTTCAATTCATGAATCAACACAAGCTTGTTATTAACAATGTTGAAAATTTGTAGAATGGTATTCTTCACCACGATCAAATCCTTTTGTATATTGCTTGTGAAATTTGCGGTAGTCGATAGTGTGACCCGCGTTGGATCGATGAACTGGTCGTAAACGTTCATCTGAGCCAATTGAAACTTATCAAAAAATAGAGTTGTTCTTCTTTTTAAAAGGTCTTTTTTGAAATGGGCAAAAATTCAAATACAGAAAAATTCGCGAAGATTCAAAAACTATAAGTAAATAACCAGTTCGCGAATTTTTAAACATAAACAAAGGTGCCACAATTAATTTATTACGCGTCAATTGATAGCAGAATTCCATTTTTTTTTGAAGTTCAATTGAGCCATAATAGCAGCGAATATGAGCTTAGACTATTTAGTAGATTTCGGGAGAAAAAAAAGGAGCTACAATAGGAGCAGATGGAATACGAATAGGGAAGTATATCAAATTAGCTAAATGTCTCATTGGTTTAGATGTGTAGGATAGATCTAATTGAAGGAAGTTGGACTTGATTTCTGGAATTGGGTTGGACTTCTCCATTATTTTGATTGACCTGCAATTGAGCAATGGAATTTGTTCTGACAAGAGAAGTATAATCATAATGGTATTGGTCTATGGAGGTACCATGTGAAGGTTCATGTGATATGAGGTTATAATTTGTAGGAAGGAGCACATATGGAGGGGTTACTGGGTATGTTAATGAAAGTGTGGATTTTGGTGAGTCCTCTACGAAGACACTGGATGCTGATGAGGATACCGATGATGATACCGATGATGAGTTTGATGAAACGCTTTGGGATCTTTCCTTTGTAGGTTTTTGTAACTGAATAGATTCTTCTCCATTTAATGAAACAGATGATCTTTTTCTTCTTTTAATTCTATTAAATCTTATCAAATTATCATCAATCTCTAGAAAGACATCCTTATCTTTTGCAAATGTCTTTGTTGGTCTCACTGCTCTATGAAATCCTTTCTTCTTGTAATACAATCCACAAGCGTTACAAATGTTACGACCTTCTTTATCTTTTCTCCAGATTGAGGTGTTGATATTCTGACAATTCGAACAATGTATGATATTGAGATCTTTTAGATTGAGGTTCTTGACCACTAATTTGTTTTCATTTGGAGAACTAGATTGTATGAGCTGATCCAGCAGCTCAGTTGTGGATAACGAATTCTTTTTTGATACAAGTACGGTGGGTCTATGCTTACCTTTAGTTTTGTAATATAGGCCACAAGCGTTACATAAAGTCAGAATGGTATCTGTTTGTACATCTAGCGTTCTCCTCCACATAGGGGTGTTTTCAGTTTGACAGTTGTAACAGTGCATTGTTTCTGATATTGAGCTTTGTGAGCTTGTTTAGGAGGTGAGTTTGGAACTGTGGAGATTTAGGGTAGAGGGGGATATATATTTTTTTATATAAAGCGTTTGGGGGAATTTTTTGGCTTTTTGGCCTTTTGGCTTTTTGGCACTGTGGGTTCTGTTTTGATTGTGGTGAGTTTATCTGATTGCCGTATTGCTAATACCAGGACGGTGGAAATTTGTCATCACGGGGCTTTTTAAAGATTACGAACAATAAGGTTCTGCCTGTGGAGTCACTGTTGCTGTCACCAAGTGTGATGAGTGACTGGTGAGGAGGAAGCACGAGAGTTACACGGTTTATAGAGGAATAACTTTTCTCCTTTTTTTTTGCTTCTGCGGCTTGACACCCGACCGCCATCTTAGTGCCTTCTGGAAGTCTTTCCGACATACTTCACCAGTTCAAGCTACTTAAGCCTTGATGTATCGCTTAAAGAACCACAATCTTAAAACTTGATCGGTGGAACATACACAATTATTGGATTAATAGCTCCACTCTCCTACAATTCATGAGATACACAGTGTGCTGTTCTACAATGGTTGCTTTTGACCTCCTTGACATCCAATGTAATCATTGACCTAGCCCCCGTAACACCGATATGTAGATCGGGCCACTAGAGATTTTACAAAAAAACACATAGGTGACCGGGAGGGATAGGGAATCTTTGGTATACACAATCTTCTAAGAGAGTGCTTTTTTACGGGGAAAGAGGAATGTTGCTTTAAACTACCAATTTTTGGATGAAATTATCACATTTATTTGCCAAATAAGAGGCTTTGCGCTGTTTGTGATTAAACCTGATAAAATTGTTGTGATTCCTATTTTGATTGAATTTGATTGTGGAATTGCGTAATTTTAGTTGACAGGCCGCACAATTCGTGAAAGTTACAATCTTTTTACTACGCCACAAAATTGTGGTGGCGCAAGAACTAATTACGCTTTGAAAAGAGTTTTCATCAGAAAAACAGTAACTAAAGAAAACCGAGGCTTTATCCTCGGCCAGACAACCGGATTCTTTGGACCGACTGTTGTTTTGCCGATCCACCCAAAAACAGGAAACCGCGAAAATATGAGTGTTTTGGTGTTTGGATGTTCAATCCAGAAATCCATTGGCTGAATTTCAAACGCGAACTATCAAAACAGCGTCAACCAACATCAAATAACGTCAAACGAAACATAACAATCTTTTTGAAATTGGTTCAATCAAAAATCTGAAACAAAATGGAAACAATTGACATTCATTCAAAGTCGTTTGTCGTCAAATGGATTCAGATCCCAGACAATTCAACTGCTATTTTTCAATTGAAGCCAATCAAAAGATCCATCAATTTTGCAATTTATAGATCTAATGAATCTAACTTGAATACTCCTTACAGCCTTAACATCGATAATATTGAACGCAAAAATAGCTCATCGAGCTCACTGCATAGAAGAAGATCAAATACAAGCCTCTCATTATCTCTTGAGGAACGTTTGAAACAATCTGCTTTAGATCCTGTTGAATCATTTGGCACGTTGGCTGGTAACGAGCTATTTAAAAATCAATTAAAAGTTGATGAAGGTGGTATTTTTGCATTCATCTTTGATAACACTCGCTCTAAGAATTATTCAAGAAAAGTCTTATTCAACAAGTTTTTCATCATTAATGAAAATACCACTACTAACTTATCATCATCAAATTCTTCAATCAATATTCCAACTCAATTACACCCTGCAAAAGGTCAATTCCTTCAAGGCTATCTATTAAAGAAAAAAAGAAAGAAACTACAAGGATTCACAAAACGATTTTTTATTCTGAATTTCAAATATAATACACTCTCATATTATTTGAATGAAAATTCATTGAAAATAAGAGGTGAAATGCAAATTAATATTTCAACAATAAGTGCTTTTAAAGATGAAAATACAATAGTTATAGATTCTGGGATGGAAATTTGGATTTTAAAAACTCCTAACAAAAATGATTGGGATAATTGGATTAATGCCTTAGATTTCATTAAATTAAATCATAATACAGCAAATAGAACAACTCCTTCCACATCACCTATTGAAAAAAGAATAGATAATGATGGTGCAATTAGCCCCTCCAGTATTACTAACACACCAGTTCTGGGTAATAATCAATTTGCTCAACCTCCAAATACTAGATCAAAAGAATTAAATCGGATAAATGATAAACTTGCCAAATTGGAAACGGTATTGAATTCTATAAATGAAAATGATACCTCAAATATATCAAACGCTAAATCAGAATTAAATGATTTAACTGTCTATGTTAAATCTTTAATATCTTTAGAGCCATTAATGACAGTTGCTTCTCCAAGTTCTGTATTTAGTGAAGATTACTTTGATGCTTTAGATTCTCAAGATCATGAACGTGATGATCATGTGTTTCTATTACCAGGACATAACGAATCAAAATATTCAGTCGACGAATTATCTGATGATGAATCACTTCAAGTTACAGGTAAAGAAGTTAATACATTCCATGATGATTTATCTCCATTACCTATTCAATCACCAGTTAAAAGAAGAAATGATATCACAAGATCAACAACCCAACCACAGAGTCTATTTACTTTCCTACGTAAGAATGTTGGGAAAGACTTATCAACAATTTCAATGCCTGTCACTTCAAATGAACCTTTAACTATTCTACAGAAAATTTCAGAAGCCTTTGAACATGCACATTTGTTAAATGAAGCTGCTCTAGAAGTAGATGATCAGATTAAATTATTAAAAGTTGCAACTTTTGCTACTGCAAGTTTAAGTGCTTTTAGATCAAAGGAAAGAAATTTGCGTAAACCGTTTAATCCAATATTAGGTGAAACATTTGAATTTGTTTCGGATACATTAGGTTTCAGATTATTAGGTGAAAAAATAAATCATAAACCTCAAATATTTGCATTTCATGTGGAATCAAAAGATTGGGAATTATCATTCACTTTAAATCCTGAACAAAAATTCTGGGGGAAATCAGTTGAACTAATAAATAAAGGTACTGTTACATTAGTTTTGAAAAAAAATAAAGAGATTTTTAAATGGACTCAACCTACAACTTTACTAAAGAATATCATCACAGGTGATAGATATTCTGAACCTACAAATTCAATTACTGTTTCAAGTTCTTTAGGTTTAAAATCTATTGTTGAATACAAGAAACCAACAGGTGGTTCATTATTTTCAGGCCCTGCAAGAAGTGAAGAATTAAAAATTGAGTTATTTGATGAGAAAGGAAATATATTGGATTCATTTGCTGAAGGTACTTGGACTGGTTCAATCTCTATCAAGAATTCAAAGGGTTTAAATAATCAGATTTGGAAAGCTTCTAAACTATTAATAGATGAAGGAATAAAATGGGGATTCACTGAATTCGCATCAAATTTGAATCAAATAACAGACGTTGAAAAAGATTATATCCCACATACAGATTCTAGACAAAGACCAGATGTGAAAGCTTATGAATTAGGTAAAGTTGATAAAGCTGAGAAATTAAAATTAGATATCGAACAAAGACAAAGAGATAGAAGAAAAGTTTTGGAAGATGCTGGTTTAGTCCATGAACCAAATTTTTTTATCAAATTGAGTGATCTTGAATATGATGTTGTTAGTGGGAAAAAGAACTACTGGGAAAGAAGAAAGACTCATGATTGGGAAGGTGTTCATAAATTATGGTGATTAAAACATTCTATTATAAGGTTTGCTAGTACAGATGAAGTAAATATGAAAACACACACACACATAAATTGTTCCATACTTTTACTATAGTCAATAAATATCATTAGAAAGGATCCTCATAAGGATCTTCTTCATCATAATCATCATCTTTTTCAAATTCGTAAACAATAGCACCACCTTCACCAAAATTCTGTGCTTCAAGGAATGGTAAATCAACAGATTCTCTAGCTAATTTTTGCTTAGACGAAGTTGTTAAATTGAAAGTTGTCAAATCTTTCAATAAACTTTCAGAATCACTATAACCTTCATTTGAAGTCTCAATAATTGGAGTGTATTGATGATTTCTAGTATTTATATGAAACTTATAATTCAATGATCTCCCTGATTTCCTACGACTAATGAAATTCACTTTGAAACTCTCATTATTCAAACCCTTAACGATCTTCAAATTATTCAAATCAGTTAAAATCTCTTCATCTTCTGTTGGTAAAACTTCAAAAATCGCAGAAGCAACAAATGACAAGATCTTGAATGCATTAGGATAGTTTAAATACACACTATCCACATCAGGCAATGAAGTATGAAATGTAGTCAGTACTGTTAGATTTGGTTTAATTATACTGGTTATGAATTGTGAAATATGCTCCGTTGTCATGTAATTTATAGAATCTATAATTACTAAATTTTTCTTTGATGGATCCTCAAGGGATTCAATAGACTCAATAAGTTTCTTTAATGGTAACCCCAGTGCTTCGATAAAGTTAGATGTCGGTTTGGTTACCGTTTCATAAGAAACGTAGATCAAATTGATGGAATCTGTCAAATGATGAAGAAATTCTTGCACTAGATAATAAGATGATTGTGCAATGGTATCTTGGATAAGGATTAGAGCAGATGATTCCTTTAAGGTTAAAATTCTCTGTAGAAGCACAGTGGAGCTTTGAGTGGAGCTAGTCATCTTGAAAGAGCGTCCTATTCTAAGCTTTCGAAGTGAAAAACTTGAAATGCCCAAATTTTAAAAGATGGAAACTATACTAATATTACATAATCACTAGCATTTCATTTTACTATATAAGCAAAGAGAAGAGATGGAAAGTCAAGAGTTCATATATTGTAGTAAAACTGCTGTGATTGCTGCTGCTGCTGCTGCTGCTGCTGCTGCTGGATGGGGACCTCAATGTGATTACAATCCAAAAAGTCAAAATCCTGATTATTGTAGAACCCATCTATGATTTGTCCAGTGTCGTTGTAATAGATGTGACCAGTGATGTTGTTATTGTTGACGTTGTAACTATTACTATTACAAGTGGTGGTTGGAATGGCAGAGTTGTTCATGAATGAATCTCCTTCTATTGTATCAAACCCCAAAAGGACTGAACTATCAACATCCACTGGCGACTCATGAGTCTCCATATGGTACACTTTGGCGACATAATATGAAATCTTCATAGCTTGGAACTCTAAAACATCATCTTGGTCTATGAACAAGTCACTAGTTATTGGAGATCCATAAATATCAAATACTAACTCAGAATTGGAGATACCAGCACTCGATGGTGGAACTACTCCAGGATAACAGTCAGCATGTAGGATTTCAGAGTTGTCCTCACTGTTCAAGCCTATGACATAAATTGGGACATCCTTCAACCATTGGGTTACTTTCTCTTTGTGTGGAATACTTGGTGAATCTCTTGGATTGAATGAGGTAGGAAAAGTATTAAGATCTTGAAAGTTTATAAGTTGTTGCAAAAGAAACTCTTGCTGATTGAATTGTTGTAATGCATTCTGAGCTAACTTTGTTCTAATTTGATCATATGAGTAATAGTTTCTTGGAAACAGCAACTGGTTCGAGCCATTAGGTGGACTAGAAATGACCTGTTGAGACTGGTGTTGGATTGGGTTTATTTTTGATTGATCATGGCTTTGATCGTGGTGGGTTGTGAGGTGTGACAGAGCTGGCTTATGTTTGTTGAGATTCAAAGCTCGTAATCTTTCAGCTGGGCTGGTATTCTTCTTTGACTTCTCCTTCGATAGCAACCCTTTTGATGTGTAACCTTTCATTCTCCTTTGAGCCAAATGTGGTTTTGAGGCCAAAAAAAATATAAATTCGAACCAACAGTGGTTAACAACAATTGTGTAATAATGATTTACAAAACAATATACAGGATTTGTGACACCAAGTCATCTTTTTGTGGGGGATAAGTTTATTAATATTAATTTTTAGTATCTTTGTGGCTTGTGATTTAAAAAGGTTTTTGTGTCATAAGACTCTAAACAAAAATGTCACAAAAATGGAAAGGGCCAAACATATACAAATACCAGTAGGACCATATTTATCATCATAATTGGCAACAACTTTAGATCTGATGTTGATTACTCTCCATAAGTAAATTAGCGTGGAATAAACAACGGTAGTGACTGTAGTAATGAAGAAACCGACAGAGGCTGCTAATGATACTTTATCACCATAACTTAATAAAGTAGTTGTTGTAGCACTTAGTACCAGAGCAATGGATAACCAACTTAAAAAGGTTCTCTCTGTTGCAAAGTATACTTTTGGTTCAACCCTTACAGGTACACAAATCTTTTTACCTGGTGGAGCAACAAACCTTGATTCGAAGACCGTGTCTGATGAAACTTTATAAACAGTCTCATCTTTAAACCAATCCTCCACTTGTCTTACAACGTTATGGTATAGATTAATTAGTGGGTTACCACCATATTTCACCACTTGCCTTTGTTGTTGGGCACTTGTGTTAGTTAATAATGGTGCTTCTTCAGAAGTACCATTTTGATTTGGTGCAGAGGAAGTATGATTGGATATAGCACCGAATTGAGTGCCTGCTAATTCTTCCTCATCAAGGTATTCACCACTTGATGTATTCGTATTCGATCCATTACCAGAACTTCTATGGATACCAAATTCATTGGTTAAGACTGGTTTTCTGATATCAATATCCATTTGTGGTAACCAGAATGGAATCAAATCAATTCTTTCAGGTAATAAAGTTGCAACACCATGAATGAATTTGGAGAATTTAGGAACAGCTTCAACTAAATGAGAACTGATTAAATTTCTAACCCATTCAGGTGGTTCTTGACCTAATTGTGTTTGTAATTTGACTTCTAAAACAGCATATGGGAATCTTTCAACATCTTTTGGTGCAAGTTGATTGAATGGCCAATCCACACCAATATCAACTCTTCTCCAATTACCCTTTGTTCTATCATGGCCATCGAAATTATCTTCTCTAACCATGGTTAATTCAGTATCTAAAGAGATACGAACTCTAGCATCACCTGGTAGTTGGAAAGCAGTTCTGTTATAGAAGGATCTAACAACAGGTCTTAATCTTTTTTTTAATACAGTGTATTGAGTCTCAGTAGCTAACGCTTCCAAGTTCTCAATTTCTTTAATTGGTTTCTTACCATCTTTTCTCATTTTTTCAAAAGCTTGTGGAACAGTAAATTCACCTTTCATGAAACTATTGACATATCTTTCTTTCAAAGGAAATCTAGCTTTGACAGATTTTTCACCAGTCCAATCTTCTCTATGTGTTTTTCTTTCAACAAAAATTGTATCAGAAGCCATACCACCGTACCATCTCAATCTATGAGCTTCAGCACCTTCATCTTTTCTTAATCTACCATAGTAAAGATCCAAATTTTCATTATCATAGTAGATTGAAGTGATTGCAGAATCTTCTCTATCAAATTCTTTATCAGTATTGAAGACCAAAACTGGTAAATGTTTCAAAATGATTAATTTGACTTCAGTAATATTATCTGGATGGACCCAATATTTGGTTGTTTGACGAACAAAGTTTTGTTGTCCTCCACCTGCAGATGAATCACCCTTAACTGGATTACCTCTTGTTCTAACAAGATCATATAAACCAGACAATTTGACAACTAAAGAATCATAATTATCTTTGAAAAATGGTTTAGCATCCAATCTAACATGGAAGACAGGTTTCAAATTCCACTTGGTTTGTTTATCATGTTTCTTGATAATTTTTTGGAAACCAGTGTAGTTTAAACGGGTAAACTTGGCCAAATCATGAACATCTGCAATTATATCACTCAATTCCTCTTCCAAATCCTCAAAATCCTGTTCTAATGGTGATTCATCTGTATCCAGCAGATCAATGACATTTCTGACAGAAGACTCGGCACTTTTGATTCTTCTACTAATCTCACCACTTTTAAGTTTCTGGAATGTATACACCTTATCCAGTTCAGCTTCAAGAGATGTCAAGAATGATTCCTCAAGGTGGTCACTCCATCTATGATTATTAGATTGTAGACCTGTTTTGAGTTCTTTTTTCAAGTCATCATAAGCAAGGTAGTAAAAGTTGTAGTCTCTAATCAAAGAGCTTTTCAAATGTTCACCAAACTTCATCTAATGTAAATTGTCACCAAAATTGTCAACTCTTAACTCCTGATTTGAAGAAAAGAACGGGAACTTGAACCCTTTTATTACTTAAATTGATTTTGGTGACTCCCCATTCCATCAACCTGTTGCACGTGGTTTATCTTTTGAGAACTTACCTCTTTTGGATTATTACTTAATTGGGATGTTTTCATGATTATATAATATTTTGGTTTAGTTTGGGAGTGTCAATTTTTTTCCAGGGCGATGAGGTTTTTGGTGTTTGTAATTAGCTAAAAGCTATAACTGTTGTAGTTGGTTTTCTGGGTATAATTTATAATGAAGGTATGTATGTTTGCTTGTTTGGATAGAGTGAATAGTATAAGCTAACACTATCATAAAGGTCGAAATAGCTAATGAAAAGATACTGTCAAATTTTGAAGTATATCAACACTTGAAAGAAATACAAATTCAACACAACTGGATAAAGCCAAAAGACGTCTCAGACGACCAAAAAAAATCATTTAGGAAGGTTCACAATCATGATTTGGAGGCGATAACGAAAGATATCACCTCATATCTATCGAAAAATAACATAGAGGAGCAATCTGTTGAAAAAATAACAAACATAATGACAGATTTATCGAAATTCTCACTAGAGAAGATTGAAAAGCTACAAATTATAAATACATGTCCTCATTCCCTAGTTACATTATATTCAATTGTTGAAGAATGTGATCAAAGATTCACTGAAGAAGAGTCAAATGAAATTTTGGAGATAATACAAAAATACTTCCCAATAATAGATGATGAGTTCGAAGAAGAAGAAGAAGAAGAAGGCGAACAAGACGAACAAGACGAAGTTATGGCTGATGAGTAGAGTTACATAGAATCATATAAAACAAGAATAATAATCAATATATTTTTCTTTGAAGTTCCAATTATTTTTTGGTCTCTTATTCTTGCCCTTGTTTACGAACACCACTAACAATATCATCAACTCTCAATAGTAAACAAGCACTTTCAATAGCTGTTTTTATACTTTGTTGTTTGATAACTTCAGGTTCCCAAATACCATATGAGTTCATATCCACAACTTTACCATGCTCACCATCAATACCAAAAGTGTATTCACCTTTTGCATGTTTAGCTCTCAATTGTGATAAAATTCTGATTGGATTACCACCAGCATTTTGAATCAATGTTCTTGGGATGACTTCAAAAGCATCAGCAACAGCTTGGTATGGCCACTGTTGAATACCTTCAATTGTTTTAGCCTTTTCACTTAATTTAACTGAAACAGCCATTTCAGTAGCACCACCACCTGGGGATAAACTTGGTTCAAATATCACATTACGAGTTACAGCCATAGCATCTTGTAAGTTTCTTTCAATCTCATTTAGAATATCTTTAGATGGACCTCTTAAAACAATTGTACAAGCTAATGGGTTAGAACATTCGGTCAAGAATGAAAAGTATTCATCACCAATTAATTCAACTTTGAATAAACCACATTTAGTACCAACATCAGCTTCACGAAGATCTTCAATTCTATTAACAATAGTGGCACCTGTTGCTCTAGAAATTCTATTATTATCTGATTTTTTAGTTCTTCTTAAAGCTGAAACACCTCCTTTTAATAAATAATGTTGAGCTAGATCAGAAACACCTTTTTCAGTAATAATTAGATCTGGTTTAAAACTTAAAAGTGTTTCACATAGTTCTTTAACTTGTTCTTCTTCAATTTGTAAAATTCTATTCCAATCTTCTTCTTTTGTGATTTCAATGTTTGTTTGAGATTCACCTTTCTTATATTCTAATGGACAATCCAATAATATAACTCTTGGGTTTTCTATATATCTTCTCATTTTTGGGTGTGTAACATCTTTGTTCAACAATATCCCATTTAAAACTTCACTATCTTCAATATCACCACCTGGGATTTTTTCAATTCTAGCATATCTTTTGGTATCAATTTCTTTATGTTCACCTTGTTGGACTAGAACAGTTTTAACAGCTTTTAAAGAAAGTCTGCACATCAAATCTGACCATTTATTCACATATTTTGTTCCGATTGAAGCTCCAATTAATTTGATCATAGCTTCTTCATTATCTATATCAATAGGTCTTGAAACTTCATGAATGATTTGTAAAGCATCACTCAAGGCTTGTTTTAAAGCTTGAATGATCACAACAGGGTGAATGTTTTTTTCAATGTATGGGAAAGTTTGGGCTAAAATTTCACCAGCTAAAATGATGACAGTAGTAGTACCATCACCAACTTCTTCATCTTGAGTTCTACTTAGCTCAATCATTGATTTTGCCGCAGGATGAGCAACGTCAATCTCTCTCAAAATGGCATGTCCATCATTAGTAAGAACAATACCGCCCATTGGGTCCAATAACATCTTAAGCATGGCCTTTGGACCAAGACATGTTCTAATGATATCGGAGACAGCCTTAGCAGCGGTGATGTTTGAAATCTGAGCTTCACGACCAGTCTGTCTTTCGGCAGAGGTATCTATAAAACATAGTCAGTAAGGTGTGTTTAAGGAGAAGAGTACAGCTGACTTACTCATGAAAACCACAGGAGCCTGCATTTTACCGATTTTCTCTTGTTCTTTTCGATGTCAAAACGTCGAAGTTTCGTGTTTTTTTGTTGATTTTTTTTTGCCTTTGAAAATAAAAAATTATTTCGCGATGGATATGACTGAAAGGGGTAATATTCGCGGTAATTGCTAACACAAAAAAAAATTGATGGATTTTTGGTGGTTTTAAACAGTTCGAAGGTGTTGGTTTGGGGATAAATCTGACGTTATAATGGTGGCCATCACAGAGAGAATCCAGCAGATCCAGCAAGAGCTATCAAGAACACAAAAGAACAAAGCCACAGAGTACCACATTGGTCTTTTAAAAGGTAAATTAGCCAAACTACGTCGTGAATTACTGGAACCAGCACCTGGCTCTTCAAGCTCTGCAGGACAAGGATTTGAAGTGAGTAAGAGTGGTGATGCTAGAGTTGTGTTGATTGGGTTCCCATCAGTTGGTAAATCGTCGTTTTTATCCAAGATCACCAGGACAAAATCAGAAGTTGCGAGTTATGCCTTCACAACGTTAACTTCTGTACCTGGTGTGTTGGAACATCAAGGTGCTGAAATTCAAATTTTGGATTTACCAGGTATCATTAATGGTGCTGCTGAAGGTAAAGGTCGTGGTAGACAAGTTGTTGCTACTGCTAAAACTGCAGACTTGGTGCTAATGGTTCTTGATGCTACAAAAGGTGCCAATCAAAGAGAGATTCTAGAAGGTGAATTAGAAAGTATTGGTATTAGACTAAACAAAGAAAGACCTAATATATACTTCAAAATAAAGAGTTCTGGTGGTATCAAATACAGTTATACTTCATTACCAAAGAATCTTGATGAAAAAGTTGTCACTGGTATCTTGAGAGATTATAGAATTCATAATGCAGATGTTTTAATTCGTGATGAAAATGTTACTATTGATGATTTTATAGATATTATCAATGATTCACATAGAAAATACGTGAAATGTCTCTATGTTTATAATAAGATTGATGCCGTCTCCCTTGAGGAAGTTGATAGAATTGCTAGGGAACCAAATACAGTTGTGATGAGTTGTGAAATGGATCTAGGAGTACCAGATGTCATCGAGGAAATATGGTATCAATTAGATTTATTAAAACTATATACAAAAAGAAGAGGAATTGCTGTTAATTTCAATGACCCAATGGTTGTTAGAAATAATAGTACCATTGAAAATGTTTGTGATTCTATTCATAAAGATTTCAAATCTCATTTTAAATATGCGTTAGTTTGGGGTTCATCAACAAAACATAATCCTCAAAAATGTGGGTTAAACCATTTAGTTCATGATGAAGATGTTGTTTCTATAGTAGCTAAATAAATTCCATATGAATTATTTATTTATACCTCTTTTTTGCAAGAAATCTTTAGCTTCGTTGATCTTTGTAGCTAGATATGGACTACCACCTTTATCTGGATGGTTAGCCAACATGATTTTTCTATGAGTTTCTTTCAATTTTTTCTTAGTCAAAGTTGTTTCTTTTAGATTTAAAATTTGTAAAGCTTCTTTAGCACTCATCTTGCTACCAAAGCCCCCTTTGAAGTAAGCTTTACCGTTGATACCTGGTTGACTTGACTTGAAAGAACCTGCAGCAACATAGGCTAGAGCAAACACGCCAATACTGGTTAATACTGGATGTTCTCCTAGAGTTTCAAAAGTTTTATCAAAATAGTACTCCACGGAACCTTCTTTTGGTCCATTTTGCTGTGCTTGTTGAGGTATCTGTTGGTCTAAAACAATTTTTTGTGATGGCTGTGGACCTTCTCCAGGAATAGGAAGTGATGGGATTTCAATAGAGTTTGACATGCTTTTATGGACCGTCTAAAGTGGTTGAAATCAGGTCATGTTCGACATTTCTATCGGTTTGGTTTTTTTTTTCTCCCATGATTATCCCGCGAAAACCAAATTATCACGTGATTAAAAGGAAATACTTTGAGAAATACCCAGATTAGGAAATTACCTGATATGGAAATACAATCTGTAAAAGAAAAAAAATTTATAGAAAAATTTATAAAGAGATGAGACATATAAACAAAGTGTCTTTTCTACATTTGAAACTACTCCTAAATGAGAATCGTCGCCTGTCATTTCTGCTCATCACCATGTTACCCTGGTAAAGGTATAATGTTTGTTCGTAACGATGCTAAAGAGTTCAGATTCTGTCGTTCTAAATGTCACAAGAACTTCAAACAACGTCGTAACCCAAGAAAATTGAAATGGACTAAGGCTTTCAGAAAAGCAGCCGGTAAAGAATTGGCTGTTGACTCTACACTAACATTCAGTGCAAGAAGAAATGTTCCAGTTCGTTATAACAGAGATTTGGTGGCTACTACTTTGAAGGCAATGGCTAGAGTTGAAGAGATTAGACAGAAACGTGAAAGAGCATTCTACAAGAACAGAATGAAAGGTAATGCTGAAAGACAACTAGCACTTGACAAGAAATTGGTTGAAAGTAATCCAGAATTATTGAGAGTAAGAGAAGTTGAAATCGCAAAGAAACTTGAGAAACAACAAGCTAAAGAAGCCAGATTACAAAAAGAAGCTGAAGAAGAAGAAGCCGATAGTGATGAAGAAATGGATATTGAATCTGAAGAAGAATCTGAATCTGAAGAAGAAACTATCAAACAAAAAGTTGTGCTCAAGAACAAGAAACGTTCTCAACGTGTTTTTTAATTTATCATATGTTGGTTGGAATCATATTGTGTATATTAGATAATTGAAATTATATCATTTGGGTAAATTGATTACATGTATATTAGATAATATTATTTTCACAGTTATTCTCTCAAGATTGCTGTGTTAGGTAACTTCTTGAAGATGGCAACAAACCCACCACCTACTAATTTAGTTCCAACTTTTGGTCTACAAACAATACCTTCTTCATTTGTGGCTCTAATAGTTGTAAATCTTGTATCCCAATCTTGTAAACCACCTCCGATACCAGGGACCAATTGGATTGACCTTATATGTGTCAATTGGATCTTTGATTGTTTAACTTCTTTAATAACGTCCAATAGTTGGGTCACTGACGGGCTAAATATCACCAATGGACTATCTTGTTTCAAATGAGTAGCAATTTGTGCAACATTAGGAACTATATCTGCCATATCCAGGAAACAACCACTCAGAAACTCTTCTTTATCAAGTTCTGTGGAATCTTCATCATGTTTCTCCAAAGCTTTCCATTCATCACTTTCTAATAGCCAGTCTTTAGGAGAAGAAGATAGATGGAATTCAACGTCGTTTTTATACATTCCTCTTTTGAAATTCTCAACGTTCTTGCGACCTCTCTTGGAATGAGCTTCATTACAATCAATCGAATGCAATATCGCACCTCTTACACCAAACTTGTCATAAAAACAATTACCAGCATGGATTCTAGATGCAATAGCAAGAGTAAGAGACCCATGTCCTGTTCCTGCCTCCAGAAACTGTAATGGTGATCCTGAAAGTTTGTTGTCTTGTGTCAGTTCTGGATAGTCCACATGTAGATCTGCTAAGGTCACAATAGAGGAAGAGTCAAAGGGATAAATCGGTTGTGCAGCTCTCTTACTCAGGTTTATATAATCTTCAGTAGATACATGTGTTACGATGTATGAATTCTGATCTTTGGACTTGACAATGTTTCTTGATTTAAGACCCATAATAGATTCATGTGGGATGTGATCGGACCCTATATTCACTTTGAGACCTTCTTCCAAGGGCTCAGTCATCCATAGTCGGTCACTTCTGGATATCGACCTCACTAGAACGTTATCTCCCTTGCGGAAGCTCCCGAGGAACCTTTTTAAAAGCATATTCGTGGTGTGATTTGATCAAGTGCAAGAGATGAGCCTGTGGAAAAAAATTTTGATAAAATTAACCAATATCAAAAGATAAACACAAATACAAACACAACCACTAATAAAAAAAAAACCTCAACATTAACGGTTATTAAATACCATTTTAAAACATGCTGAAATGTCAAGCCTGCTCATTGACCTATCAAAACTAAAATCACTACATAAAGAAAATCATACGGTAAAAATTCGTGTTTTGGGCACGGTTCTTGACTATGATCCCATGGGTCAGTGTATCACCATCAAATCGATTAATGTCCTATCACAAGACTCATCAATGATGAAACTGTCTTTGGACCTGATACAACTCACAAATGCGGAATTCTCAGATGTTGGGACCCTCATTGATGCTAATTGTATTTATGATGGTGAAAAAGTTACAATCTACTCAGTACGATTGTTGGATCATCAAGAATTTATTAATTATATTGAAGTTCTAAAGCAGGTTTCTAATTTGAAACAAGATAAATTATAATCAAGAACACATAATCACATGCCACCAATAAACTGGTCCCAGATCGCATCATTAGAGACCTGGTTCATCATCTCAAAGATTTTCTGCTGCTCTAGGTCATTGACTACTGGAGCAGTCGTTGTTGGTAGTATTTGTGGTGGGGTTGATAGACTTGAGTAGTACAAATCATCAGGAGTCTGTCCTGTTGGCTGCTGCGACGAACCACCATTTAATGGATATTGTTCTAGTTTAGTTGGGGTTTCTTCTTTCAGTTTTTCAAAGAACCTTTGGATTTCATCAAAATCTGAGCTTTTTAGATCCATATCTGTCATGTTATTTTCGAACTTTAATCGAACCATGGCTAATGATAGAATTTCAAATATTTCAACACAAGGGGATGCAGCTTCACATGTTTGAACTAAAGAATTCAAGACTTCAATGACAATTCTATTGGATTTTTCAAATTCTGGTAAATCAATGAGGTTCTCAGGTGAATTATATATCGAATAGAAAAATGATGTTCCAGCCATAAACAAGTTATGCACAGCAGACCATGTATAATTTATAGCCTTTGATTGGAAAAGCTCAGAATAACAATTTATAATACCTTTTGAAGCTTCAAATAAAATTTGCAAAGTTGCATTGTTTGGTCTAGAATTCTTTGGGGTAACACCAAATAACAACAACTTTGAATGATAGTAGTTTAATTTGAAAAATTCAAAATTGAAATTTGAATTTGCCTTCCTCGAGGTCTTTAAAGGTATTTGTTTATACCATTGATCCAATTGGTTGTCCATCTTTAATTTCCATTCATTAAAACTTTGATAATATCTGGGTAATGATGAACCTGAAAAGTATAAAACTTGTAGAATTTCAGCTTGAATTCGCCTTATCTTAAAAAAATTGATAGATATTGTCTTATATGTTGGCAGTGAATTGACTGGACATACAAAATCCTGCTTTTCATATAAATTAATTAAGCAATCATCCAAATCAACGGGAAATTTAGTTGATATACTCTCTTCTGGGATACCAAATGGCCTACCTAAATATACACAAATCTGCCTATCAAGTGAGTAGGCACACCAGAATAGCCTTCTTCGCAGGTCTTTCACAAATGGTGAGAACTGATCATTTAGTTTTTCAGTATGTAAGCCCAAATCAACGCATAACCTTAATGTGGTCCCAAGCACATACCAAACACCAGGAGTTGAAGGCCTCATGATTGAATATAAGGTCAAAAGTAATAATCCCTGAACACATTCAAGTCTATCATCACTTTGATAGATTGACTCGATAAATTCCATGGCCTGTTTTTTGTATGAATTAGACGTTTCAGGGCTATATTGCAATAAATTTATCGATGTTGAAATTGCAAACATTAAAAATAGAAAGAACAAGGGTTTATGTAGCTCTTCTGGGGTATTTTCCATCGTGAGAATATTAAGTTTGCTTGTTTGATAATGATAATAGTATGTATCCTCTAAATTTATAGGTGATGTATTCAGGTTCATTTTTGTATAATTTGAAGCAAGCTTGATATCAGGAGATAGATTTCCGTAAATGGGCTTGAAGTAATTATCGATGAAGAACTCTCTGTGAAGGACAGGTAGCTGAGTATTTGATTGTTCAAAATATGACTTAATTAAGAGTTCAGCAACGGATTTTGATGGTAGATCGGTAATGATCGCAGTAGGTATATTTTTTGGGACTCTTGTTGTTATAGAATTGTTTTCATTGATTGACGAAGGATGAAACTTGACTGCAGTAAAGAGTAGCTTAGCAAAAGATATACCAGAAGAGTCACCAATATAGAAGCTAAGTCCAGATGAATCTGAGGATGGGACTGATAAATTCAGACTTGATTTGATTGAACCATCCTCTGCCAATTTATCATTAATAGATGATCTTTTTAGTTTGCTGTTATTGCTTGTGATTAGTGGAGTTTCTGAATTTATCCTTGTCGGATTAGATGATGAGAGAGCTGGACTATCTTCAGGACTGATTCCTTTTTCTTTCAGCAGCTTTTCCAAATTATTTATCTTGTCCTCTAGATAAATTATATATGATCGAGGAACCTGTCTCCCTGTTGCTGGATCAAGTCCGACACATTCGATTCCTGCTTTGGCACAACGAGAGCACGCAGGGAATTGCTGATCACACTTTGTTTTCTTCTGGCGACATCTTTGGCATGCTGCAATCGTACGTGAAATCCCCACTATCGTGGAAGATGGGCGATCTGTCTTCGTTAAAGTGGTAGATCCTACTCCAGTGGTGGTCTCCTCGTTCTTTCTCTTTCTTCCCATTGCCCTGCTATCAAACGCTATTGTTCTGGGGTCCACTGGAGATGCAAAAAAACTATACAAAATATTTTCGCGGAGAGAGTTCGCGGAAAAAGGAGATATCGCGGTGTTCATAACCGCCCCATTTCAAGACAATACAAAAATTGGCCGGAAAATACCAAAAAACAAAACTCACTGCCTTGGAAGAGAATTCATAAAACTAAGACCAGTTTTGGACAATAAAAGGGCTTCATAAACATGACAACTTACGTCAAAATTGTTAAAGTGAGTAACTCTTATCCTAATTGAACTTCCCGTTTACTCAGATTACTAACCTGTTTTGCTTTCCAGGGGGCCACTAAAATAAAAGTATGTGCTTGTCTCACCCTTTCAGAGGGAATGCGAATGACTAACAAAGAAACATAGGTTGCGGCGCCTAAGCCAAAGTACATCGAGCCTATTATATTGGGGACTTCAGAAAATGATGAGTTCAAGACCATCATGACTGCGCTTCGTGATCGTTTGGGCGAAACGGCCTGGTCTATCGTTTATAAGGCGCTGTTGGTTCTTCACATCATGATTAGAGAAGGTGAGAAAGATGTCACCATTAAATTCCTTTCAAAACATCCGGAATTCTTCAACGTGCAACATATGAAGAACGCAAGAGGCCCAGAGACAAAAAGTCTGTTACGTTATGCGAAGTATCTTTCTGTTAAGTCGAAACAATATCAAGCAACGCACATTGATTATGTTCGAGATGAACAAGAAAACAGTAACAAGAAAGTTGGTAGATTAAGAAATATAACAGTGGAAAAGGGGTTATTGAGGGAAGTTGAATCTGTTGAGTTGCAAATTGAAGCACTATTAAGATGTAGCTTCACTGAAGCTGAGATTAATAATGAAATTGTTTTGACTTGTTTTCGAATGTTGGTGAACGATTTATTGAATCTTTTCCAATCTCTGAACGAAGGTGTTATCAATATTTTGGAGCATTATTTTGAAATGTCAAAGTTTGATGCTGAAAGAGCCTTAGAAATCTATAAAGATTTTGTTGTCTTAACGACAGATGTTGTTACCTATTTGAGAGTTGCCAAACATTTAGAATATGCTACCAAGCTCCATGTTCCAACTATAAGACACGCACCAACTGCTTTGGCTAAGAGCTTGGAGGAGTATTTGCGTGATACAAGTTTTGAAGCTAATAGATCACAATATTTGGCAGAACAAGAGTTCAAATCAAATCCTATTAAAAAGATTGAGCAGAAATCAAAAGAACAACCTAAAATAGATCAACAGTCCGCAGCTATCTCAAACCCTTGGACAAATCAGATTCAAGTCCAGTTTACCCAACCCCAAGCGCAAGGTTTCCAACAATTACAAACTCCTGCGCTTCAACAACAATATACAGCACAAGTTATTCCCCAATCCACTGGAAATCCGTTTGTTCAGTCATCACAAAATCAAGTACAACTACTACAGCCTCAACAACTACAACAGTTCCAACAGGCTCGACAACAGCCACAACAACCACAAACTGTGCAACCTTTGCAATCATTTAAGACTGGTGATTTCAGTAGTGTGCCAAGTGGATCACTTGTTCCTGCTTTCACCAGTACTGGGTTTGGAAATAGTGCTAATGTCACACCACAATTTACAGGTTCAAATCCGTTTGTATCTTCATTACCTTTACAACAAAATCAACAACCTCAAGTCACTCAACCACTGGAATCTACCAAAACAGGTAATAACCCATTTGGTTTGACGTACAAATCCAACACTTTGGATCCAATTGAAGAACAAAAGACTAATAATCCATTCTCTATCCAAAACACTGGATCGACAAATCCATTCTCCCTTACACAACAACACCAACAGCAACCACAGCAACAAATTCAACAACAAATTCAACAACAAACTCTACCACAAAGAACCCTTTCCCAACAACAACCTCAATCACAACAAATACCGTTAGCTGTTCAATCAACTGGGTCGAACCCATTCGAAAAGCAATATACCTCGAACAGAATCTCCATCGCACAACCAACAACATTTGGAGGATTTGAAAACTTGCAAACAACACCTGTATTCCCACAAACTATACAGGAACAAAGAACCCTCCAATTTAATCAACAGGCTGGGTTGGAACTTCAACAACAGATCAACCAAAATAGATTACCGTTGAATGGTATTGGTAATCAGTACACTGGTGGTGCTCAATTCAACACCCAGTATACTGGTGCTACCCAGTTTAATACTAATCAGAATACCAATTATGGTGCTTATAATGGTCCAAGCTTAATCTAAGACTATTTTCTGCCCTCTCTCTGTCCCTCTCCTTCTTTTTTTTACAAGATTACTGTATATAATAGTTTGCGGTGATTAATATTAGAGCTTTAGAAGTTAGAATGTAGGTTTCAATAATTTTACTTTAAATATTGGTCTAAGCTCGTGTATGAGATCTTAAAGGTAAATTGTTAACCTTACATGATGTTTATATGAAATAAAAAATCAGAAATTAGAAACCTTGTAAATATTAATTTGGGAAATCCCACCCATTGTCCATAGTCAATTTTTAATAATAGCTCCTCCATCATTGAAGCTCTGCCTTTATAAATAGTCCATACTTCACCAATACCTCGATATCAGTAAACTCTCTTTCTTTCTCTTCTTCTTCTTCTTCTCCCTGTTCCTTCAGTATCACATTATCACCATCGTTTTGATTCTTCATCTTCTTATCTTTTGTCTTATACTTGTCATGTACATTTTTTACCCTTCTATTAAACCTACTCTCCGGGTTCAAGTGCACCAGTTTCTCATGCCTCTTATAGGAATCTTTCCTCTTAAAAGTCCGTGTACATTGGTCATAAGGGCACTTCCATTCAAGTGTCTGGAGAGTTGGAGCATGTTCCTTGTTCTTCAGTTCTCTCAACGTGTGTATTCTGTACTCATGTTGTGTCGCACAGTGTCTTCTCACTTCTGCTTTACGTGGAAGACCTAGAATCGACCATGGACAGTCTGAGAAAGGACACTTGTAAGGTCTTTTGACTTTGAAATCATCCAGGTGTGTTGCAAAGTGGCTGAGGTCAGAAAAAATATCAGAGCAGTGGGTGCATTTATAGATCCCCTTCTTCCTCGTTTGTTGGATCTTATGCCAGATAACCGTGTTTTCCCGAAGCTGTTGTATTATAGGCTTAGTGTCCTCGCTGTTTCTCAGAAGTTCAAGTTCTTTTTGTTTCTTGGTCTTGTAACCTTCCTTCCTTTGTCTCCTCTTTCTCCTCTTTTGATCTTGTTCAATGTGTGGGCGAAGTTCGGCTAACGGAAAAGGCGACAAAATTTCCTCTGATAGACCTCTACTTTCTCCATCATCTGTTTGTTTAAATTCCGGGAGAATACTAGTTAAAGCCTCAGGGTAGTAGCTTGGTAGTTCTGACTCAAAAGTTTCGCGATGGAAAGTTTCTGACTGTGGAGTGAACACAACATCCTTATTATTCAGCTCATAAGGAGAAGTCTCTATTGAGGTCATCAAAGAACCAAACCAATTCGGCTCCCCCTCACTGTGAATCGGCTCTTTGTTAGGTATACACTGAGAAATGGTCGGTTGACCAAGAAAGTTTTCCATGACAATAGACTGCAGAGCTTCCTTATCATCAGTAAAGTCACAAGTGCCCTCATTACTTGAGTGTGCATGCATATGATGACAGTTCATGGAGCCAGTATGGTAATCATAGCTGGAAGTTGAATTATCACCATCATATATATCTGATAAGTTGTATGTTGGTGTAGGTAAACTTGTGTCAATATAGCTGGTAGTATAAGAAAAAGGTTCTCTTGCAAGGTTGAAGTGCGGCTTCATGGACTTAGGTTCATAATCACGCTGTGATGAACCTATGCTATTTGTCTCATTTGTATGACCCTTACCGGGGAGTTTGTCCTCGAGGAATATTGTTTTTGTAGGGAGTGGTGAATTCATTAGAGTATTCTCAGGTGAATTTTAATTTATTAGAAATTTAGTTACTTCGAGGCTCAGTTTGAGATACTAGGACTGAAATGACAGTTATTGCTATAGTATAGCATATGTTGATGAGTTTGTGTTTTAGGTTTGTGTTTTAGGTTTGTTTTTGGTTTCAAGCGAGGTGGGAGGATAAGAGGATTTATATCCAAAACAGAAACTATGATACGAGCTCACGGCTGTTCGGTGTCATAAATTCATAATTATATCGGGGAGAGAGAAAGAAGCGGTGGGAAACCCATTTGCAACCTTTTGGGCGACGCCCATGCTTCTTTCCTGCATGTTCATGCTGCATCTTTACTGCATCTTTTCTGTTTTATTCCCTTCAGATTTATGCAATATTGAAGAAATTATATCAAATTTTTGAAGGTTTCAGGAGTCAGAAGATGCATTTATGCATTCCATGCAGAATCTAAAACACGTTAAAACCATAAAGCCGATTAGCCTTAACATCCTGCCAACATCATTTCTTTTGCTTCCTTGCTCACCCTACAGCAATACTGTAAAATTAAGCGAATAAAAATTTTTTTTCAAGTTTTGGAGCGGAGATTACCCACTCCTTGCCAGCCTACACTATACCAGTATTTTCTGACATATTCTGTCACCTGAAATCTTCCCTGCAAGATCTGTCTGTGGATGGATCAGGCTTCATTAACCATGTATGGCCTTTTATGACTGAGTTGAAAACAAAAGATTTTTACAATCATGGGCTGTAATGATTGACCTTAAATCCGTTTAATTAAATAGGCTTGTTAATAACATTTCTTTTTTCCTGACGTTCGCAATCATTTAAAGTAAGATACAGAAAAACGATGGAACAAGGTTTGACCTATCATATAATCTGAAACATACAAGAATCCCTTCATCATGATGAAACATCTACAGCTTCATAGTTTGGGGGTCCTGTGTCTTAGATTAACACTTTGCGTTGACTGGGTTGTTTCAGTTTCTGCATATTTTGTTACGGACACGAGAGGTGTTTGAGTTTCCGCCATTTTGAAACAAATTTCCACCTTTTGAAACAAAACTTATTGCTCAACATGTACAGTATTGGTCACATGAAGGTAAATGTTTTATGATAAAAAGTATATTCATGGTTTTGACAGCATAATATGAGGAGTATTTCATAATAAGTAATAGGATAAGGTCACAGAACCTGATATAAAGGAGATATTACTTAGTCACTCGTAGTATACAGTAGAAACTTATCATGCTCAAAGATTATATATATTCCTTCCAAAGCAGGGTACGTGGCATCAAATCGAAAGCTTAAGAGTGATCGAAGAAAGGAAACAAATCACACTAGTGACGGCTTTTGGAGGACTTACGAACTCTGTCATGAGAAAATCATACAATTATATAATTAGGCAATCGAGCCAAAATGTTGTTAGAAATAAGACGACCTTAGGACTTCAATACTTTTTTAAAATATTGAAAAAAAGACCATGATTTAGACTAATAGGCTATGAATAAACCTTCAGGAAGGCGTTAGATCCTGCTTTTACGACTGATTAATATGACTATGATAGGAAGTAGGATATACATTTCGCGCATAGGCAATTTCTCATCTAGGCGTTCTTTGTTCTTACCTGAACCTAAATCTAACCTTGTAAAAAGTCTACGTGTTAGGAGTAGATACCTCAGTTGGAAAGAGTGCAACAATTGTTGGTCAAGGAAATAACTTCGAACACACCAAGCGGTGTTTCGGGCTCATCGCACATCGCACATCACTTACCGTTCTCCAACAACCAAATCCCGAAATCTACAACTGAAAACTGGAATGCCAATAATCGTGATCAGTCTCTTATGACCTTAACCTTAAATTGATATATCTTCTAATCTCTCAACTATTTAATTCATATGATATTCTCAGTTCAACGTTTATACTCTACAATAATATACTCAAAAATACATATACATAAATTCAACTTTTTGTATAATCTTGGTTCAACCAAGTGGCAAGGGGCCTAGTATTTTGGAACATCCAATGGGGTCAAACGTAAGTATGGTTTGATAATTCTGAATTTTGGGAATAAAGTACCAGCTTCTTCGTTAGAAACAGATGGATGAACAATAACATCATCACCTGGAACCCAGTTGATTGGAGTAGTGATTCTGTTTTTGTCACCAATTTGTAAAGAGTCCAAAACTCTCAAGACTTCAGCGGTGTTTCTACCGGTAGAAGCTGGGTAAGCCAAAATCAATCTAACAGTTTTCTTTGGGTCAATGATGAAGACTGAACGAATGGTGAGTTGAACACCTTTGTCATCAACATTGGTGGCATCTTGGAAATCAATCATATCATATTGGTAAGCAATTTCTCTCTTTGGGTCAGCAACAATTGGGAAACTTAAGTGAGAACCAGTGATTTCATCAATATCTTTAATCCAAGCTTTATGAGAATCAGCATTGTTAGCAGACAAACCAATTAATTTAGCACCTCTTTTTTCAAATTCTGGTTGTAATTTGGCAAAAGCACCCAATTCAGTAGTACAGACTGGAGTGAAATCATCTGGATGAGAGAAGAACACAACCCAGTCGTCACCAGCATATTCATAGAAGTCAATTGGACCGTTAGAAGTGTCAGCTTGGAAGTTTGGAGCTTTAGATCCTAATCTTAGAGTGGTACCTTCTGGTTTTGGAATAGACATTTCGAATTGAAGTAATCAGATACTAAAAGTATATTTAAATTGATTCAACAGAGAAAAAATTACGCACATGTTGCTGTTCTTTATATAACGTCCCCTTTTCTTGCGCAAAATTGTGGCTACCTCTAAAATCTCCTCTACTAGCCACATTGCGCGATTATCGCAGTTTCGAGGCTGGTGTGTGGCTTGTATTATGTGATGGAAAATATTACCCGGTGCGAGAAAGAGGCGGTGGTGGGACCACTTATACAGGTCACCCGTTAATGGAACATGTAAAAAAGCGGGTTTATAGACTATTAGAAATTATAGAATGAATCATATTGAAGTCATCTAACTCTGAGTACTAGTGTGGGTTAAAATATCGTTTATATTTATGTTTGTTTGTTGAATAATTCTGAAATTTACTATGAGTCAATTAACAATCTTTCAGTGAAATTAATTCAACGAATAAAAAACCAAGAAAACAAGGGTTGAGTTCTTTTATGTAGAATGACTCCTCTACAAATCAAATTATCATTCTAAAAAACCAGTAGATCAAGCTATTAATACAAAACAAAGCTATATTTTTTTATTGGAAAACCATCCATTGGAAAATAATATCTCATTATCAACAAAAATAAGTCCACCAGTGTCTATAATAGACAAAATAAGTGGAAACGATCGTTTCGACTTTTTCTTTTACTTGAATAACTCTCAATAAATTCATAATCATTAACAAAACCCATCAAAAACACCCCTCCTAAAAGTTTTTATACATCTACTAAAAATACAATCAAAAACCATTTAAACGGTTTCTAAAACTTCATCTTTGAATCCAGTGGCAACTTTTTTACCCTTTTCTTCAGTAGTGGCTTCACCGTGTAAAGCTAAGAGAGAACCTAAGTCGAATTTTGGTTGTTTTAATAGTTTAACTTTTTTAATGTGAACGTTTTGTAATGGGAAGATGTTTTTGGTAGCTTTCTCAATTTCACGACCGATAACTTCTGGAATTAATTTAGAAGTTAATTGGGCTAATGTGGAGTTTTGGACTTCTCTGGTGATAATTTCAGTGATTTGTTTTCTAACAGCTCTGATATGAGATGATTGAGCGTATGTAGTCTTTTTGATTTGGTTAGCTTGACGTTTAGTGAAAGCAATACCGAAAACCCTGACAATGTAATCATCAGAAGTTTT
Organism: Wickerhamomyces jianshihensis; assembly: GCA_030562945.1. Taxonomy (NCBI): domain Eukaryota; kingdom Fungi; phylum Ascomycota; class Saccharomycetes; order Phaffomycetales; family Wickerhamomycetaceae; genus Wickerhamomyces; species Wickerhamomyces jianshihensis. The sequence goes on from JAKUAH010000001.1 coordinate 351,050, forward strand.
GGCAGTGACGTTAGCTTCGATCAAAGTTTGCCATTTTCTGACTAAAGATCTTAATTTATCAGAAGTGAAATCTAAACCATGGAAGTTGGTTAACAAGTTTTTACCTTGAACCTCATCAACTCTTAATTTGACGTTTCTGAAAGCATAATCTTCAGAACCTTGTAAATCAGCTAATGAGATTTCAACAACACGACCTTTTAAAGCATCAGCTGCGTTTTTCAAACCAGTTGATTTGTTAACTAAGGTCTTACCAACATTTCTGTTTTCAAAAGTAGATGGAGCTTTGATATCGAACCATTCTTTTCTGGTGAAAGGATCAACAACTCTCTTCTTCAAACCCTTTTTACCTTTGGAAAGTCTCTTATTTTTACCAACAGCCATATTGATATATCTTTGATGTCCAACTAACCTGTAATAGACCTCTTTTTTCCCAAAATTTTCAACTTTTCACCAAATTGAAAAAAAATATTATGTAATAAATGAGTAAGCATCCAAACACCACTTTGGAAGAATCGCCGTGTGACTGTTTCGCGAAAAATGAAGAAAAATAAATAAGACACAAAGGGTCCAGTTATGGATTAAAATTGCACTACAAAGCAGTTGAACTCTTTCAAGAATAAACTAGAGTGTGTATTCTCTGAACTTGTCTTTTCATTAAACAAAATTCATGCAACAAATGTAACCATATCCCAATAATAAATAATCTAAATTAATAAAAAAAAAATTAAAACTCAAAATACAAAACGACATCAAGTCATTCAATGACTATTATGACATAACAAAATAAAAAGATATATGGTCGATTTATTTTAAATCTAACCAAATCTTTAATAGAAGTCAGCTAAAACTAAATTTAGTTGTTTTCTGGACGTAATTTTCTAACTTCTTTACCAACTCTCCAGATTTCAAGATCTCTGATAACTTGTAATTCAGATTCTAATTTTTCTCTGTAGTCTGGTTGAGAGTTGAAGTCCAAAGAACGTTGGGTCTCAGAACCGTTTCTAACGGATTCATACAAGTCTTGGAAAACTGGTTTCAAAGCATCTTTGAAAACTGGGTACCAATCTAAGGCACCTCTTCTAGCAGTGGTGGAACAAGCATCGTACATGTAATCCATACCGTATTTACCAATCAATGGGTATAAAGATTGGGTAGCTTCTTCAACAGTTTCATTGAAAGCTTCTGATGGAGAGTGGCCGTTTTCTCTCAAAACTTCGTATTGAGCTAAGAACATACCATGGATACCACCCATTAAACAACCTCTTTCACCGTACAAATCAGAGTTAACTTCTCTTTCGAAAGTGGTTTGGTAAACGTAACCAGAACCAACAGCAACAGCTAAAGCTTGAGCTTTTTCATGAGCTTTACCAGTAACGTCGTTCCAGACAGCGTAAGAAGAGTTGATACCACGACCTTCTTTAAATAAAGATCTAACAGTTCTACCAGAACCTTTTGGAGCAACTAAGATGACATCAACATCAGTTGGTGGTTCAACGTGGGTCAAATCTTTGAAAACTGGAGAGAAACCATGAGAGAAGTATAAAGTTTTACCTTTAGTGATCAATGGTTTCAAAGCAGACCAGGTTTCTGATTGAGCAGCATCAGATAACAAGTTCATGATGTAAGTACCTTTGTTGATGGCTTCTTCAACTGGGAACAAGTTTTGACCTGGAACCCAACCATCTTCAATAGCAGCTTTCCATGAAGCACCATCTTTTCTAACACCAATGATAACGTTTAAACCATTGTCTCTCAAGTTTAAACCTTGACCATAACCTTGAGAACCGTAACCAATCAAAGCTAAGGTATCGTTCTTGAAGTATTCAAGTAATTTTTCTCTTGGCCAGTCAGCACGTTCGTAGACAACTTCTTCAGTACCAGCAAAGTTGATGGTTTTAACACCTCTAGCAGCAACAGTTGGAGCAACAGCGGATTTCAAAGTTGGACGAGCGGCAACTAAAGCAGAGAAAGCTCTTTGTTGAGAAGCTTTTGAGGCAGCGGCACGGGCTAAACGTAAGGAAGCAGTTCTTAAAGACATTTTTAAGTTGATAGTTTTAAAGTGAAGAGGAAAGTTTTTCAGGGCGAAGAATCAACTTTTTATATTTTTTCCACGTTGGCCAAAAGAAAATTTTTTCCGGAGGAGTCAGGTGCCCAAATCACCGGTTTGAGCAACAAAATTAGCCCATTTCAGGGCCGGTTGCGGTCGGATGACTCCAAAGCCTTTCAAGTTGAAGAGATTGGTGAACTTGGTATTTGGCAATGAGTCACTAGAACACGGTCATCAATATGAGCTGCCGTGTGCTATGATTATACTATTCATGGTATTCTTAGGGCAATATAGATCTGATTTACTGATTTTTTCCCTTCGGTTCTAACTAACTACAAGTTATATCTTTTCGCAAAACATATATATATCTATAAATCAGTAAATCATCATATCATTATGAAATCTAATAGAATCGAACAATTAAACCAACAACTTGTTAGGGTTGTCAAAGGATGAAGTTTCTTGGTCTTCTTCATGAACAGTCTCACCTTTGAGTCTCAATTGCTCAATATCGTGATCAGTGATCTTTTCACCAAACACTTCAGCAACTTCTTCCAAAGTACGACCAGAAGTTTCTTCAAAAGTGAAATAAACAATAACCAATTCAACCGCAATAATACAGCAGTAGACAATATAATACTTCCATTCAATAGCATCCATGGCAATTGGGTTCACTAAACCATTGTAGATTGAACACAATTGTTGAACCACAATACAAATGTTAGTACCCTTGGATCTAATGGTGTATGGTAAGATTTCAGTCAAGTATAAGTAAGGTAAACCATTCAAACCAATGTTGTAAGAAATGTAGTATAAGAAAATCATAGCCATAACACCTTTACCCAAACCTTTGTCTTCAAAGTTTCTCTTTTGGTTAATAGCAGATAAGACAGTCCAGATAACGTAGGTCACCAACATAGAAGTGGTTGAAGTGAGGAAACACACACGACGACGAACTCTTTGGAATAGGAAAAGACAGATGATGATGGAAATACCATAGTTGTAAATCATTAAACCACCATTGAAGATTAATTGTTGGTTAGTTGAAGTAATACCAATAGAATTCAAAACTTTAGCCAAGTAGTAGGAAACTAAACCATTACCAGACATTTGCATCATGAAACCAACAACAACAGTCAAGAACACTCTCTTGCGGTTACCAGGTGTTTGGAATAGTGAAGCGTAAGTGAATTGTTGAGCAATTTTTTCTTGTTCAATAGCCAATTCAATTTCAGACAGTTCAAAATCAACTAAAGCCCCACCAATGGATTCATCACCAGCACCATGATATTTCAATAAAACTTCTCTAGCTTCAGCGTTTCTACCAACAGAAACCAAATATCTTGGAGATTCAGGAACTAAATAGATCAAAACAACTTGAATAAGTGGGAAAAGACCTTGAAGAATAGATGGAACTCTCCAACTCCAGTTACTACTTAGAGTTCTAGTACCATAAGTAACCCAAGCTGCAACAATGGCACCCAAGTACCAATTACAGTTGAAAAGAGCAGTACATGTTTCTCTGTGGCTTGGATAAGACAATTCAGCAATAAGAGTAGGAGAACCAACAGTAGCAATACCATTACCAAAACCCAAGATAATTCTAGCAATAAGGAACTGAGCATAAGGACCGCGGGAGGTTGCACCATTTTCTTGAATATCAGCACAGGATTGAATAACGGTACCAATGATCATGAAAATATTACCAATAGTGATGGCATTTCTTCTACCCCATGTATCACTAATCCATGGAGCAAGGTAAAGATTTGAAAGCAAGATACCGAAAACAACACCGTTAGCAATAACACCTAAGATGGCACCAGTAGGATTATGCATGGCAGTTAGCCAATCTGGAATAGCTTGGAAACCATTAAGTAAAGAACCATCAAAACCAGTATTGGTTGAAGTTAACGAGATGACAGAGATCAAAAAGTTTAACTTTATAAGATGAGCTTGTTTGTACCATGGTGTGTCAAACTTTGGCAAGTAATTCTTCAAATGTTCACCATTTTCCTGTTGTTGTTGTTTTCTTCTTTCAGCTCTTTCGGCAAGAGCTTGTTTTTCTTCTGGAGTCTTCTTTTTAAAGGTATTCTTGACCTCTTCAGCTAAAAGACCAACCATTATTATTTTCTTTTTGTTCTATAAATTGTATTTGTATATGAATACTTCACAGCCAAGAAGAATCAACATTTTCAGGGGGAATGGATGCCTTTTTATAATCGACTTTATAACCCGGGAATCTGGGAATGCCTTTCAGATTAGGCTTGTTGACTAGTCCAAATATCTTCAGTCACATTTCTTTTTACAGTTGTATGTATGACCCAGGGACTTCTTGGAGTTTTGGCCCTAAGAAAAAAAAAATCCTAATTTGACTAGTCATCAGTTATCCCAAAAACAGGAAAGGTTCTGTTAGAGGTGGGGTGAGAGCAGTATCACCGAGACCACTCACTTTAGAGCTGGTTAGCCATCTGGTACCAACCCATTTTCACCAACAAAACTGGATAAACCAAGTTGTACAGGTTTTTCCCATACAAATTCCGATTCACCAGCTCTCTCGCCCAAACCACCAAGCCTGGCACTGCTAGGGACAGGTCACCAAGATATGTCAAGGGAAGTTTGCTATCCACTATCAACTGATGGGTATTTGTCAAGGTGGACATCATAATTACGATACACAATATTGTGTAGAATAGTCGAATCTCTCAAGGTCTTATTATTCTAGAGTTGTTGACTACAGTGTTGTATATTAAATCTATGACAACTATATTGAGTGAAAAGGACGCACAATTTCAAAGGGGAGAGGGCTCCCAGCAAAAAGGCTAATGCACCCCAGCTTGTTGTGTCGATAGCCTAAATTTGGGAGTTTGGGTATTGTGGTCCGTGGAAACAAAAAACGTCCCCAGTGGGACTCTAGTGACAAAGAGAATAAAGAAAAAGAAAACAAGATGCGCCGATACGGACAAACCTCCAAAGGGACTGGTCTCGGAAAGTTCTTTTTTTCAATTTCTTGGACTTGATGGAGAAACTGTAAAAATTGAGTCATGGAAGCCTGAGTGGCTCCACATTTTGGTGATAGGTCTTGAAAGGTTTAGTATGTCGTTACGTAATATCTCACGTATAGAGAGTGAGCTAGATACAAAAACTCTATATTCAATATTAAAGATTATTCCGCCAGTGATGGTCTATCATTATGCTCACAACTTTATCAAATACAACCACATTAATGAAAAGTTCTCCTCTTTCCTCATATCAAACTGTAAATTCTTAATCAACTGTCGAATATTGTTGACGTTACGAAAGTTTCACTTCCATTTAGGAGCCACAAAGTCCCTCTACTTTTACTCGATTGTCGGCAAAACTGGCTGGGATCAACCTTCCCAGTTACATTAGGTAAACACATATATTTGTAAATCAGTAAATCATCATATCAGAACCGAACAATTAAACCAACTTGGTAGGATTGTCAAAGGATGAAGTTTCTTGGTCTTCTTCATGAACAGTCTCACCTTTGAGTCTCAATTGTTCAATATCTTGATCAGTGATCTTTTCACCAAACACTTCAGCAACTTCTTCCAAAGTACGACCAGAAGTTTCTTCAAAAGTGAAATAAACAACAACCAATTCAACTGCAATAATACAACAGTAGACAATATAATACTTCCACTCAATAGCATCCATGGCAATTGGGTTCACTAAACCATTGTAGATTGAACTCAATGATTGAACCACAACACAAATGTTGGTTCCTTTGGATCTAATAGTGAAGGGTAAGATTTCAGTCAAGTATAAGTAAGGTAAACCATTCAAACCAATGTTGTAAGAAATATAGTATAAGAAAATCATAGCCATAACACCTTTACCCAAACCTTTGTCTTCAAAGTTTCTCTTTTGGTTAATAGCAGATAAGACGGTCCAGATAACGTAGGTCACCAACATAGAAGTGGTTGAAGTGAGGAAACACACACGACGACGAACTCTTTGGAATAGGAAAAGACAGATAATGATGGAAATACCATAGTTGTAAATCATTAAACCACCATTGAAGATTAATTGTTGGTTAGTTGAAGTAACACCAATAGAATTCAAAACTTTAGCCAAGTAGTAGGAAACTAAACCGTTACCAGACATTTGCATCATGAAACCAACAACAACAGTCAAGAACATTCTTTTGCGGTTACCAGGTGTTTGGAATAGTGAAGCATAAGTGAATTGTTGAGCAATTCTTTCTTGTTCAATAGCCAATTCAATTTCAGACAGTTCAAAATCAACTAAAGCCCCACCAATAGATTCATCACCAGCACCATGATATTTCAATAAAACTTCTCTAGCTTCAGCGTTTCTATCAACAGAAACCAAATATCTTGGAGATTCAGGAACTAAATAAATCAAACCAACTTGAATAAGTGGGAAAAGACCTTGAAGAATAGATGGAATTCTCCAACTCCAATTATTACTTAGAGTTCTAGTACCATAAGTAACCCAAGCTGCAACAATGGCACCCAAGTACCAATTACAGTTGAAAAGAGCAGTACATGTTTCTCTGTGGCTTGGATAAGACAATTCAGCAATAAGAGTAGGAGAACCAACAGTAGCAATACCATTACCAAAACCTAAGATAATTCTGGCAATAAGGAACTGAGCATAAGGACCGCGGGAGGTTGCACCATTTTCGTGAATATCAGCACAGGATTGAATAACGGTACCAATGATCATGAAAATATTACCAATAGTGATGGCATTTCTTCTACCCCATGTATCACTAATCCATGGAGCAAGGTAAAAATTTGAAATCAAGACACCGAAAATAACACCGTTAGCAAGAACACCTAAGATGGCACCAGTAGGATTATGCATGGCAGTCAACCAATCTGGAATAGCTTGGAAACCATTAAGTAAAGAACCATCAAAACCAGTATTGGTTGAAGTCAATGTGATGATAGAAATCAAAAAGTTCAACTTTATAAGATGAGTTTGTTTATACCATGGTGTGTCAAACTTTGGCAAGTAATTCTTCAAATGTTCACCATTTTCATGTTGTTGTTGTTTTCTTCTTTCAGCTCTTTCGGCAAGAGCTTGTTTTTCTTCTGGAGTCTTCTTTTTAAAGGTATTCTTGACCTCTTCAGCTAAAAGACCAACCATTATTATTTTCTTTTTATTTTATAAGTTGTAATTGTATTTGGATACTTCACAAACAGGGAGAATCAACATTATCTGGGGTAACTGATAACCTTTTATAATCGACTTTTTGACGGGGAATCTGGGGATGTCTTTCAGATTAGGCTTGTCAAAATATCTCCTGTCACATTTCTTTTTACAGTTGTATGTATGACCCAGGGACTTCTTGGGGTTTTGGCCTCAAGGCAAAAAAAACACCTAATTTGACCAGTCATCAAAAACAGGAAGGGTCTGGTAGAGGGGGGGTAGGAGCAGTATCACCAAGACCACTCACTTTAGAGCTGGAACCCATTTTCCCCAACAAAACTGGATAAACCAAGTTGTACAGGTTTTTTCCATACAAATTCCTCAACTGGCTTAGATTCGCCAGCTCTCTCGCCCAAACCACCAGCCTGGCACTGTTTGGGACTGGTCACCAAGATATGTCATGAAGAGGGGAGTTTGCTATCTACTATCAACTGATGGGTATTTGTCAAGGTATTACGATACACAATATTGTGTAGAACAGTCGAATCTCTCAAGGTCTTATTATTCTAGAGTTGTTGACTACAGTGTTGTATATTAAATCTATGACAACTATATTGGGTGAAAAGGACGCGATATAGGGAGATCTGTCAATTTCAAAGGGGAGAGGGCTCCCAGCAAAAAGGCTAATGCACCCCAGCTTGTTGTGTCGATAGCCTAAATTTGGGAGTTTGGGTATTGTGGTCCGTGGAAACAAAAAAAACGTCCCCAGTGGGACTCTAGTGACAAAGAGAATAAAGAAAAAGAAAACAAGGTGCGCCGATACGGACAAACCTCCAAAGGGACTGGTCTCGGAAAGTTCTTTTTCTCAATTTCTTGGACTTGATGGAGAAACTGTAAAAATTGAGTCATGGAAGCCTGAGTGGCTCCACATTTTGGTGATAGGTCTTGAAAGGTTTAGTATGTCGCTACGTAATTTCTCACGTATAGAGGGTGAGCTAACTTCGATCAAATTACACTAGATATTTTCCAAAAACTCTATATTCAATATTAAAGATTATTCCGTCAGTGATGGTCTATCATGATTTTCACAACTTTATCAAATACAACCACATTCATGAATAGTTCTCCTCTTTCCTCATATCAAACTGTAAATTCTTAATCAACTGTCGAATATTGTTGACGTTACGAAAGTTTCACTTCCATTTAGGAGCCACAAAGTCCCTCTACTTTTAGTCGATTGTCGGCAAAACTGGCTGGGATCAACCTTCCCATTTACATTAGGTCATTCTACAAAATTATTGTGGGGAGGAGACTAATGTCACCTAAACTTCCAAGGTCCCAACAAGTCTTTAATAATTTACAGTTGAGTTTTTCGCCTATTTTGATTGAAACTTAGCGAGAATTAGCGAAGAAACCCGTGATCTAATACAATAACTATTAACCTGTACATTGTTTTAATTAATGAGCGTCGTGAGTAGTATCTCGATAAATATCAAAGCGGAGTTCACTCATTGCTCTAGTCTACAAATAAGCGGGGATGTAAAGTATCTTCAACGGTGTACAATAAAGACTAATTACTCAAATTTTGATTAAATTAAGCCTCATGCGTAGTTCCCTTTAGGGCTCTATCCTTGCCGTACTCATGTAATTGGACCACTTCCAATGACTCGGAAGATCTCTCATCTTCTAATTCAGAGTCACTTGATTCCACGTAATCATCCAGATTTTGTGGTTTCTGGAATGCAGTACCCAATCTCTTCTCTCTTTCGTGTAAATAATAAATCAACCTGAATGAAATGATCATAACAGCAGCAAGAACAGAAGTTAAACGCCATCCGATATTCCACTGAGGTGCAGCCCTGTTTGGATGTTTTTTATTAGTGGTTGGGAACACACCGAATGAGATGGATGTTGGAATCAACTGGGCGAAAAACATCATACTTCCTAAAACAAAAGCCTTCACCTCATTCTTTTCTCTCAGAACAATATTAACCGTAGAATAAAGAATGACAGTGGTTGGGTTGATAAAGTAAGACATATAAAAGGCAAAGAAGACCAGACGGTCAGGAACATGGTAGACACTCATGATGATTGAACATATAAAAGGTCCAGCTGCACCAATAGAATAGATGATCCAAGATGGGTAAACTGATGCTGCGGCAGAACCAATTATGATGGTAAAGAGACCAATAACATCACAGATCGTTGGATAACGGTTAATTTCTGCAACAGTGTAAGTACCTTGAGCTTTCAACCAAAGAGAAAAGTAACTTATTGGATACCAACAAATACACATGATAGTATAGTTGAAGCAAAACAAGTACCATTTCCAAGAACTCAAAGCTTCTTTAAAAGTTTTTAAAGTGATTGGCTTAGCTTCCTCAACCCCGTATCTCTTGGTTCTCCTCTTCACGATCTTGAACTGATCTTCAGTGATATACCAAGGTTTCCCAGCCTCCGGAATACCAGGCCATATAACAAAACCTAATAATGCAATTGGAAGAGTAATAATACCGTCAATTAAAAACAACCATTGCCAACCTTTGAAGCCACCTTTACCAGAAAGATTATTGTAAGCAGCAGCTTGTAAATGACCAGTAAAGAAACCAGCAAGACTTGATGAAGCAAACCAACATCCAGCTCTTTTGAATAGCTCTGCAGCATTTCCTCTGTATGGCCTACTACCATACCACTTACCTAAAACATAATGGGTACCAGCATAAGTTGGAGCCTCAGTGAAACCAACAAGGAATCTAATAGCATATAGTTGGTTGATATGACTAACTCTACTTTGGGAAAAAGTCAAAATCCCATAGATAATCTCCAAAGTTGGGAATAGATACTTTGACACTTTTGGTCTGGATATAAGCAATAAACCAGGTATTTGACCAAGAACATATCCAATTTGATATATCCAATTGATCCAATTTAATTCATTACCATAAAGTTCCAAATCTTCTTTTAAACCTGAAACATATGCATATTTCACATTGGAAGAATCAATTGTCTTGATAAAAAAACCTAGACAGGCATATGTCAAGATAACAACGTCCAATTTAAAAAGAAGTTTTCTTTCAGGTTCATCATAGTTTTTTGGGTACCAGATCACTAATTCTTTCAAACTTTTGAAGAATTTGTTATTAATGAGGAAGTTCCCAGATTTCTTGGGAGTATTTTCAACAATTGGTTGATCAATTTCCTTTGTAGACATCCTTACATTTCTCCTGAACTCAATAAAGAAAAGAAAATAGGAAATAATGGTGTTATTTATAGAGGGTACTTGTAGACCATGCCAACCATTTATCACAGCAATTCTGATTAGCAATAATCAACCATTGAAGCCTCATCCATGAGATAAGTGTACCCATCTGGGTATACTAGCAGTAATTGAATCTGTATAGTACGTTAAGCATCAATAAATATCTTGGTGTATTGGCAGGATAGCACGAAATTGTGGTTAGGGATTTCCATAATAGTTAATATGTCGGAACATGATGGCTTTAGAGACTTTAAGTTGCGAGTTATCAGCTATAAACAGGGTTCTGGACCCCTAAAGGCGAAGGTTGGAGCACATGCTATCTCAAAATCTGAACTGTGGTTGCAATGAACGGCTGACAGAGTCAACGGCTGACAGAGTCAACGCCAGAATAGTGACGGGGTTGGCTTTTCCTCCGTTTTTCAAGCCCTTTCGGAAATTCAAGCTATTCTTAAAGTGGCTAAAAAAGCGAGAAACCGAATAAAGGCAAAAGGCACAATGAAGTTAAGTGGAAGTAAATTAGAATATTCGTTCTTAATAATATTACAAGAGTAATCGATATATGAACAGATAAAAAAATAGTTGGAGCTAAACTTCACGAACGGTTTCTCTAAAGTTGTCTTTAAGTTCAATGATTTCACCAGCATTATCAGCACTAGAAGTCTCAAGCCCGCTTGATATTTCTTCATCATCTTCATATTGTGGTTTGTCAAATGCAGTACCCAATCTCTCTTCTCTTTGGTGTAGATAATAAATCAATCTGAATGAAATGATCATAATGGCCGCAAGAACAGCTGTTACACGCCATCCAATGTTCCACTGAGGTGCAGCCCTGTTTGGATGTTTCTTGCTTGCGGTTGGGAATATACCAAATGAGATGGATGTTGGAATCAACTGGGCGAAAAACATCATACTTCCTAAAACAAAAGCCTTCACCTCATTCTTTTCTCTCAGAACAATATTAACCGTAGAATAAAGAATGACAGTGGTTGGGTTGATAAAGTAAGATATATAGAATGCAAAAAAGACCAGCCGGTCAGGAACGTGGTAGACACTCATGATAATTGAACATATAAAAGGTCCAGCTGCACCAATAGCATAGATGATCCAAGATGGGTAAACTGATGCTGCTGCAGAACCAATGATGATGGTAAAGAGACCAATAACATCACAGATCGTTGGATAACGGTTAATTTCTGCAACACTGTAAGTACCTTGAGCCTTTAACCAAAGAGAAAAGTAACCTATTGGATACCAACAAATACACATGATAGTATAGTTGAAGCAAAACAAGTACCATTTCCAAGAACTCAAGGCTTCTTTAAAAGTTTTTAAAGTGATTGGTTTGGCTTCCTCAACTCCATATCTCTCTGTCCTCTTTTTGACCAGTTCATACTGATCATCAGTTATATACCAAGGTTTACCTGTCTCTGGAATACCAGGCCATAGAACATATCCCAATAGACCCACTGGAAGAGTCATGACACCATCAATTAAAAACAACCACTGCCAACCTTTAAACCCATTTTTACCTGATAGATTTGTATACGCAGCGGCTTGCAAATGACCAGTAAAGAAGTTAGCAATACTAGAAGATGCAAACCATACACCAGCTCTTTTGAATAACTCTGCAGCATTCCCTCTGTACGGACTACTACCATACCATTTACCTAAAACATAATGGGTACCAGCATAAAATGGGGCCTCAGTGAAACCAACAAGGAATCGAATAGCATATAGTTGGTTGATATGATTAACTCTACTTTGGGAAAAAGTCAAAATCCCATAGATAATCTCCAAAGTTGGGAATAGATACTTTGACACTTTTGGTCTGGATATAAGAAGTAAACCAGGTATTTGACCAAGTACATATCCAATTTGATATATCCAATTGATCCAATTTAATTCATTACCATAAAGTTCCAAATCTTCTTTTAAACCTGAAACATATGCATATTTCACATTGGATGCATCAACGGTTTTCAAGAAGAAACTAAGACAAGCATAACTCAAAAGAGCAAGATCTAACTTTAACAATAGCTTTCTTTCAGGTTGATCATAATTTTTAGGATACCAGAAAGCCATTTCCTTTAAACTTTTGTATAGCCTATTGCTCGTTAAGAAGCTAGAAGATCTCTTTGAAGGTTCATCTCCTTCAATTTCAATCACAGGCTCACGTTGAAGGGAGGATGACATATTTACTTAGGCTCTCCTAATAGGAACAAATATTCGAAATGAAGCCATTCTGGGATTTTTATATATAAATAAGAATTATTCAGAATCATTAAAGCCTCAATAGTAGCGACTTCTATGGCTCTGAAATTCGACATTATCTGTTGGAATTAATAGAAACTCAAGTTCCAGAAGGGGATCTCGGACGGAAAGACAAGCGTAAAGTAGACCTTGAGTTTATGAATGGAAGGATTGTCGGAACTGGAATCCCCACAATTTGATAGATTCACTCACCTCAGCAACTTCAACAGGCTCATAATACCAAACCCAGAAATCACAGCTAATGATTGAATTGATTACGAATTGATTCTATGGATTTAGTGTTGATTAAGAGCTTTAAACAGCTCTTACTGTCAATCGAGATTTTCTTGACGAATCTACCAAGAGGTTTGTTTCCTACAAGACATAGCCAAGCTTAGTATCCCAATATGGCAATTGTTATTATAGAGAGGGCTCCCGTCAATTAAACCGCTAAGATCCCCATTTGGGGCTGGCAGATCGGAGCAATTGGGCAGCCTGTGGCTAAAATTAAGCGGACAGCAAAAGATCCTCCGAGGTCCACTTAAAGGAATATATGCTTTCAAGTCAAGATGTTCATAGATGAAGATATTCCAGAAACAAGACCCATAATTCAATAATAGAGAAAAACAGAGGATACAACCAATATTTTGTATACTCATTCTATTTTCTTAATTAAAGCCCATTTTTATGAGAAGAATCAGGTCCAACGTGGAAAAAAAAAGCCTTCACTTTGCTAATTGTGTTAGCCAAGAGATATGTGTATTCTGGGATTGTGTCATAAAAATAATTAATTAGGTATGATAAACGTAAAGCTAAGAAACAACCTCAAAGGCGATAGAATCCACACTACATAAATCCACAATTTCCATGACTTGAAAATAGGTTTAGTTCTTGGGAACATCTTTCAAATACGGCAAGTTAATTAATGAGGTTGGGTTTTTTGTGATTTATTTATTTATTGTACTATTTTGGAGTGAGAAACGGATGGGTAAACCATACACAGCTTCACGCTTCACCACACCAAAGCTTCTCCTCTTACAATAAAATATCCGTTCTGCTTGAAGAGTAAAACTTTTGAGCCTGAAGTCGCTAAATTGCCCTTTACCGCAGATTCTTAGCGAGAGATTTCTGTCCCACAGTTTTGTAGAGTGAAGGAGAGGAAATCAGAAACCCTAGCACAGTATGCTACAAATCCAAATCTTGATAATCTCTATTTCATGGCTATCAATCATAACCTCTTGCCTAATTGAAGGTTTATTTATGTACATCGATGACCCTCGAGACACCGGCACCGTTCAAAAAACGTGAACTTATCATAAACATCATCACAAATGGGACCCCATCACCATCCGATGCATTTGGTCAATGGAGGAACCCAGAAGATCACTCCAAAGAAGCAAATACTTTGGAATTCTGGGTGAGACTTGCAAAGACAGCTGAAAAAGGTAAGATCCATGGAATATTCATCGCTGACCATTTAGTGTTATATCAAGGCTATAAGAAATCTTGGAAACCAACAGTAGAGAAGGGAATCTATTGTCCAAGAATCGCACCTGATACTGCGATTACTGCAATGGCCAGTGTCACTAAATCCTTAGGATTTGGTATTACCTTCAGCACTGTTAGTGAACACCCTTATCATTTTGCAAGAAGACTCTCCTCTTTGGATTTGTTGACTGGTGGTAGAATCGGATGGAATATAGTTTCAAGTTATCTACCAGATATTGGAAGACAACTACTGAACGGAAACCCTTTACCAGAACATGATCTTCGATATGCGAAGACCACAGAGTATTTGGATTCAGTTTATGATTTATTACTATCCTCATGGAGAGATGATGCTTTAGTTTATGATAAAGAAAAAAGTGTATTTGTTAACCCAGATGCTATAAGGGAAATCAACTTTAAAGGTGAGTTTTTTGATATTAAAGGTCCTTCTATTACTGAGCCTACACCTCAAAGATTTCCTGTGATATTTCAAGCTGGTACGAGTGAAAAGGGTAAACTCTTTGCTGCTGAAAATGCTGAATGTATCTTCTTGAATGCTGGTGACAAGTCAAAAGTAGCACCAAACATCAAAGATATTCGCCGTCTAGCTGAAGAGAGATTTGGAAGAGATCCATACTCAATTAAGTTTATTATTACTAGTGGTCCAGTTATAGGAAGAACGCACGATGAGGCTGTTGAGAAATACAATAGAATTAAAAGTTTTGTTGATTCAGAAGGATCATGGATACAATTTGGTGGATTTTCAGGGATAGACCTTAATGAATTTCAATTAGATGAACAGGTTGAAGTTGGTTCAGGGTCTTCTATTAAAGGAGGTCGTTCTATGAGCACCCTTATGGCGAAACCGGGTGGTCAGACACAGACAAAGAGGCAGATTGCAGAAAGAAATTTTAATGCTAACGTGATTATAGGGACTGCTGAAGAAGTAGCTGATGTATATGAAGATTGGATATTGAATCATGATGTTGATGGGTTTAATATAGGTCTCCCGGTATTTCCTTCAAGTTTGGATGATGTTGTTGATCTATTGATACCAGAACTTCAAAAAAGAGGATTATTCCATAAGGACTATACAGCACCAGGTGGAACTTTGAGACAGAATGTTTATCAAAATGCTAGACAAGTATTCTTACCAGAGTCTCATCCTGCTTATGGCCTAAGATGGGATAGTTCATTATCCAAAGAAGAGTTTGAGGAAAAGCACCGGGAAATCAAAGAAAGACAAACAAAATCTCGACTAAATCATTCTAATGTATAACTTACTAAGGTACTGATTTGTGGTTGTTCGATTAGTGGTATATAGAATGTATTGAAAAGAAGCTTTCTCTCAGGGTCCTTATTTGGTTACGAGCCCCACCTTTTTTCTGATTTTGGAACAATTGAGCCACAAAAGCGCATCGAGGACCCTTTAAGGATACCGCCAAGTTGGAAATTTAGAAGAGACTGTGGATATTGTGGTCTTTTAAAATGATGGTGAAAGTTTAAGATTTTTCAAATTCATGTTTTTCACCTGAGCGATGACTTCGGACTCAACTAAACCAAAGAAGAAATTTATCATTAACGTCTTGACTAATGGTACACCAACCTTAAGCTTTGGTGCATGGAAACATCCAGAAGACAATTCAAGAGATGCCAATAGTCTGGATTTTTGGATCAGACTGGCAAAGACTGCTGAAAGAGGTAAACTACACGGTATCTTAATTGCTGATCACTTAGTCTACTTCACTACTTATCAAGGTTCCTGGAAACCTGCAGCGTCTAAAGGTATCTATTCACCGCGTATCTCACCTGAAGCTGCCATTAGTGCAATGTCCTCAGTAACCAAATCTCTGGGGTTTGCTATCACTTTCAGTACTGTAAGTGAGAACCCATATCATTTCGCCAGAAGATTATCCTCTTTGGATTTGTTGACCGGAGGGAGAGTCGGTTGGAACATTGTTTCCAGTTATCTTCCAGATATTGGAAGACAATTGCTGAATGGTGCCCCATTACCTGACCATGACCAGAGATATACTTCCTCCCAAGAGTACCTTGACTCTGTCTATGACTTATTGCTTACAAGTTGGAGGGATGATGCTTTAGAATATGACAAAGAAAGGGGGGTATTCGCAAATCCAGATCTTATTAGACCTATCAACTTTGAAGGAGACCACTTTAAAATCAAGGGACCACATATTACCGAGCCAACTCCGCAGAGGTTTCCTGTTATTTTCCAAGCTGGTACAAGTGAAAAAGGTATGCTTTTTGCTGCTGAGAATGCCGAATGTGTGTTTTTAAACTCTGCAAACAAGTCCAAGATTGCACCGACAATCAAACAAGTACGTAAACTTGCTGAAGAAAAATTTGGAAGAGACCCACAATCAATTAAATTCGTTATTGCTGTAACACCAGTAGTTGCAAGAACACATGAGGAAGCAGTGGCCAAAGTAGATGATATTCAAAAATATCAGGATTTTGAAGCAGGATGGGTCATATTTGGTGGATTTTCTGGTATTGACTTGGATGAATATGAACTTGATGAGCCCGTTGAGATTAAGAAACCAGCCCAAGGTCGTACTATGGCTGATATTTTAGGGGGAAAAAGAAATGGCAAGGCACAAACCAAAAGACAGATTGCCGAAAATTCAAGCAAAGTTGGCCCCTTGTACGGCACACCAGAAGAAGTTGCTGATATCTTGGAAGACTGGGGGGATAACCATGATGTTGATGGGTTTATTTTCAGTGCTCCTCTATTTCCTGGCTCATTAGATGATATTGTTGATTTACTGATTCCTGAATTACAAAAGAGAGGATTATTTCACAAAGATTATACCACTGAAGATGGAACTTTAAGAGAAAACATTAATCATAAGAAAGGACAGAAATTTTTTGCAGAATCACATCCTGCTTACCCTTTGAGATGGGATTCTTCTATTGAAAGAAAAGACTATGAATTTAAACTAGAAGAATATAAAAAAGCAAGAAAAGAGAAAAGAGAAGCTGCTGCCAACTAAGTTGTGAATATATTTAAAAAAACATGTTAAGTATAATCCCACTAGATCGTTTGTAGACTATTATTTAATTACGAAATTATATGGTAATCGTAAACATTGTTGGATGGGAAATCTTTTATGTAGAAGAAAATCAATGGTTTGAAGTTGATTGATAGATTTTTTTGTTTTTGGAGTGCTTCTTTAAATAATTTTTGATTTTTATTTAAAGTTGGAGTAAGTAAGTTTAAAAATATCTAAAGATTAAATAGAGATTAATTTTTTAAAATTTTTGATAACAATATATTGAAAAGAGATAATTATATTTTCAATTAATTTTGGCAACATTAATTAATATCGCTTTCACTTGTAATTAAGTTCAATACTTTTTTTTCAGAATTATCCTTCTGTTCCACCTTTTAGTTATTGTGACAAAACACAATTTATTCAACCGAAAAAACCGAAAAACCCGGTAAAATTCTGACACAGAAAATTTGTTCAAGAAACATAAACAGGCTCTGACACAGAAAAATACTTCAATTCTTTTTTTGGTTGTTTGTTATTTTTGTTGCTTTTAGTGACCTTTGACTCTGTTCTTGAGCGTTTGGCTTTGATGTTGTCAATGAAGGCATTCATCCCGTTTAAAAGCTTTTGTTCATAATCAGAGCTACTTCTATAACAATGTTCCATTATTGATAAAAAAAACATCATCCACTGATAATCTCGATATCTTTTGTTTGGCAACTTCAATTTGTGAATCAAGATATTTTTATATTTAAGGTGTACCACCCAAATTTCTATCGTAGTGAGACATCAGAGATTTCAATGGATACTTGGATATATGGATACCTGAATACCTGGATACCTGGATACTTGGATACTTGGATACTTAAGATCCTAAAAGACACCATATACTTTATTTCAAAGACGTTTCTCCTCTCAGATTTGTTTTTGAACATTTTTCTGTGTTAGAACAGAGATTTTGGAACATCACTTCGTAACCATCAGGAATTAGGCATAACTAGCGTAGTTAACTGTTTTTGGTAACTAATGTCGACATGGACAGATGTTTTAAACAAATATCAGCCCGGGTAATGTGAACCATGCCTTATCAAGAACATGTATATTTCTATATATACCTTGAAGCCATCCTTTTTCTGCAAAGTAGCTAGTGCTTCCTCCTCAAGTATCTTGGAATGACTGTCTCAGAACAACCAAAAATTACTAGAAAGAGAGGTCCTCTAATCCTTTCAGTTGCTCTACTTGCTACCGCTGCTAATTGGAAAGTTGAAGGTGATAGAAGTAGAGAGTTTACTCGTGATATCAACTCCTTAATAGAGATTGCTCAAATTGCAGAACGTGGTAAGCTTCATAATTTATTCTTCGTTGATCATCTCAGTTGGTATGATGTCTATGGAGGTTATGCTCCTGCTGCCAGAAACGGTGTTAATGCTTCCAGAATTGATCCTGCTACTGCTGTAGCAGCTTTAGCACACGCTACTAAGAATCTGGGATTTGTTATTACTTTCAGTACTGTTAGTGAACACCCTTATCATTTTGCAAGAAGATTATCCTCATTGGATTTATTGACCCAGGGTAGAATTGGTTGGAATATTGTTGCTAGTTACTTACCAAGTGTTGGTAAGAATTTGTTAAATGGTGCTCCATTACCTGAACATGATGAGAGATATGTTAAGACTGAAGAATACTTGGATATTTTATATGATTTATTATTATCTTCATGGAGAGATGATGCATTGGTTTACGACAAGGAGAATGGTGTATTTGCCGATCCAGATGCAATTAGAGAGATCAACCATGAAGGGAAATATTTCAATGTTGTTGGTCCTCACATCACTGAACCAAGTCCTCAAAGATTTCCAGTTGTTGTTCAGGCAGGAAATTCCAAAAAAGGAGTTGATTTTGCAGCTCAAAATGCAGAAGTTATATTCATCTCTTTAGGTTCTTCACATAAGATTCCGGAAATAAGAAGATTAGCTAGAGAAAAGTATAATAGAGATCCCTACTCAATTAAGTTCATTGCAGGTTTCAATGTCTTTCTTGGAAGAACTCATGAAGAAGCTCAAGAAAAACATGATGCTTTTGACGAAGCAAGTACTTTAGAAGCTAAACTTGTTTATTTTGGTGGTGTCTCTGGTTTTGACCTTTCTCAGTATGATTGGGATGAACCTATAACATTTGACGAAGAAAGCAATGGTATCAGATCAACAGTTGATTTATTAGTCAAAAAGGGCGAACCAACAACTAAAAGAAAAATTGCTGAAAACTGGTCAAAAGCTCAAAGATTCATTGGTACTCCAATTGAAATTGCTGATACTATTGAAGAGATTTTGGAAGAACATGATATTGATGGATTTAACTTAACAGTGAATAACTTTCCAAATTCAGTGAATGATATAGTCGACTTATTAGTCCCAGAGTTACAAAAAAGAGGTCTTGCACAAACTGAATATCCTGTTGAAAAGGGTACCTTTAGAGAGAACGTCTATGGCAAAGAAGGTCAGACTTTCCTTAGTGCAGATCACCCTGCCCATAACTTGAGATGGAGAAGTGGTGTCTCGAAAGAGCAATTTGAGAAAGAATTGAAGATATACAGAGAGTTACGTGACTATAGAAAAAATGCCCCAGAGTCATAAGCCAACTTTTTTCAACTTTCTTTATAAAATTTGCCGAATATTATATGTTTTCACTTCTTTATTTCATCTACTGTAGTAAATGAGGGGAGTGAATAAGAGAGCTTTAGGATGATGATGGTTGATCTGATGAGATTTTGGGCAAAGTCTTAACCTATCCAAATCAAAAAGCCACTGATTTCTCGGTTTCAAGGTGTGTATATCAATGATTGGCACATCGGTCCATAACCCATTAACCCCCCGGGCCTGCCTAGTTGACTGTTTTTGGCAATGTTCACAAACACACATATACAAGAAAAGTGGGCAACTTACACAGTACAAATTACACAGTACACAATACACAGCAAAATGTCAGACAATCCTTTCAAGTATTTAGTCTGACCTAGAGTTCGTATTTTTGCTATTGGTGTTTTCGTTCTTAAGAATTCATAATTTTGTTTCTTCATAATGACTATACCAGATAGACCTAAGATCACCAGAAAGAGGGGCCCATTAATCTTATCAGCTGCAATTCGTGCCACTGCTGCTAATTGGAGAATTGAAGGTGATAGATCTAGAGAGTTCAGTAATGATATTAAAGCCCTAATTGAACTAACAAAGACTGCTGAGAGAGGTAAATTCCATAATATCTTTTTCGTTGATCATTTGAGTTGGTTTGATTCTTATGGAGGTTTTGAAGCCGCAGCTAGAAATGGTGTCAATGCTTCCAGGATTGATCCTGCTACTGCTGTAGTTGCGTTGGCTGAGGCTACGAAGAACATTGGGTTTGTTATTACTTTCAGTACTGTTAGTGAACATCCTTATCATTTTGCAAGAAGATTGTCCTCATTGGATTTATTGACGCAGGGTAGAGTTGCTTGGAATATTGTTGCTAGTTATTTACCAAGTGTTGGTAAGAATTTGTTAAATGGTGCTCCATTACCTGAACATGATGAGAGATATGTTAAGACTGAAGAATACTTGGATATTTTATATGATTTATTATTATCTTCATGGAGAGATGATGCATTGGTTTACGACAAGGAGAATGGTGTATTTGCTGATCCAGATGCAATTAGAGAGATCAACCATGAAGGGAAATATTTCAATGTTGTTGGTCCTCACATCACTGAACCAAGTCCTCAAAGATTTCCAGTTGTTGTTCAGGCAGGAAATTCCAAAAAAGGAGTTGATTTTGCGGCTCAAAATGCAGAAGTTATCTTTATTGCTTTAGGTTCTTCACATAAGATTCCGGAAATAAGAAGATTAGCTAGAGAAAAGTATAATAGAGATCCATACTCAATTAAGTTCATTGCTGGGCTCAATCCTTTTGTGGGAAGAACTCATGAAGAAGCTCAGGCTAAAGCTGATGTTTATGATCAGGCTACTAGTTTGGAAGCCAGATTAGTTTACTTTTCTAGTGTTTCAGGTTTTGACCTTTCTCAGTATGGCTGGGATGAACCAATTGTTTTGAATAAAGAAACCAACGGTGTTAGATCCACAGTGGACTTAGTGGTTGGAAAAGGTGAAACTACTACAAAGAGACAGATTGCCGAGCGCTGGGTGTTTGGTGACAGGATTATTGGTACACCATCTGAAGTTGCTGATGAAA